>RJWH01001340.1:41549-397343 GCA_004363575.1 Solenodon paradoxus | reverse complement strand
TCCCCTCACCCTCATTTTTTATGGCAGCCTTAGGCTGCTGGAATAGTTTGTGAGAATTGGGAGGAAATTTGGAGTATTTCAGATTTAGCCTTTTACCCAGTTGATTCCCTTTTACTTGGAAATTTGGAAATGTGTGCTAAAATGACTCAACAGAGAGTATGATGCTGTATTTCTGGTGAAGAGCAGCCACACCTATGATGGGGGATGAGTTTGCAAGTTGAGACCACCTCAGTGAAGAGAGAAAAAGCAAACTAAAACACAAAAAAAACCAACTTCATTTCATTATGTAGAGTCTCTTTTCATTATATTTCATTTCTCTTTTCATTATATAGAGTCATTTTCAAGTATATTTACCCAATGTTAGAGTGTAAACTAAAGAAATGTGACATTTTTTCTCTGTCTAGGGGCCATCCTTTAACCTTAGATACAATGTAGTCATTTTAGATTGGGGTTTGACTCCAAAAATAGAAACTGGATGCTCAAATTAAAAATCTCTTTAATATGAAAGTTGGGTGTATAATTGGATTATCCACCTGAATTCGAATACAGTTCAAGTCCTCAGCTAAACCCAGAATAGAATAGTTAGCTTGTATTTAGTGACCATCTTATATTAAAACAAACAGCACATTGAAGCAGTAGAACACATTCAGCAAAAAGGCACATCATCCTCAAGTGCACTCACTATGGAGACCCATCCAAGAAGGGCTAGCTGAGGCATAAAAAAGGGACCTGGGGGTCTCAGGGGGAAAAGGAGTGGGAGGGGTTTCCACATGGCAAGGAGGAATGACTCATCCTTACTCTTATTCTAAGAACTGAAAGAGAACACCCCAAGTGTCTCAGAATTGTTCTCCTGTAAATGCCCCACTCTGACAGGAAGAACCAAGGACAGTGGGGGACAGCCCAGAGGCAAAGGAGAAGCTCCAGTTCTTCTAAACCTTTAGCCCTTCCTTTAATCTAAGAAACCATCTGCCACTCCCTGGGCCTCTTCTCCTAATCAAGAAATCATCTCTTGTCCCTATTCTCTAAAAGAATGCAGAAAGGGAAGCTGTTTATCTACACTTTCAGAGTAAAAGTAGGGATGAGTGGGTCATTCCTCCTTGCTCAGTGAAGACCCCTCTCCTCTCTCTCCTGAGACCCCAGGTCCCCTTTCCATGTCTTGGCACAGGATATGTATCATTGGTCTATCCATCCCTAGCTACCTCGGAATTTACCACCATGTCTTATTACATGTGGACTTTTACTAGTCACGCCTAATGCTAATTTGTTCCTAAATTCACTGTAAAGAACCTCAGAGAAATAAATGAGGAAACCTTTCCTTTGACCCCCATAACAGCAAAATTGAAAGAGAAGAATCTAAAATGCTGAACTGCCAGACAATAATACTAGACAATTTACAGGCATATACTATCTTGGTTTGCAATGAGAAATGTTGAGGCTTTTGAGAGGAATGAAATCACTGCAAGCTCGGGAAGGAGGAGGGTTTCCCTGGGGTAGGTGGGTCTGAGCTGTGTGGTCAAGGCCTCCATCAAACTTTAGTGACTGAGTCTTTCCTCTGGCACTTACTGGCTGTATGACTTTCTCAGTTTCACTTCTGTTGCATGAAGTTAATAACCGCACAAACCTCAGCGCCGTTATGAGAATTAAAGAAGAGGATGTACATAAGTGCGTGGTACACAGCACTCAAAAATGCTGCTGTTCTTATTCTGAGCAGGGACCAGAGATGGATAGGATTTAGACTAGCAGGTGGAAGGAAGAGAGCAAAGGCCAGGCTTTGAGGCCATCTGGGGTGAAGATAACAGGAAAGAGTTACAGCAGTGATAAAACAGACATGAGTTCTGATCTGGATTCTCCTATTGTCTTGTGATTTAAGGGAAGGACAACCTGTGGTCCAGCTTCCTTATCTATTAATAAAGATGCTGATAGTAGTTACTATATGGGATTGTAGTGAAGATTAATAAGATAATGCATTTTAAATGATCAACACGAGAAACTGGTAAGCTGTGGTATATACTCGGTAAAGAGCAGGGAAGAAGAATGGAAGGCTTACTTAATTTATGCACACCTCTCTGCCCTACAATTTCTTTTACATTTTTAAGTGGGTGATTCCCAATTAAAAAAAAAAAAGTCATCCCTAAAAGCATATGCCCAAAGAGATCAATATGCATCTTATGCATGGTAAATATGTAACAAATGGAATCATAGCTATGTTATTATTGCTAAAATGGACTAATATATTCCACATGGGATAAGAATACATTCTTTCTTGTCTTGCTACAAAGAACACAGGGTAATTTCATGAGATAGCCAAAATCTGTTAAAGCAAAGTTTTTAAAAATAAGATTTACAAAATAAATGCCAAAGTCATGTTTAGCCTTCTTAAAGAAACAGAACTGTTTTCAAGTGCTAAAGTAATTTTAGCAGCATCTATTTTGATAAGAACAATTAATTAGCTTTTTTTTTTTTTTTCTCCTTTAGGCATTTATGCAATCCTGGGAGAAAGGTGTGCCTAAATAATAAATTTATACTTACTTTTAATTAATGTACAGTTTAAGTTTTTATTCAGATCAGACCTCTTGAACATGAGTCTGATTTATTGAGAGTTCATTGCAGTTGTATACCTCAAAGCAATCTGTACTTTGGCTTAGACTTACGTTACTTTGCTTTCCTTTCCATTTGTCCTTCTTATACATTATTTCCCATTCCTTTCCTATACATAGTTTGCTCTGAAACATATTTGTGGGTTTCTCATTGGCAGCTCTGTCTCCTAAGGATGATGTCAATTCTAAAATGCTTTTCTGGTTTCTCCAGAGACCCTGGGTCAACAGGGCAAATAATCAGTCCGGAGAATCTCAGGCTCTGCTTTCCAGGCTTGGCTCAGAGCGTCCCCCCCATCCTTCCCCCCCCACCCCACCCCACCCCTGGGCACCCACATTCACCTAGCTGCCCAGCACAACACCTGTTAGGGGCTGGGGAGACGACCACTACCTGAAGCAGCGGCCTGGAGCTCACAGTCCATTTTAGCGTGTAGAGGAATCTTCCTGTGTTTACTCGATTGCTGATTTTATAAAAAATTTGAACTTCTTTACATTTCGTGTTAATCACCAGAGGGTCTGGCCTTCCTTCAGATCAACCTAGGAGTCTTTCCTCTTACTACAGGAAATCCATTGTGTAGCAAATGTGCTAGCACTGCTTAAATCCCAGAGTAAAGTTACCAGAAGGGGAAACATTCTCAGCAAAACCTGTCTGTTTGCAACATCATTTTAAGGCAATTCTAATTTTTCTCCAAGTCGTATGCAATCTTTTTCTAGAAGTAAATTTTACTTTTTATTTTTCCAATTGGAGATTGTTTTATCCACTTTCAAATTCCTTAGTTACAAAGCTGAAGTCAAAATTCTCAGTGGCAACTTGATGGTGGCTCTTTGTCTAAGAAACAAAAGTCAATGTGATTTGAATCAAGACTGTACAGAGAATACATCCAGAGCTAGTGCACTTTCCCAGCTGTTTTCCTCACAGAGATGAGCGATCCTCACATTCCTCCTATTGGCCTCAAAACACTTCTCTGGAAATTCTCTTGCATGACACTGCCAAGGACACCCATATTTAGAGGCAGAAGAGTGAGGGCAAATAATAACTTTAAAAAGAACAAGACTGAGAGCAATTATTTCTTCCAGATGGATCTGAATTCATTTTCAAAGAAATAAAAGCATTCATTTTTTGGAGTCTTCTCAATAACAGTCCAAAGTTTGCATTATCAGAGGAAGGGAGAACTTTGTCTTTAGGAAAAGATGGTGGACTTAGTAATGGGAATGGAGCATTCCTATAAAATCAGGGATGGATGAAGGGGAAGCTGCAGTGTCCCTCACTTACACAGCCCCTGGGAGTGTTGGAGGTGAGTTGTTGGTGAGAAAGGGAGAGCAGGTTGCAATCAGGAAGCATTTCTATGTAAGTATTTCTGGTAAATTGCCTAATCTCAGAAGAAAAGCACTGAGAAAAGAAATCTCCATGGTTCCAGTAATTGATGGTTTTATTTTCCATTTTTATTTATCTACTTTCATATTAATTTATATAATTTTAGATTCTCTTCCTTAAAGAGAGTGCCCAAAATTGTTTAAGCTTTAGGAACTACAAAATCTGGTTCTAGTATATAAGAATGAATAATCTTTAATTACGATTTATTGCTTTGTCTCAATTCCTACTTTCCTTAATTGGTAGCTTCTTTTTAATTTCAAAAAGTTATTATAGTAGAAACTTTACCTCATTCAACCAAACCAGGGAATGACAATTTAAAATGTGTGTGTGTGTGTGTAGGAAAACCTTGCTGATATCAGAGTTTCGAAGGCAACACTTTTTTCTACTAGAAAATAGTTATCCTTTTTCCTCACTGAAACACTTCTATTTTATTAACCTCTGTGTCTCCAAAACCTGGCACATAGTAGAACAGATTTGTTGCTTTGTTGATTAACTGTTGCGATAAATGTGTCTGTATTCATGATCTAAACTGAATACAGTATCACATAATATGAGCCTTTCTCTAACCCTGATGCTCCTAGAAAAGAGAACAAAGTGAACTTGAAGTTTTTAGAAATAGGGAGTAAGGCGGAGAGAAGAAAGGAAGGAAATCTAATCACTTGGGTTTTCCTGCATAAGGATATATGTATATTACCATCACAAACATGCTTAGTGAAGACAGTGAACTCCACAACCGAGGTTGTAGACATCAAAATTGTGACTAGGATAGGCAGTACTGGTTGTCTCCCAATATTCATTCCCTTGCATTTCTGTTTGCTAACCAAATTCCAGTTTTTCTCAAGTATTGGATGACCATCTGACTCTTCTTCATTCTGGAGATGAATCCTGATCAGTCTAGATTAATCGTGTCCTTCAGTTCCTTGTACTATAATTAGTGTAGTCATATGAAGCAACTCGGGAAGGTAGTCTGCGAGGGGACTTCTGGGTTTTTGTCATCCTTACAGTGGACATGATGAACTACTAGCCACGTTCAGGATATGAGGGGGTGAGCCTGAGACAAGCTCAAGACAAAGCAAAAGTGTGTGGACCCCGAGTCCCTAATTGCAATTTTGAACCATTTAGTTCGTCAACTCTGGAACCCCTTTATTCTAAAATTGTAATGAGAGATTAGTTTTTTTGTTTGTTTCTTTCTTTTGCTTGTATCAAAAGCATATTTATTGGTACAATGATCAAAAGTACCAGAAGAGCGCTACTATCAACACATTACCCAACACTCACCCCGGTGAGAAAGCTAAGAGCAAGCATCTGGGAAGAAAAGTTTCCCAGCAAGGCCAAAGTAGCACCAACGTCAGTTTTATAAATATCCCTCTTGACACTTACCATTTATTTTTTGGTAGCTCATTGTAATCTAGAACTGAGGTCAGCAAACTTCTCTCTAGAGGCCCAGATAGTATATATTTTATGCTCATACATTGCTTTCACAAATTCTTAACTCAAAAACTATAGTGCAAAAGTAGCCATAGATAATACATAAATGTATGAATGTGTTTGTGTTCCAATCAAACTTTATAGATGTTAAAACATGAATTTCATATCTCACAGAATATTCTTTGGATTATTTTCAAATATTTAAAAATGTAAAAATACAAATAACTACACATAGAACTGGAGAAATCTGAGCAAGATCAGAATATTAGAGCAATATCAGTTTCTTGGTGATGTAGTCTACAGTTCATAAGATATTACCACATATCTGGGGGAAACTGGAGAGTACAGGAAATCTCTCTGTATTACTTCTTTAAAAAAAAAAATCATGAGAAAATGCATATAATAAAATTCATCATTTTAATTATTTTTAAGTATAATTTAGTGACATTAAGTACATTACATTGCTGTGTGACCATCAGCACTGACCCACTTCCAGAACTTCTTCATCATTCCAAAATGAAACTCTGCCCGTTAAATATAACTCATTCCTCAGTTTCCACAGTCCCTTTTCAGTCTCCATGAATATGACTATTCTAGGTATCTCATATAAATGGAATCCTCCAATATTTGTACTGGTTTATTTCACTTAGCATAATGGTTTCATGGTTCATCCATGTTGTAGCATATATCCAAGTTTTATTCCTTTTAAATACTAAATATATTCTATGTAGATACCACATTTTGTTTATCTTTCATCCATTGATAGACATTTGAATTCTCTCTACCTTTTGGCTAATATGAATATGAATGTACAAATCTATGGTTAAGTCTTTGCTTTCAATTCTTTTAGGCTTATACCTGGAAATGGAATTGTTGGATCATGTAGTAATTCAATTTTTAATATTTTGAAGAACTATCATGCATTCCACTGCACCTACAGTATTTTACATTTCCAACAATGGTGCATAAGATTTCCAGTTTATCCACATCCAATAAAACTTGTTATTTTCCGATTTTCATTTTCCAATTTTTTTTTTTTTAAGTAAACATGAAGGCAAGTAGACAACAGGCAGGAATAGAAAGGAGGAAGAAACATTTTTATTCATTTTTATCTTAATTGTACATCAGTTCTTCCCCCCAGGGATGCGAACCCAGCTCCTTGGGATGTATGTTGGATTGTGCTCAGCCAGAGGTGGTGGACCCAACTGCTACTCACAAGTGCGTATTTTCCTGATTTTTAATAGCCATCTTAATAGGTCGAAGTAGTAGTTCGTTGTGGATTTTACTTGCATATTTTAGTGGAGAATACGTTGTGTATCTTTTCATGTGCTTATTTAGCCATTTTCACATCTTTTTTTGGAGAAGTCTATTCAAGCCCTTTGCCCATTTTGTTGTTTATTTTGTGGTTGTTGAATTGTAAGAATTCTTTTTATATTGTGGATATTTATCCCTTATGAGATTATGATTTGCAAACATTTATCCCAATTCTGAGTTGCCTTTTTATTCTCTTGATGGAGTCTTTTGGTGCACAAATTTTTTTTAATTAATGAATCCAATTGATCTGTCTTTTCTGCATTACTTGTTACAACTGCATATGAATCTACAATTAAAACAAATGTAGAAGTTCAATCAGACAAAATAACTAGAGCAATGGTTAGGTCAGTTACCTCCAAGGAGCAAGCTGCATACCCTGAGTTTGAGTACCAGGCCCTGAGAGAGGCAGCCAGTGTGAACAGCTAAATGAGAATTGTTAGGCTGGCCCAGGGACAAAAGCAGCAGCGGCCATGCCCGGGAAAACGGCAGCCAAGCCCGGGAAAAAGGTGGATGACGTCAGAATAAGGGATGCGACCCCCACACCTGGATTCACAGGGCCAATCCCCAATCGCGATATGGGAAGCCCGAGAAATTCCTCTGCTTAAAGAGCCGGTCCCCCTTTGTTCTGCGCGCGACTTCCAAGCCAGCGACTTCCCGGCCCTCTGCGGACTTGGGAGTTTCGCCCGGGTGTGCAAACCCCAATAAAGCCCTGGCTATTCGACATTTTTTGTCTGATTGAGCTTGTCTCCTCGCGGAGCCCAGAAAAACCTTACAAGAATGAAATAAAGAACCTTCTTCCTCCTCTCTTCCTGCCTACCTCCCTACCTCCCTATTTGCCTTCATTCCGGCCTGCACCTTTCCTTTAAAACAAACAAACAAAAAATCATTCTTTGCTTGAGGGCCATAAAAAAACAGGCAGCATTTAGCCTACAGTAGTCAGTCACCCGTTACAGAAAAGGAAATGGAGTTGCTGCAATAATTCTATCCAATCTCTTGACCTGCTCCTAACCCACCGGTTCTGGATTTCAATACTTAATATATACAATATGCTGTAATATGTATGCATGCATATGTGTGTATATACACACACATACATATCCATATACATATACATGTACACACACACATACACACATATCCCAGGGTCTTAGCATCTCACTCTCTGGTCCTGGTGAGTCAGAGAGAAGATTTTGTCCAGTCCACCTGCTCTAGGGACAAAGAAAGCAGAACCTCAGGTAGAAAGCAAGTGAGATTTATTAAAGTGGGAGCGATGCACACCCTTTAAGAGATAGAATAAGGGTGGGCAGTTCCAGGAGAGAAGCAACCTTGAGGGGTTAGGGGCATGAGTTTTTGAGGAGTCTGGCAGCCTGCCCTCCACCCTCACCCCTTCCATGGGCACTCTGGAGGTGGGGGGTGGGGGTGGGGGGAATGCGCTAAGGGTTTTGATTGGTCAGCTCATGATTTCTTTTAAACTGATTGGAGGACTTCAGATTGATGCTCTTTTATGATTTACTGCTTTTGTTCCAAAAATCAAAGAATTTACGAAGAAAGTAGCTACAATTACACATTTAATTTTTAGAAACTGATACGCTGGGGGTTTTTTTGTTTGTTTGTTTTTTTGATTTTTGTTTGTTTTTGTTTTTAGAGAGGAAGGATGGGAGAGGAGGAAGAAGCATTCTGAGGACAGAAGGAAGCATTTATTTGTTTTTTTGTTTTAGTTGTTCAGGCCCCAGTTCTCAGTCCTAGAACTTTTCATGGTCTGTACTCCAGTTGCCAAGGCTTAGTGCAGTTGCTTATCAGGGCATAATGCTCTGCTGAGAGCTTTGTTTTTACCACGAATGTTTATGCTCCATTTTACACAGTGCCCCAGAGGGTTTTAGGATTAGCACTATTGCAATTATCCACCCAGTTTTTCTCTCTCTTTAGGTCTCTTTTCTCCCCATTCTTACATCGACTGCATCTTCTTTTTCTTGAAGGATCAGCGCAGGCAGGCAGGAAAGCGAGCAGAGGCAAGTAGGAAGAGAGAGGGGAAAGAAATATTTTTATTTATTTTAATTAGTTGTTCGTCTTGGCTCTTCCTCTAGCCTCGGGTAACAAAACCAAGTCCTTAGGATGTGTGTAGACTGCACAGGCCGAAGGCGGATGACCAAACTCCTCTTCCAGGGCACCAGGGGTGGCACAGAAGCCTCTTCTGTTGTTTACACTATTTAGTTGTTAAAAAGTCCTAATATCATTGCATTCCAAGGAGTTTTCGATCCCTTTTTAAAAATCGAGCTTGAGGCTATGTTTAAAGGTCTTCATAATGAAAATGTTCTAATTCCTAAAGAGGTAGGTGATATCACATACTCTTTATTATGTTCTGTAATTTGCCTTAATGTGACATACATTATCTTTAGATATTGAGTATTTTGTGGTGATGCACAAATTTTAAGAGAAGCAATTTGTCATTCTTGTTTCTTTTAGAAATATTATTCTATAAAAGGCATCAGTGCAACTCGTCTGATCATGTGTGCTATTTTAAATGGGACAATAATGTTTGTTTTCATATTTTCTGAACATCGGTTTTGTCCCATTTTTAATAAACCAGGGTCAAAACTCGGGGCAAAAGTGGCAGTTTAATTGCTCTGCGTCCAGTCTGTAAAGGGTCCCAAAAGCCCTGTCCAGTTTTTTTTCTCTCAAGGAAATATGGTCACCCTATCTTAGGGATTTTGGTGAATAAAAGAGAATATCTTCAAGGCTACACTCTTAACCTAAGGCCTCAAGCTAATTTTCCTAGAGGATTCAATACCCCCTGCCCCCCTGCTAATATGCTTATCTCCCACTAGCTCATTCTCATGCTACTGGACTGATATTTTTAAAAAGCGTATCTGGTTATGTCACCTTCTTGCTTAAAGCATTCTAATAATCTCTAATCAATCTCAGACTAAAGACCAAAATGCCTATCTGCCATGACCCACCGAGCATGGACTGTCACCAGCCTCAACTTGAGGCTCTCCCCTTACCCAACATGTTCCATAGCCTGAGCGCATTGGACTTGTCATGCTCCTGGAAGTGCCGTTTCCTCTGCCTGATCCTCTGTTTGCACCAGGTTGTCATCCCCTGCCAGGGACAGAGGTTTCCATTTCTCTTGGGTGAATACCCAGGAAAATAACAATCTCTTGTTATATGCTAAGTGTTTAACTTTATAAGAAACTGTCAAATTGTTTTCCAAAGTGGTGTACCATTTTGCATTCATACCAGTAATTTTGGAAAGTTCCAGTTTCTTCAAATCCTTGCTAGCACTTGACGTTGGTAGTCTTTATTGCATGCTGTATTTTTAGCAAAGCATAGAATACTATCTGATTATAAAGTTCCGCCCTAATGCAAAGAAGATGAGTAATTCCTTTGAACTCATGTTAGTGAGAGTGCTCTGGTCTAAGTTATCTCCTACTCACTCTCCAGACTTCCTCTAATAACCTTCAGCCAAGGTGCTATGAAAACTTTCCAGGGGGATTTAACATGCTTAACCACAGAGATTGTTTTTCAGACTGAAATCATAAAAAGTACAGCAGTGTCAAAGTCTTACCTTAACAGCTCTACAAAGCTCAGACTTAGCCCAACAAAGACTTCGCTATTGCAATCAAAGTAATAAATGTGAAGGTCACATGTATGGAAATGTCAAAAAGGGCATAGTGACTGAGGGTGCGAAGACTTCCGGAAAGGAAATACGTTTGAAGGTTCGTTAACTCATTTTCCAAATGAACTGCTAGTTTAACTCTTCAAAAGACTACCCATGAATTCTTCTTTTTTTCCCTTTAACACAAAATCTATGTGTTGGTAAGCACTGGGAGATACATCTATCTTTGACAATTGTACTTTGCTATGATACTGAGTATAACTGTGGCTAATATTACATCAATTAAAAAATCAACACAAAAATGGGTAGGAGTGTTTTAAAGATAATTTGTTTCTTGTTTAATCAGAATGCTCCAGCATTAATAATAAAAAAGTAATAGAATGTTAATACTAAATACTAATACTAAAATAATATTACAATAATAGAACTCTGGATCTGGAGCCAGCCTTTGCTAAGGTAACCTTAATGAGTCATCAGAAACTATAAATAGAACTCAGCATGAACTTCTGTTCACGATTACACAGTCTTCCCACAAAGAGAGCTGTTACTAATGACAGAATATGGCCTGCTAGCCACCATTATAAAGAGGGGAACCATAGCCTTGTGGGAAATGTGTAATTTGCCTGAGATGAGATTTGCCAAGATGTCATTATGTACTTTCTTTGTCTCCTTTACTGCTTGTGGATCAGTTGTGTTGTTTTCTTTACGGATCATTCATTATTACGTGTGTCAGCCAAGATTTTCCAATTCTCTTTCAGATGACAAATCCCAGGCAATAACTGTCAAGGCAGTTATTTATCTTCTTTATCTTTGTCTTTTCCCTTCACTTTCCCCTGTAGATCGTATAGCACAGAAGCATGTATATAGGAACACTCCATGATTTTCTGTTGGCTGGCTGGCTGAATGCGTGAATGCATGGATGTGTGTGTGGATGAGATGCTAACTCTGTGCTTTCATAAAATAGTCTCGAAATTTTACCTCTTATATATGCAAGTCAATACATTCAAGTCAATTTCCTATAATATAATAGGCATCTAAATATTACCTCGGCCAAAAAAATGTCTCCACCAATAGCCCTACCATGTTTTCTCACATTCCTGCCTTGCTTATTTCTTCAGGTAATAGTGATGAGAAGGGAAAAAAATGTCACCTGGAATCAGAGGGCAAACATGCTAAGCTCATGCCATTCACCACACCTTAAGTCCAACTTCCTACTAGCTCTGCAGGGAGGGCAGGATGCAGAAAAGTAAGGTTGAGGAAAAACAGTAGTTGCTGAACTAGACAGTCACAGAGTTCTCCCACCTGGGCGTCTATAAAGCACGAAGTTCTGGGGGAGAAAGTCCAGAAAGGGAGATAACGAAGCGACCACACAAATGATCTTCCCTACAAGTTTGCCTGATTGTCACCCATGTGGCTCTGTCTGTGGTGAGTGTTCCCAGCATCACGTTATTCTGGCAAAGGAAGAACATGAAAGGTGAAGTGCTTGTAGTGGGCTGCGACTTTTTCTTTTGACTCATGTTCAGATGCAGTGTAGGCAGATGGTGGGGAGGCCAGTCGGTGTTTGCTACAGACCCCTCTGACATGCAACTGACGCTGATACAGCCGCCCAGATCAGGGATCCAAGCATCAGAATCACCTGCGTGACCTTTTTTTTAATTGAAGTAAGATTCATACAACATAAAAATGACCCTTAACCATTTTAGTTGTGCAACTCAAAGGCCTGTAGTACATTCACAGTTTTGTGCAATCACCACCTAGATCTGTTTCCCAGACATTTTCATTTTCTTTCTCTATTTAGGTTTTTCACGTCAGCCTCGGGTCATAAACCTGGGCCCTTGAACTTTATGGTCTGTGTACCTCTATCTCAGCCGTCTGAGCCGCAGGGCCTATTGAAAAGTCATACCTGTGGAACGTTTTAAAAGTACATATTTCCAGGCCCCACACCCAAGAAATTATAATTCAGTGGACAGAGAATATTTTTCAAAACTTTCCAGGTATGTCACTAGGTATTATTAATTTACAAGAAATGAAAATGTATGTCCACATAAAGAGCTACATATGAATAGTTATCACAGTTTTATTTATAAGCATCAAAATTTGGGAATAGCCTAAATTGAAGCATGTAAACAAATCATGGTATAGTCATCCGATGGAGTAGTATGCAGCCATTAATAGGAACAAATTTCCGATATGACAACACTGAATCTCCAATGTCTTAAAGTAAAGGAATCCACTTTTCATACTATATTCCATTTGTTTCGAATGCTGGAAAACGCAAAACTATACTGACAGGACAGATTAGTGGTTTGCAGAGTTTAAAGATGGGGGAAGATTTTAAAGACAAAGGGACAGCATAAGAGAAATTTGGAAGGGGTGATGGGAAGGCTTTGCATCTGAACTATGGTGGTAGTAACAAGCATAGAACCTGATACCAAAAAGTGAATTTTAGAACACTGCTGGTGGAAGAGCAGTTAGGTCGATCATCTCTGAAAGGGCAAGTCACATGACCCTAGTTTTGAGTCCCAGATCCTGGGGTAAATGGGCAGTGTGAACAACTAAATAAAAATAAAGATGCTTCTTTCTCCTCTCTCTGCCTGCCTGTTTACCTGCCTAGTCACCTTCATTCCTGTCTGCCCCTTTTCTTTAACAAAAAAAGTAAAAGTGAATTTTACTGGATTTAAATTTAAAAATCAGTTGGGAAACACTTTAAACTTCCCTGGGTAATTATGATGTTTGAAGAAGCCAAGCATAGATAATGCTAGACAATAAGAGTTATTCTATAACCTAATCAATTTACCATTACTATTTCTCTGGCTATTCTCACAGCATTTGGGCATTTCCACAGACTAGAACAATGAAAGTAAGCTGTCATGCCTGCAGCCTGGTACATCCCTCAATATGTGGCTGATCACAGGACATGGGGCGTGCACTGGTTTTGTTCCAGTATTTGTCAAACTGAAATCACAATGAAAAATGTAGTCACTTGAGAAACTTCTTTAAAAATATGAGTGATACTTCATAGCTAATCAGATGAATCTCAATCAGATTAATATGGAAATCATTTCCATCTATTAAGATCAGAAAGCAACCTATGAATTTACCACAAAAATGTATTAAACAGAACATCATGTTTAGCAACTTATTTTTAATATCAACTCCAAATCAAAACAAAACCTAGCAGTTTTTATGTGATAAATTCACCAACTCTACTGTAGTTCATTTTGGCAATTTTCATGAAATTCAATGCTTAATTGACATAAAAGAAAACAAGAGATTTATTTGAGATCCAAAGTGTGTCAATGGCATATTTGATGAGAGACTCCTGAATCCCTTTATTTATGAAAATGTACAACTAGAAACAACAATTGAAAATTGTGGGCGGATATGTTTATGTGGGTAATAGCCTCACTCATTGTGGGTCTAACCTTGTGTTCACTGCCACTGAAAAAAAAGAAAAGAGAAAAAAAAAAGCCATATCCTGTTGTGGCTGATTATCTAATCAAACAAGGTGGCTAAACTTGAAATTTTGCTCCCAAGTATAAGAAGAAAAGAAACAAGAGGTAGGCAATGCTTAGATTGGAAGCAGACAATGCTAACTACAACTGGGGGACAAAGGAAAAAAATACAAAAACAAAAAAAAACCTTTCCCTGTGCGGTGAGGTGGATCCTGTCTGATGTTTCCATTCCACTAGAATCTGTTTTCTAATTTGCAATTCTCTTCTCTTTGCTCTGTTCTCACACTACTTCTTTTAACATTATTGTTTTCTTCCTCATCAATTTGCAAATGATAGCTGCCAGGAGCAGGCTTCTGTTCACATGCTTTTTTTTTTTTTTTTTTTTTTTTTTAACAGCTGCTTGTGCTCTAGAGGAAATGGAGCTACAAGTATTTCCTTTCCATTCAAAACTGGCACTTTTTGGTAGTGGGGGAGGGAGCGGAGGGCTTCCAGCTTGCTCCCGACAGCTTGAGATAGCACTGAGTTTTCCTCTAAGAGTTTCTTGAAGTCTGTGCCATAAAGTATTTATACATTTATTTATACATATGTTTATACAAGTGTACATGTATTTATACATTTGCCACCTCCAGGAAGCAAGCTGGGCAAATTCTCCTGATGCCAGATGGTACAGTATTAGTCTTCTCCGATCTTGCAGCTCTATTGTATATCCCTGTGTCTATTGCCCCACAACCCTGAAATACATCCAACTAGAAAGTGCGTAAGAAAGCTTATTTCACAGATCCCCAGGCAGAAGTCCCTACCTGGAGGAGGAATAATCCAACCCTACCCCAGGTTTAAAATAGTGAGCGCTCCTCTACTTTTCTTATCTAAGCACCTCTACTGGGTAGGAGTAGATAGAGACCCTAGTACTCAGACTACACCCGGGCTTTTTCTTCAATATACCTATTGTTTAAGAGAAAAATAATGTCGGGGAGTAGCACAAATTTCATCATAAAAAGTAACTCTCGAGCAAAGTGCCGTGTGTATTGTATAAATCAGATTATTTTTGTTACGACAGACCATATTTGAACTAGAAAGGGTGCTTACTGACTCTTAGAACCAGGAAAGACAAGAGAAAGAGGAAAGAAAGAATGCAATACACATATATGTTTATATCCATGCTTATGTGTGCGCGTACATGTATGCAGATATGCCAGTCATATTTAGTCTGCATATTAGAGCAATGGGGGAAACATTTTTTTCCAAAAGGAAGGGCAAGTACAGACGTGGCCTCTGGGGAAATTGTTCTGAGCTGCAAACAGATTGGTTTATCTTTAGGCATCATGTATTTCCAGGCATAGGCCTCATATTCCCAGGAATACACTTAACGTCAATTTCAAAAGTATAGTCATACATCGCATGGTTTCTCAGAGGGCTTCTGATTTTGTGTCCCTTGGAGTACTCTTTTTTTTTTTTTCTTAAGTTAGCATTTTACTTTATTTTTTATTTAGCTGGTCAAGCTTGTTTCCTGCCCCAATGCCCCTCCACCGCCTGGGACTTGAACCCAGGGGTCTGTGGCCTGTGGCCTGTGTTCCTTCAGAGGTGATTGACCTAACTGCTACTGTACTGGGGCACAGCTTAAAGAATTCTTAAGAATCGCTTTTGTTTTCTGGTATTTAGATGGGTAGTGAAATACTCAAATCTGTGGGAGACATTGAGGGAATTAAAAAATTTTGTTGAAAAAAGTAAACAAGCAAGTTGGGTTATGGAAAGAGGAAAGGATGGAAGGAGTAGGGTGGAGAGAGAAAAAGAAAAAGTGTCAGAATATGCCTGGACATTACATTAACAATCCATAGCAGTGAGAAGTCAAGGAATTCCTACAAATTAGGAGATGAAACATTAAATTTGAAGTGCTTTGTGTTGCTACAGTATAAGTCCTATGTCAGAAACAGATTAGGTATTTGACAAAATTCATTTTATTTTCCTCCTGGGTTCAAAACTAGACTATTTACCAGCCACTCTTGCAATTAGGTATAGACATGACTAATCTTGTCAGTGGAATGTGGCCAAAGTGATGCGTACCACCCTCAGGCCTAATATAACTCCCATATTATCTTCTGTAGTCTCTTCCCTCTCCGGCAGGTTGGTTGCTGAGACAGGTAGAGGACTCCGTGACCCCAGACCACCTAAAAGCTGTTAAATGAGAGGAAGCTCAGTCTGGAAGACTATAGAGATCGGGTCCCTTCCAACCTCCACTGGATTGTGATATGAGTAAGAAATCATCTTTGCTGCTGTTGTTGTTATTGCAATAGGGGCTTATTTGTTACAGCAACTGATTTTTCCTACTACAAACTTCTTCATCCCATTCCCTCTCAAATCTTCAAAAAAAGTCTGTAGATACAAATGTTCTATGAGGTTGGGAGCTGGGTGGCAATCAAAAGGAGAGTGAGTTTCATATTTAGGTTAACAGGGCATAGGACAGAAACTACATTTCCAGGAAAGTGATATGTTCCATCATCTAGATCCATGGGCAAAAAACAGAAGTTCACAGCCAGAAGTGATGATGAAAACATAAACTCCTAAGGAATTCGCAGAAGTATTGGAATGGGCTTTGACATCAACAGATCATGGAATGGGGGAAATGTTAAGAAAACCTTATTTAGATCTGAAGGGAATGACATTATGCTGTTATTTTTATGTGGTATAGGGTACTATGAATGAAAAAAGTTTTTTAACTCACATGTCAAGGATGGAGTTTTAATAACTCTTCTGAACACAGAATCCTGAAAGAATGCTTAAATCACTTAGATGCTTGCAGAATTATTTCACTCTGAGAAGTCCCTGATGGACAGCTGAATGAGATCTGTTTAACTGACAAAAGAGCAGTCAGGTCCTGCACTTCGCTGGCTGCCTAACCTCAGTTAGATTCTTCCCATTTGTCTGTCAAAGCACGCCACTATTTCCTTCAAGGTATTATTCAGATATTTGTTATGACATTTCTTTTTCAGATATGCTTCCGCCATTAGACTAAATAGTGAGGACAAGGTCTGTATCTGTTTCATCCCCCAATATCTACCTGGCACTCAGCACATGAATATTTGCTGGAATAAAATGAAATCTGTATGTGTGAGAGCCTCAGATATTCACCTGTTAGTCTCTGAGACCTATCAGTCTCAGAAAATTCACCTCCTGATTTCATTTTGACAAATCAAATATTTTTTAACCACCTGGTTTTGAAATTGCATATTACTTTTCTTTATATAAAGAACAAATGACATTTATTATATATAAATACAGTATGAATTTTACAAGAGCAACAGCTATGTGGGGTTATTATAATTATTATTATTGACAATATCTGCATCTTACTAAAAAACACATGAGACCTTTTCCCATGTGTTATAGCCTTGACTGAGTTTGAAACTAGAGTGTTTTTTTTTTCAATCCAGACTGTAGCAATATTAAGTAAATAGCCTTCCTGGCTGAACCTCAGCTGACCTGCCTACTGGAACCTTTCTTATCAGAGTTCCAGGAATGATCACTTTTGTTTTTTAAGAACAAGATATTGAAAGGGCATAGTGGTATCACTTTCTCTGATTGCTTCATCTGAATCTGTCAGTTCTTCCTTAAATAGTACAACTCGACATTTAATTATGCTTTTTTTTCTCACTAGACCCTTCCCTCCCCCAGTCATTGGAATCCAGAAGTCTAAATTTCAACCTTAATATCTTCTTAGCAGCTTTTAATCATTTTGTGCCTGTCTATGTTGGATATATATGTATATCTTTTCCTTTGTTTGCTTGTAAATTTATTGGTGCTCCCTGGTGGAGTAGTGGTTAGGTCAATCGCCTCCAAAGGAACAAGCCACATACCTCTGGGTTTGAGTCCCAGGCTGGGGCGGGGGTGGGGGTTGGGGGGTTGGGGCGGGGAAGGGGTGGGACAATCAACCAGTGAGAACAACTAAATTAAAATAAAGATGCTTCTTCCTCTTCTCTGCCTGCCTACCTGCCTACTCACCTTCATTCCTGCCTGCACCTTTAAAAAAAAAAATTTATTCCAACAGATTCAATAAATACTTACTTTCTCTTTTCCTTCATTCTAAGAATCAGTCCCTGGAATAATTTTTACTTGGAATAGTAGAAAAAAATAAAGAATAAATTCTACATCAACTTCTCCACTGTATAGTTAAAGCAATTAAAATCTTAAACAGGTTTATTTGCCTGACATCAGACTAATTAGCAGCAGATCACTTTTGTCTGATTTTACTGCAATATTGTAATATGTTGATATTAGCTTAGTACAACTTCACTTACATGCCAAATGATTAATTCTGAGTTCTCCCTGAAATCACAAAGTTATTTATAATGCACCTTAGTAAGCAGATACACATTAATCTCAGAGAAGAATTTCTAGTACAATAAATTACCTTAAATGTCTTGTAATTTCTCAAATATGTCACCTGGTTTTAGAAAACTGCCGAACTATTATACACAATTTTACCTTAATCTGGAAGCTCCTTTCCTACCTGATGAACCCTTTTCATCCATCAACACCCAGTTGAAAGTCTACCTTCTCTTTGCAGCCTTAACAGTCTTCTCAAACACTCTCTTCCCTGCATTGCCACCATTCCTTATTCTAAGCTTATAGTTCATGAAAACTGAATGCCTTGAGCTCAGGATCTTGTCTACATGCCTCTCCCAACTCCTAGCATTGACTTTTTACTTAAGAGGTAATTAGTATCATTGAAGGAATAAGTGAACCAATTAATAAGTAAACTGTATTAAACATCCTTTGCCAAAAGTCATTCACTTCTTGGGAGATACAGTAGAGAAGGGAAAACTGAAGAGGCTTGTATATTCTGTTCCTGTGGTTCTTCTAGCTGCTAAGTGACATAAATAACTGTAACATCCTGTGCAGTGCTGACATAGACACTTGGCAAATGCTTTTTCACTTTTCTTTGTTCCTATCCAGCTTCTATCACATAAGTACAATTATTGTAGTGAGATGAAGATTGAAAGATCAATATTTGAGATTTGTGAAATATTGTGTGGAGAGAAATGAATTCCTTTATCCTTTGAGTGGCTGACTGGCTAGTTCCAGGGCAGAAACTAGGCAAGTTGACATCCAGCTTTGTTGGAAGAATATTGTGATTCCTGATACAAAGATGAAAATGAAGATCTGTGGGAGTGGAATGACTAGGATTTTAATTCTGAGGTAACCTTGATCAAGTGCTTAGCACATAGTTAGATCTTGATAAGTATTAGTTTTTTGTTAACTGCTCTCACTGAGTAATAGTTTTCCAAAGCCTGAGAAAGATTATAAAGCTACTTCTCAGCTCAGAGGTGGAAAAAAAATGCCTGTGATCAGTTAGCCATGTCACTTTGGTTAAAACATAGGGAAATGGAACTTCTTGTCTTGGATCAGAGTCTCTGATCTTAAACTTAAGCTTGGAATAACTGACTGAGATAGTGAGGCTCACAGAGAGACTGAACAGAAATGAAATTCTGATGACTTTAAATGCTGGTAGAGTACTCAAGTGTCATTTACTGCCCTGCAATGCAGGGGCCACTGCCCGCATGTTGTGACTTAAATTCATCACAATTTAATTTAAAATACAGATGCTCATCTTTCAAGTGCACACTAGCCATCAGTGCCTCCTGGCTGCTGATCTAGAGCAGTCTCCTCTTCATAGGAAGTTCTGCTGGACAGAGCTGCTCTTGAGAATGCACTTTAGAAAATTGTGCTGCTGTTTAAAGCACATTAACTTACATGTGGTTAAAGGACCAATGTTGTATATGACACATTTGCTTAGTGTGCACGCTTTTTCAATCGTTGAGGAGTAATGTGTCAGACTGTCGCTGTGCTGGCCAGTGATAGCCCCAGCTAGCTCTTGGTGGACAACACCAGCATTGGTGTCATGGGGGTGGAAGGAGGGGGCAGAATGCAAAAGGATAAAAATCAAAGATGAAATCTCATCTCTTTTGCAGGAGATAAAAAGAAGCAGTTGGGGTTTTCAAAGTTGAGTAGGTGTGTGGGTTTAGAAGGCTAGTCACTGCCACATGAGTACATGACTATTAAATAATGTCACTTTAAGTAAATCACCCCACATGATTCATTATCAGATAATCATACTATAGTGGTATTTTCCTTCAGGTTGAATCATGTCTCACTTAACTTTGAATGAACTCACTGGAACTATTAACTGCCCTTTCTTTCTGTAGCAGAAAGTGTGTACAAGTGAATGAGAATGATAAGCAAACATTTCTTGAGCCCTTTTTATGGGCCCAGCTATGCTTCAACATTTGTCTGCACTGAGAAATGATCATCACAGTAAGTTTATTCACCATTTTTTCTTATCAACTTTCAAATTCACAATGCCATGTTATTGGTTATAATCTCCATGTGGGACATTGCAGCTCTTTAATGTGTTTATTCTGTAACTGTAAGCCCATACCTCTTGATTCCCTTCACCCATCATCTAAATTTCAACAGTTAAAAAAAAATATGTTCAGCCTATCCTATTTACTAAGAATTGTAATCATAATGCTAACAGGTAACTTGGTGAGTACTTAGATGTACCCCTTCTTAGATAATTTGCAGGGACTTGCTTAATCTTTACAATAATCTTGTAAGGTGTGATTATCAGTCTTTAAAAATAAGGTAACAGCACTCAGAAAAGTCAGCTCTCTTCCCAAGCTGATACAGCTAGTCATGGAAGAGAAAGCACATGAGTCCAGATGTGTTTAACTCCAAAGCCTGGACCTATAAGTACTGCTGCATGTTGTCTCTACTACACTTTAGAGAATTTGCAGAAACGAGCTAAAAACAGAAAGGCTGCTAGCTGTTGATCAGCAAAATAAGCCAGTCTTTGCTTCCATGCAGTTTGCTCCTTGGCATCGCTTTATACTGCAGACCCACTCTCTCCTGGGTCTTCAGCTCATTTCCCTTGACTCATCTACTCTACTTTATACCTAGGAGGACTGCAGATGAGGCTGCCAAATTTAGAAAGGAAAATTAAAACACACCAGCGAACAAAATACAAACCATGCCCTGACTGAAGATACCACTGGTTCTATACCAAAGGGATTTGTCGGGCTACTATGTGATTTAGGAAGAAACTTTAACAGGAACATGGTACGTTAAAGATGGTCAGAAATTCTTTGCTATTCCTCTCATTGGCAAGAAGGGTTTATTCCCTTCCTGTTGATCCAGACAGTCCTTAGGGACTTGCTTGACAAAGAGAATGTGACAAAAGTGCTATTTTGTGATTTTGAAGGCCTAGGCACAAGAAGATTTGCAGCTACCATGTGGGTCTCTGATACTCTCTCTAGAAGCTTTGAGTCACCATGTGAAAAGTCTGGTTACCCTGAGACCACCATGCTAGAGAGAATACACGTAGGTGCTTTGATAGCCCCCACTGGGCCCAGACCTTTACCCAACCCTGCTGAGATGCCAGGTTATAAGCGAAGCCAGCCTGATCCCTCCAGACCAGCCTACCCAGCATTTAAATACCACTGAGTGACTCAGCTGATACTCCATAGAGAATAAACACCCAAGCCCTGCCCAAATTCCTGACCCACAAAATCATGAGCTGTAATATAATGAAAGGGAGTTGTTCTAAGCCACTACATTTTGGAGCCTTTTATTACATATCCATAGAAAACTAGAACGGAATATTTTAATAATCAGCTGTACAGAATACTAGAAGTAGAGCATTTTCTCACATACTTGTAATTTCATTAAACCAAGGCCAAAATCAGATTCAATGGCGAAGCAAAAAACAAAGAAAAAAAAGAAAGATATATCCATTAATATAAAGAGTATGATTGCTCTCAAAATCACCATGGAGCTTTTCTGGAATTTTGAGCAGTAGGAACATGAAACTCATTCTTTGGGGGAATCTGGCACTTCTAGTGGCCCAGCCTGACAGCCCTTTGAGTCAGCTGCACCTCATTAACCTCATCTCTAGCTTCCCTGCTCTCCGGCTTCTCGACACTCTGGCATGCAATGGAATTCCTGCAGGAACCTGCCAACACCTGTAAGTACATTGAGGGCATGAGCGTTTAGGCAGGAGACCTGTGCAGTCTCCTGAGTGCAGAGTGGCCCCAGGATTGGTCTAAGTCTCTGCTATCATTATCTTGAATTTCTTAAAACTTTTTGAACAAGAAAATTCTTGTACAGGGCCTCAGGAATTGTGACACCGGTCCTGCATGCACCCATGAAAATGCAAATCCTTGAGCAGAGCTATAATAGAATCTGCTGAGTAGACACCCCTTCCTCTGTCCCTTGAGTGGACAGTTCTGAGACACCCTCTACATGTCTCCATAGAAGATCATCACCACTATCTTTGATCTTGAGTTGTCCATTCAGTGACTACTTGAGAACACAATTTTTATTGGGTTCTCTCTAACCTCCCTCCCCTTATATGGGATCACTTCCCAAAATGCACGCAAGCCCTGATCGCAGATTCTATGTTCATAGAGAACTTGGAAAAAGCAATATTTTTCAAGTGCTTTCTATGTCACTGTTTCAGATTTCAGAGATTCCAAGAAAACAACCAAATTTCCCATCAGCGGTCATCTACCATCATAGGGCTTACATTCCAGGAGGTAAACACATAGTAACTAAATGAACAAATAAACAAGATCATTACAGATTGTGCTAAGTGCCATGAGAACACAGAGTCCTCTGAAAGCAGGGAAGGGCAGATGCTGAGTATGAGGACTGAATAATGAGGATGTGAACATACGTCAGGGGCTGGAGAAGGAATGCTCTAGGCAGAAGAGTAGCAAGTTCAAAGGCCCTGAGGTAAAATGCTCTTGGTATGTTTGAGGGACAGAAGACAAGGCAGAATGTCAGGAGCCCAGGGAACACGGAGAAGATTGGTGTAGAAGATGCTGTTGGAGATAGACAGGAACCAGCCACATGGGGGCCATATTAAAGAGCTTGCATTTTAATCTCAGCGCTCTGGGGAGTTGCTGTAAGGTTTTAAGAAGGGAGTACCTTCCAATTTTTGTTTTTCTAAATTTTTTAAAGAAAAAGTGCAGACAGGAAGAGATAGGAAGAAGCATTTTTATTTACTTAGTTGTTCATTTTGCTTGTTTCTCCTGGTCCCAGGATGTCCTGGGTTCTTAGGGTGCATGGGCTTGGCGTGAGGTGACTGACCTAACCACTGCTCCACCAGGGCGTGCCTGGTTTTTGTTTTTTCATTGTTGCCCTGTGAGGAGAATGTATTGGAGCGGCCATTTAGAAAGCTATTGCAGGAGTCATTGGAGAATTGCTGGTGAGTCAGAAGAAAGTAAGGGCAGGGAAGATGGAAGGAGAGAGGAAGTGCATCAGGGCAGAGCTGCTAAGGGCACCTACAACTGATCCAAGGCCTGATCTTATGGTCATAGGTAAACTAGCCCCTATTGGAACAAGAAACCTGTCGACAACTTCTCTCCTGGATATGGAGGCACCATCTCTGCTATAGTCTCCCTGAGGGAGAGGGGAGGAAGGGAGCAGGGCTTAAGCAGTGGGAAGGGAAACCAGGGACAGATTATCAGTTAAGCAAATCAGGAGTCTGGGTCTCTGGCTTCTTAAAGCCTGGAGGCATCCTGCGCCTATTCTCAGATGAACAGAGTCACTGCTCCACTCTCTCTTTCCCCTTTAACCTCCTACTTAGCAGTTTATTGTAGAAGTAGAAGAAGCAGGAAAGGAAAGATAGCTTTAGACACTATGTTTCCCACACATTTAGCAATGGACCATATTTGTGAAACAGAAAGTACAATTATTTGAAAAAGGTTAACATTTATTTCCAGGTAATCTGAGTATGTCTTTAGAACCTCAACTGACTCAACTGTAAACCTTTTGGAATTCCTAAGAAAGTTTTTCAGCATTGTCAGGTACAAAATATCTAGAAAGCTGTAAATGCCCCAATAGCAACGCTTAAGTTTTTAGGTAATGTAATGGGAGAAAGGGACATTACGTTTTAACAGAATTATTTGGAATTTGAGTTTGAAAGTCTTTTACTCCTTTCAGGAGATAATACAGTTTAGCAATTTTCTTAAACTTCTCCGCTCAAATCCAGAGCTGGGGCAGTGACCCTTAGTTATTTTTGTCAAAGGCAGAGTTGTGGAAGGAGAGGGGCCCTAACTCCGTCGTCCTGAAAACAGGAGAGGTCTGAGAACCACCTGGAAGCCCCGGCTGTGAGCAAACGATTCCATGTGCTTAGAGCCCAAATGGGAAAAAGTGAAACATACCACTTTCCTTTTTAAAATAATTTCACTCGATAAACAACCAAGGTCTGAATCAGATATGCTCACACTCTCTGGTCATTTTATTTTCACTTGATATTACAAAGGAATCGAAGCCAGAAGATGTGAACTCAATTCTTAATTTATCAGCTGTATGACTCTGGGCCAATGATTTAATTAACCTCTTATTCTTAATACCTCACTCTTCAAATAGGAATAATAAAAGTAGACAGCCAATCAACTCCTATATGCTCAAATGTCTAGGAGTCATTTAAAAATGGAAATACTCAAGATAAATGGAAATAATTATTATAATTGGCACTTTCTCTCTGCCTGGAAAGACTGTTATTGCTGCCAGTGGTCAAAGAAAGGACAAAAGCTGCATAAAACTACGTATGTGCTGGGTGTTAGCCCTAATTCTTTGGACTATAATCTCTGAAGTCCCAGCTGCCTCCCTCCCAAACCCATAGGAACTTCAGGAATAAGGCAGGATATGAGCTCCATTACTAAGCTACAATTTGACTAACTTTGCCCAATTTCTAAAGTTCTTAAAGGTGACCTGAATTTTTTTTTTTCCTTCACCCTGACCCTGGGTCTCAAACCCAGGTCCTTGGGTTTTACATGACCTGCATGTTAGCTGCTGAATTATAAACTTTTAATGTAAACAAACATTACATTTGAACCTCTTAAAACTCTATTTGCTGTTAGTCACATGTTTGTCTCACTGGGGGAAATAACAGTTTGTGAATATCCAAAGCCTCACCTAGAAATGTTTTGTGTACTTTTTCTTTAGTTAATAAGTATAAAGAGGAAAACAGTTACACAGTAGTTATATATGTTTTAACTGCATGCTTCTGCCTCATCTACACTGGGTCAAGCAGACATGAGTAATCTGGAGACAAGATTTCTTAAAGTATTCTCTGAAATTTTTCTCCTAGCAAATTCAGTAGGTGTCTAATAGTTAATCCACAA
The DNA here is from genome assembly GCA_004363575.1 of Solenodon paradoxus. NCBI lineage: Eukaryota > Metazoa > Chordata > Mammalia > Eulipotyphla > Solenodontidae > Solenodon > Solenodon paradoxus. The sequence goes on along the minus strand of RJWH01001340.1, from coordinate 372,375 downwards.
ATTGGGAAACTTTGAACATCTAATAACTTCTAAAAGGTTATCTGCCTAAGATTTTAGAAAGCCAAGATATTGCCAAGGTTCTATGCAACCTATAGAAAATCCATAGACTTCAGTTTCTTCAAATGCAAAATAATGTCTAGACAACACTTCACGTAATTTCTCGTTGAATAGTTCTTGACCATAACTGTCAAGGTCCACTTAGTTCTTAGCCTCAATTTCCACACTGAGTCTCTGCCTAAACAAGAACAAATGAAATTCAATTTCGTCACTTTTCTCTAAGCACCTTTGGGGAGAAGTATCATCCTTGGGGATCAAGGGGATCTAGCTTTTCTCTGGGTGCCTTTCCTCCACACAGAGTCCACAGGGTATGCCCACTGAGAACCAACCCCATGCTGCCTGTGTTAGTCAATGCAGGCTGTCATCACAAAACACCACAGACCAGGGGCTTGTGCAACAGAAATTTATTTTCCACACATCAGGTGGCTAGAACTTCAGATTACTGTGCAGCGTGGGTGGTTTCTGGTGAGAACTCCGGTTTCCAGTTGGCTACCTTCTCTCTATGTCTTCCTGTGGCTTTTGTCAGGCCAGGTACACAGAGAGAGCAAGTATTCTTGTGCCTCTTCTTATACGGATTTTAATCCCATCAGATCAGGACCCTACCTTATGACTTTATTTAACCTTAATTACTTCCATAGATGTCCCATCTCCAAATACCACCATACTGGGTGTTAGAGCAACAATATAGGGGAAGAAAGCACAAACATTGACTTCCCCTCCAGAATGAGTTCCTGTTACCTAAAACTCAGGAATTTTCTTTTCAAAGAGCCCAGGTCAATATCTAGAACACCTGCCTGAGACTTCCATGGAGATTGACAGGTGGCACACTGCCACCTTTGGGGTGTGTTTGGGGTGGAGGCTAAGAGGATGGACTATGGACATTGAAATTGTGTGATGGAAGAAGCTGAACAAGGGAAGAAGCTGGAGGTTAGGACCTGGGAGCCAGGAGCTGAACACTGCCACGCTCTGAAGGTCCCGTTTCAGACACGGAGCTCTCAGAATTCTACATTAGAATCTGAGCTTCCAGGTGGTTGTGAAAGTATCTTTGTCAAGAGAGGAGGACAGAAAATGTTTTAGTTAACTGATTGTTTTTTTCTTTTTAATAGCTTGATGTATGATATTTAAGTATTTAAAATATGGTAATGAGTATAAATGAGTTGGTTGTCATTTATACCCTGCCCTCTAAGTGTGAAGTGCATACCTGGTGGCAGATTATCTCTGTTCCCTCTGGATGCTTTTTTCAACTCTGGTAAATTTTAGCCAGTGTTAATCAGGTAATGAAGTTATGGAGAACATTAGCCTCATTCTAATGCCTATATCCTCTACACTATTTTTCCCACTGGCTTATAAAGCAAAAGGACCATAAGTAGGAAAAGACAAAAAGAAATTTATTCTTTGACCAAATTGGGGAAAGGGAGCTCATGCTCTGAAGACCTTCCCCACCCCAGCACATGGGCAGAAGCCTATATGGTTTTTGCAAAGGGAGAGGAGGGAATGTTGATGTCTCTGACTACATATTTCTGGAGAATTCCAGAAACAGGGTATCATGCCTACTTTCAGTCCTAACTTGATTTGGAGCAGAGCTGTCATGGGGCAGGGATTTAATATGTTCTCTTGACTGTTATCTCATTTTTGCTTCCATATTGTCCAATTTCTAGTTCTAGCTAATTCTTATGGTTCCTCTCAAGTAATCTGGAGCCAAGACAGCCCAGTCACTACCATTTTTTTTAAGAAAAGGTGCAGGCAGGAAGGAAGGCATAGTAAGCAAGCAGGCAGAAAGGGAGAGGAGGAAGAAGCACTTAATTTTTCATTTAGTTGTTCACTGTAGTTGTTCCTCCCACCCCCACCCCTACCCCAGGGGTCCAGGACTTGAATCCAAGGGTATGTGGCCTGTGTCCTTTGGAAGCAGTTACCTAACCACTAATCCACCAGGGCATGCCCTCCTTTTTTTTGCTTTCCTTCTTTTTTTCTTTTCTTTTTTTGAGGCAGAGAAGCACTTTATTTTTTATTTAGTTGTTCACATTGGTTGCTCCCCCCAGCTGCAGGTCTTGCACCTGGGACCTTGGGATGCAGATGGGACTGCATGAAGTCAGTACTATTATTTCCTCACTTATGGGTACAGAAATTGTACTTTAGGAAGGTTAAGAAATCATCCAAAGGTGTGCTCCTAACAAGCCATGTTGGTAGATTTGAATATGTAAAGGTTACCCATATGTGCAGTCTTCCCATTCCTCAGATATATGTCAACACACTTTGACCTCCACCAAATCACCAAGTTCTCTTCAACACCGTCCAGTGGGCTTTGCCACCACTTACCCGCCACACCCCAACCCTGTATACATTCCCTATTGATCACCTCAGTTCTATTGCCAGTATGCAAGAGTTGGTTTTGTTTCATCTGTTCCTTTGTTTAGTCTATTCACATTCTACCTATGAGTGAAATAATCTGCCGTCTTTTTTGTTTTGACTTATTTCACTTAGCATAACCCCTCTAGATCCATTTAAGTTGATTCAAATGACAGAATTTCATCTCTTCTAAGGGCTGTATAGTATCACTGTGTACATGTACTACATCTTTATCCATTCATCTGATGTTGGGCATTTGATAGTTTCCAGTTTTTAGCTATTGTGAATGGGACTACAATGAACATGGAGGTACATAAATCTCTGCAAATTAATGTTTTTATATCTTTTGGGTAAAACCCAGAAGTGGGATGGTAGGATTTCCATATTCAACTTTTTGAGAAATCTCCATACTGTTTTCCATAGGGATTGCACTGATTTGCACTACTAATAGTATAAAAGTGTTTTCTTTTCTCTACATCCTCACCAACATTTGCTGTTTCTAAACTTTTAGATAATAACTAGTCTCTCAGGTATAAGGTTTTGACTTGCCTTTCTCTGAGAGCCAGTCAGTAGGAACATCTTTTCATGTGCCTGTTGGCCATCTGTCTATCCTCTTCAGAAAAACGTCTCTCCAATTCCTCTATCCAATTTTTTGATTGAATTGCCTGTTTTTCTGTTACCGAGTTTTCCGAGTTCTTTCTATATTTCAGATATGAAACCCTTGGCAGAAATAGGGAAAGCAACTATCTTCTCCCAGTTAGTATGTTGTCTTTATGTTTTGGTGACGTTTTTGTTCGCTGCGAAGAAGCTTTTTAGTTTGATGCAGTTCCAATTGTTTATTTTTGTTTTTGTTTCTCTTGATGCTGGACTTGAGTCCCCAAAGACCTATCTAAGGTTGATGTCGTGGAATGTCTTTCTTATGTTGTCTTCCAAGAATTTTATGATTTCCAGTCTATGTCCAAGTCTCTAGTGCAATTCGAGTTAATTTTTGTGAACCATGTTAGAGAATGACTTAGCTTCATTCTTTTGCATGTGACTGTCCAGTTATCCCAACACCATTTATTGAAGATAATTCCTTTCTCTATTGTATGCTTTTGACTCCTTTGTCATAGATTAACTGACCATATTTGAGTGGGTCACTTTCTGGTAATTTGGTTCTATCCCATTTATCTGAGCCTCTGTTATTATTCTATACCCTTTTGATCACTATTACTTTGTAGTATAGCTCAATGCAATCCCTCCAGATTTTTTCTTTTTTCTCATAGTTGCTTTGGCTATTTGGGATCTTTTGTTGTTCCATACAGATTTTAAGATTTTTTTGATCTATGTCCTTGAAATAGGACCAAGGGAATTTTGTTTGGTTGGTTGGTTTTTTTAAAGGAAAGTTATAGGCAGGAATGAAGGTGAGAAGGCAGATAGGAAGAGAGAGGTCGTAGAAGCACTTTATTTACTTGTTCACATTGGTTGTTCCCCTCGGCCCTGGGTCTTGAACCCAGGCCCTTGGGATATATGTGAGACTGCTCCCAGGCTGTATTAGACTGCTAGGTCACCAGGGCATGCCCAGACAATGGGATTTTAATGGAAATTACATTAAATCTGTATATTGCTTAGCCTAGATGGTCATTTTATCAGTGTTGATTCTTCCTAGCCATGAACAGTGGATGTCTTTCCATCTTTTTGTGTCCTCCTCTCTTTTATGAAGGACTCATCATTTTCATTGTGCAGGTCTTTCACCTCCTTTGTTGAGTATATTCCAAGATATTTGATTATTTTTCTTCTATTTTAAATGGTATGGTTTTCTTGATTTTACTTTCTTCCAGTCTTAATTAGACCAATTATATTTGCACACTGAACTTGCCTTGAAGGGGAACACACAGGTGGCAAGGAGAACCTGGAGCGATCATTGAGTCAGATAGTGACGGTTACCACAGAGGAAATTCATCTGTGCCTCATGAAGAAATAGGCTATTTTGAGTAATGCAGCAATTTGAGGAAGTTAAATGGATTTAGATTACAGGTTGAGTTTCACATTGGGAAATGGACTTGCATTTTTGGTTCCTGTGACTTGATGTGAAATCTCAGAGTAAATCATTACCAGCACATTATGACTTTAAGCATGTCTTTAGTCCCAGTAACAGCTATATTCCTCAGGAATTTATCAGCTATTTGAGAGAGGTGAACTTGGAAGCAACCCAACCCTTCAATCAGTTTCATTTTAAACCAACATGGTCTGAGGTCTCTGTAATTAAAGTAGATTAATCCTCTAGAAAGAAGTTAGACTGTATGGAAAGTTTTTCAACTATGATTCCTATGATACCACAGATCTCCTGCTTTAGGATGTTGCTCAAATTTCATCAATATGATTGAAAGCTGGAAATATGAAAGGTATCTGAAAGAGCACCTCATCCCATCTCCAAAGATTTGTATCTAAGGGCTCTATCAGAGCCAAAGGGGTTACGTAGAGTAAAAGTGGATCAGAAAACCTCACTCCTCTGCTCCAACTCTGATGACCACAGCAGTCTGTCATGTTGTCATTGGAAATATTATAGTAGTGTTCCCAGTGGCTTCCCATAAAGACATCTTGCTCAGAGTGGCACTTTGGGTGTTTTCCAATTCTTTTGTCTTGTGCAAGGTTTTGTTTGTTGATCTTCTTTGAAAACACTGTTTGATTATGAGGAAGAGACTGCCTAGAGGAGGTTAAAATATAAACTCACAGTCAACACAAAAAGAGCTTTAATTCAAGGGGAGAAAATGACTGTTCGCATGATGTGATTTCCTGGAAAGGAACTATATCAAAACAAAACAAAAAAAAACATATACAAATCTCTGCTTTCCCTGGTTAATGTCTCTATTGCCAGACTTCAATCTTTAGCTTAACAAAGCCCTATCTATGTGTTTATAACTATGATATTTTCTTTGTTAGAAAGGTTGGGCATCTATTTCAATTATATTCAAATATGTCATTTGAAATTATAGTTTGGAATGCTACAGGTTAGAATGGTGAGTCTCAAATTTTACTGAGTCACCTGGATGGCTTTTAAAAAAGTATGTTCTATGGACCATACACTTGAGTTTCTAAATTAGTAGATCTGGGGTTAAGCCTGAGAATTTGCATTTCTATTAAGTTCCCAGATGATTCTGATGCCGCTGGTGCATGAATTATACTTTGAGAATCACTGAAGTGATGATTCTCAAGCTTTTTTCTCTACCATCTGACATACCTGGGGTAGGTCTGTCAGAATGGTATCTTCAGGGCAACAATTCTGGCTCTACTTTTTAAGAGCACATAGAGCTTGAAAACAATATCAGTCGGTATTGCATACCAGACTAAAGAATTCAGAATGCCGTCAGGTGGGTCCCAGGGCTGAGTACTTTTTTTTTTATTATTATTATTAAAGTTCTCCAGTGATTTTAATGTGCAAACAGGGTTGAAAACGTTAACACCACACACCAAGTCATTTTAATACATCTCCGAGGGCTGATACTCTTTCTGCCCACTTTTCAAGCAGGGTGCAAATTACCAGAAAAGAATGATCAAAATTCAAGGCCTGGAGATAACATTCCCAAAAGCTAAATGGCCAGATTTACATATCTAGATTCTTTTTTTAATTTAGTTCTTATTACAAAGTTTGTTACAACAGTGTTTAGTTCATGTTGCCTTTAATACTTCTTACTCTGTTTAGTACTTATATTTAGTGCTTGCTACCACTTTCACTATTTGTTACAACATTTAGTACTTACTACATCCTTTATTACTTTCTGTGTTGGTCAGCATCTGTTACAATGTTTAGTACTTGTATTTTCATTTAGCATGTATTACATCGTTTTGTTGTTTTTACATTTAGCACTTGCTATACCAGTTGGTTAGTACTCATTACAGCCTTTAGTAATTACTATAGTATTTGGTATTTGCTATGATGTTTAGTACTTGTATTTAATATATCAGTTAGTGATTGTTTTTTGTTTGTTTTGTTTTATTTTAATTTTTTTCAGGCCAAGAAAAGAATATAAGTTATTACATTCAATACTTATTTCAAAAGATACTCAGGAGAATACAATATATTGGGTAATTCCAAAACAATTAAACTTTAAAATCAATATAGTAGAATATAAAAGAACTTATAATGTAAGTTTGAGTTACAATTCCTAAATTTAGAAATGCTAAAAATTGAAAATATCTAGAGGAAAAAGGTAACTAAAAAGAAGAACTCAGTGTGATGAAAGTAAAATTTAAAAATTTTGGCAGCATTATCTTTCCAAACAAAACAATATCAATAACAATAAAACTTAACAGGATGAAATATTAAGCACACAAAAGATAAATTTGAACCTTTGTTCTGATACTTGTATACTATCTAACTTTAGGCAGATTTCTTAGCTTCATTTTTCTCATCTATAAAATCTACACATAGGCTTATCTTGTATAAGATAATGTGCCAAGTTCTTGAATAGGCCCCACAGAACAATCACAAGAAAGAAATTGAAGAGGTAATTGAAGTCTTCCTTAAAATAAAGGCCTAGGGCCAGGTTTTCCCAATGAGTTTCTCCAAACCTTCAGAGAAGAATCAACACCTAATCTTCTCAAACTCTTCCAATATATTGAAGAACAGGGAATGATCCCAAACACTCTCCATGAGGCTAACATCACACTAATACCAAAAGCTGACAGAGACATCCTCAAGAAAGAAAATTACAGACCAATATTTCTAATGAACATAGATAGATCTAATGAACCTGTTTTTAAGTAGGGTTTCTTTACACTCTATAGAGCATCTTTTAGGATTTTTTGCCGAACTGCTTTTGTAGTGATAAATTCATTCAACTTTTGCTTATTGAAAAAGCATTTTATCATTCCTTCAGTTCTGAATGATAATCTCAGAGGGTATAGTATCCTAGGCTGTAATCCTTTTCTTTTAGCCTTTTGAATATATCATATCATTCCCTCCTGGCCTCTATAGAGTTTCAGCTGAGAAATCTGCTGACGATCTTATGGGGACTCCTTTATATGTGATTCATTTTTCTCTGGATGCTTTTAGGATTCTTTATCTTGTGTTTTTGACATTTTGATGACAATGTGTCTAGGTGTAGGTCTGCTTGTGTTTCTTTTTATTAGGGACTTTTTGACCTTCCTGGGTCTGGAGGCTTGTTTAGTTCTTCAGGCTGGGGAAATTTTCAGTTATTATTTCTTCTAATACAGTTTCTGTCCCCTTTTCACTCTCTTCTCCTTCTGGGACTCCTATAATGCATTTTTTTTTTGTGTGTGTTATCCCATGGGTCTCAAATGCTGTCTTCATTTATTTGCATTCTTTTATCTCTTTGCTTGCTCATTTGCTTGAGTGCATTCTTCTGCCCTATCTTCTAGGTCACTGATTCTGTTGAAGGCGTCATCCTATTTTTGATTGGATCCATTATTTCACTTATATTTCTCTGTGTCTTTGCTCTGTTTGGTATTCTGTTAATGTTTTTGTGGGTTAGGTTTCTCTGCAATGATGGCCTTGTGTAAGTCATTGACTTATACTGAGTAAACTTGGTTCTTGTTTGGACCCTGGGATTTCTTGAGTTCTGTAGCGTCACCACTGGTTGGGTTTGTTGAAGATCTTATGTGGGCCCTCTGTTGTTGCCTGAAAGTTCAGTCTACGGATTGAAGTTTGTGTGGGAGTACAGAGCCTTCCCCTAGTGTCCCAGCTCCCAGCTACAATGACCACCTTGCTGTTTGCCCACAATCAGCAATCAGGCTGCAGGTTCATCTCCACCCACGAGGTGGGAATAGTGGGTAACGCTGACTCTTTTTCCCTCTGGAAGACTCTCTTCTTCCTTTTAGTCTGAAGGCAAGATTTCCAGTGGGTGGATCCTGTGGCTCTGGAACAAAATGGTGGCTGCAGGTGGGGTGAGTGATTCCCTAACTGCCTTCCAGTTATGGTGGTGCCCAGTTTCATTTTTTCACCAGGCATCCTGTTCAAACCACTGGGGCGTGGGTCCTCCTACCCTGTACCTCCACCCTCTCCCTGGCTCTGTCCTCGTCCCATTGGGAGGGCTCAACACTGCCTTTCAGGATTCCTCAGAAGGTCAGTTCTTCCCACAGTTTGATCCCCTCTGCCAGCACCAGAATCCAGAGTCCAAGTCTATGGTGTAACTTTGAACCTAGATGTTTTCATCTACCCTTTGTTGTTGCAATTGCTGCTATGTCTCTATAGCCTCTGTGCCTTTTCCTCAGTTTTTGTTTCTGGAAAATAGATGAATTCCTATTTGTTTTGTGGGGAGGACGTGAGTCTTGCTCCTACCAGGTCGCCATCTTCACTGGAAGTCTTCTCTAGATTTTTTTGTAATGATTGTTTTTCTTTTACTCTGAAATTATATAGGAGAAGGATAAGTTAAAGTTGGAGAATCCATAAGATAAAGAGCTAGAATAAATATGGTTGTTTCTTTTGGGGGCCTTTTCTCCTGCCCCATTTTAATTCCTATACCTTCTTTCTGTAGTTCCTGGTACCTGAATCAGAGGAAAGGTTGAACCCCACTGACTGAGTCAGGAGACCTAATGCAAGTTGAAATCTTTTGATACCTGAGGTCTTTGACACCAAAGATAGGGAGTTCAGAAATAGCTACTCCAGGAGGGGAGGTCTAGGTGGGTATTACAGAGAAGAACCCTGTGGCTCCCAAAGAAACCTGGATCCTAAGCTGTATGACCTTATATCCTAATGGGCTCAAGATCAGATTACTAAACAATGACCCTGAGACCTCGGTCTCCTTTTCAATAGTAATACTCCCTAAGTGATAAAGAGCAAAGCATCTATATTCCTAGAATCTCAAATATGCCTACATGTATCATGAAGAATATATGCTAATGTACTACCAGCGAGGTATTGTGAGAGCAACTAAAATATTCTTATATAACCACAATGTGAAAAAAGAAAAATATTCAGGCCATACTATATGCTTCAGATTAGAAAATACCCACTTTAAAATACAAATATTTCTAGGCATCTAATCCCACTTTTATATAAACATCCAGGGATTCTAGAGTTCATAATTCTTTAACTGTAACATGAATACATGTACATATAATTCAGCCTTCTGCATAACAAGCAGTTCATAAATAATTTGTTGACTAAGTGTTATATGACTAATCAGTTGATTAAATGAAGGTAATTTTAAAATCAGATATACCACTAATAAATAAAATCACAAGCTGTTATTCTAAATGAGTAACTCAGGACTATTTCCTAAACTTAATTATTAAAATATACAACAGTTCTGCATTAGACATATTAAATATGTGAAATATATAATGCATTTCTAAGTTAATTTAGTCATGACTGCATTTGAGGAAGCAGAAAAAGGGGTATTCATGCTAATGAGATCCATTGCTCCCTGCAATGGTGTGAATTAACCCCCAAGTCCCCTATCCTGGTCTGCTTTTTCTTATTTTCCATAACCTTAATATTTCCTAAATAGTATATAACTGACTTATATAAATCGACTGGTTCTTGGGGTTTACATCTCTATGGTGAAATATCAGTTTTCTTTAAACTTCTGCATTGTTCCATATGGTCTCAGACTTGAAATTCTAAGTCTGTTGAATTATAGGGCTCAGGAAGAAGTTCATCTGAAAATGCAAATTTTAGGTAAACCACAAGTTTAAGCTGTATATAATATGCTTTTTTTCAGAAACTCAAACCAACCCATAAGAAGTACAGAATCTAGCTCATAGAAAATAATGTCTAAATGGGTTCCACATTGGTCAGAATTCACTTAGAATATTATGTTCAGTTCTAGACAATATTATTTGATGAAACAGACAAGCTGGACTGATCTCAAGATGAGCAGTCAGTGTTGACAGCAATCTGGAAATTATATCAGATAAAACTGGAATTCACTGAATTTTCATTTTTAAAGAATGTAAGTAGTAGGAGGGGCATGATAGTTGAGAGCTCTGGTACAGAAAATAGAGTGTATATATAGTCTGCCTTAGCTCACGTTGCCATAACAAAATACCCTAGACTGGGTGGATTAAATAACAGAAATTTATTTCTCATAGTTCTGGAGGCTACAAGACCAAGATCAAGGTACTTTTCCTTTTCAATTTCTGATGAAAGCTCTGTCTGGTTTACAGGTGGACTTCTAGCTGCATCTTCATATAACCTTTCTTTGGTGCGTGTAGTGGAGAGAAATAGCTCTCTTTTATTCTTTTTTTTAATAGCTCTCTTTCTTTTTTTATAAAGCCACTGATACTGTTAAAGACCTCACCTTTATCACCTCAGTTAACCTTAATTTCCTCCTTAAATTTTTAGCTCCAAATACACATTGGGAGTTAGATTTGAACCTACAAACTTGGAGAGGCCCCAATTCAGTCCATAGCATAGTCTATAGTCCTCAAAGATAAAGATATTAGAGAGACATGTAAGCTTGCTGTAAGAAAGTTTTCTAGTCAAAAGAACCATCTCTCTGTGATGCTGGGGAACTGCTTCCTGCAATGAATGGGAGTTAAATAGAAAACTGCTAGGATCTCTCCAACCCAAAAGTTTACATTTAAACTTCCAAAATGTTGCTATTCTACCAGATTGCCCCAATTTATCCTTCTTTTAAAGGACTGAAACCTTATGTGGTTGTTTTGGCATAAGAAGAAAAGTCTAGTAAAAGACTTAATAAAATTCAAACCATTTCGGATTGAGTAAAATTTCACAATTCTTGGTTTTGCAAAGAGCAGGAAAATGTCTATAATTCTCATCTGGATTTCTTGGGTTTATGATTTTGTGTGGTATTGAGAGGAAGTGGTTTAAGTAAACTCTTAAACTGTATCCTAAACACTAGTTGTTATCAGTTTCTTAAGAAATTCCTCAGAGGTTAAATCTGATTCCTTGAGTAAGATTGGAGGTGTCTAACATGTGAGATCCTTTCAAACATAATCTTTGGTAAACTTTAGCTAGAAAAAAATCAAGAAAATAAACTAGATTAAGAAAGATTAGTAGAAATATTATCTCACTATACTTCCAGAAATTATATGAATTCTTATTGTAACTGCCAGATGTCAACTTTCAATAAAAATCTTTGGTTCTGGATGAACCAGAAATACTTGGCAAACCACATTATTTATTAATTCTGAACTCTATTTTATGGTGAGCTTTATTATGGCAAAAAATTTTTTCTAAATGATACTTTAGTACAAAATATATTTCATTTTTCCATAAGGTTACAATGGGTTAGTAGCAATTGATGCTTTACTATTCAGTAAAATGAATTATTCTGTTAAGAATGTTAAGCAAAATGAGTATCAAAAGCTGTATTTATGATTAGAGAATAGTTATCATTTATAAGTTAAGAACAATGTTCTTAATACATATCAGTAATGATCCAACAGTGCAAAATATGGTTGATACTATTGAATTCTCTCTCTGTCTCTTCTCTCTCTCTCTGTCTCTCTCTCTCTCTGTCTCTGTCTGTCTGTCTGTCTGTCTGTGTCTCTCTCTCTCTCTCTCTCTCTCTTTCTCTCTCTCTCTCTCTCTCTTTCTGAGTTGGACACAGAGCAAAGAAAAGAGCTCCTAATTGGGACACACATTTTATTTTTGACATTTTGATGATGATGTGTCTAGGTGTATTTCTGTTTGGGTTTCTTTTATTAGGAACTCTTTTTGCTTCCTGGATCTGGAGTCTTGCTTCATTCTTCAGGTTGGGGAAGTTCTCATCTATTATTTCTTCAAATACAGTTTCTGCTCACTCTTCATTCTCTTCTCCTTCTGGGGACTCTTAAGATGTGAGTTGTTCCTTTTAACATTATCCCAAAGGTCTCAAATGCTGTCTTCATTCCTTCGCATTTTTTTAATCTATGTGCTAGTTTGCTTGATTGAGTTCCTCTGCCCTATCTTCCAGATCACTGATTCCTTTGGAAACTTCATCCATCCTATTCTTGAGTCCCTCTGTTGAGTTCTATAGTTCAGCTATTGCATTCTTCACTCCTTTGCTATTTTGTTTCATTTCTTCTCTTTCCTTTTTTGATGTTCTCTTTTATTTCCTCTATTGTTTTCTGGATTCCCATGAATATGTTAATCACTGTTACCCTAAATTCATCCTCAGGTAATTTGCATACATCTGCTGTGTTCAGATTTTCCCCTGGGTTTTTGACTGGATCCATCATTTCATGTATATTTCTCTGAGGAACACAGTTTTTATGGATGAATTCTAGTTCACTAGCCTATGGTCACTTGTTTAAAAGGGTCCTTGACACGAAATCAGAGCACCCTATAGTAAGGTGACCATGTCATTTATATGTAAATTATGTCAATATGACCAGAGTACTTTTGAGAATGACATAGCACACTGGCTTAACAGGCATCAATAGCAGTTGTGCCAGTGGCTATATCTGTAGGAGACATGTGATCAATGGTCCAAATGCCATTCTACCTCCAAATGATTTTTTTCTTTTTTTTTTTTAAGGACATGTGTAGGCAGGAATGAAAGTGAGAGCAGGCTGGCAGGCAGGAAGAGAGAGGAAGAAGCAGCATTTATTTATCTTTATTTAGTTGTTCACACTGATAGTTTCCTCCAGGACTTGAAATCAAGGGTATGTGTCCTGTGCTCCTTTGGAAGTGATTGACCTAATGGCTACTCCATCAAGACGTGCCCCACAAATTATTTTCCAATATAGTAGTCCTCAAAGTGTGGTCCCAGACAAGCAGAACTAGTGTCATGGGGCGACTTGTTAGATATGTAAATTCTTCCCCAGACTTAATCAGAAACCCTTAAGTAGGACAGAGTAGCAATATGTGATTCCCATGTAGGCTAAAGTTTGAGAGCCACTGATATAAGCTAATTAAAACACTTTGATTCATTAATCAGGGGTGGGTTTAGGAATAGGAATAGGAATTGGAAAGCCTAAAGACAGTCTGTATGAATGAACTACAATGAGAGGCTAACTTGGGATTTCTGGGAAAGATAAATCAATCTGTTGGATGTGAACAAGGGAAAATATTGCTTGACTGTTGAATATAATTCTATGAACTCTAGAGCAGAGACATGAAAAGTACCTGGCACTTTTTGGCTTCTAGATCAAGCAATCCAGAAGCCCATCCAACCTCTGGACTATGAAAGGATTCATTTGTTCTCATTAGCTGAAAGCATCCTTATATACCCGTGCTCACACTCAACTTGTATCTGGTTTACTCTCTACCTTCTTTCACAGTTTCTCACTTCAATCCCACTTCTTTTCAATAGTCAAATTCCACCCCTCCTTCAAAGTCTAATTCATTCCCTTTTTCATGTAGGTCACCTTGATTCCCAATTTCTTCCTCTTCAGAATTCAGTTTAACTTATTTCTGAACCACCCACCTATTTTTATTCATTTACTTACTGCTTTCTACTGCTTTCTCTTATGTTTAAATGCCTTATCCTGTGTGAGTACTTGGCACTTGGCATTGAGTTTGGCAGTCCAAGGATACTTGGGAAATATTTACTATAGAGGCTGATCCACTGTTTTATGGGAGATGAGGGATCTTGTTTGCTGCCAGCCACTGTCTCTGTTAGCAACTGCCCTCATACCCAGGTCACAGACATTCTTTGGCTATGACCATCACACCAAAACTTGCCTTAATTACAACTCTAATCCTACTGTGGCCTAAGACCAGAGCTTGACAACTTTATGACATCTATTAGCTAGAATTTTCAGGAGCAGAAAGATACAGGTTATTATAAAAGTGCGGTGCCACCCCTACATAATAGTACATTGATGTACTCAGAGCAAGGTTTAAGCACTGAGTAGAAGTTGGAGTTACAAGACTGTTATTAGCTCACAGCTCCTTTCTCTGAATTTTCTCTCTTCAGAAGCTGGATACCATCACTGGGGTTGTTTGGCTAAGCCTATGAGCATTTTTTTGAGTCAGAGTTTACTCTAGTTTCTCAAAAAAGCAGTGGCACTTAGTGCTATATATTGAGGATATCGGTTTTAGAAGCAGACCACATACATTTGACTGTTGGTGGTGCTATCTACTTATAATCTTGGGTAAGTTATTTGACTTCTCTAACTCAGTTTTCTCACCCGTAAAATGGGGATAATCATACCTACTCATTCTCTTTTTGGGGGGTATGGGATGGGGTGAAAATGGTGTTATATATATTTGTTACATTTTAAATCTACCTAAACAGACTATTGTGCAAAAAATATAGGATAAGAACACCTCAAAACAGACATTTATTCACCAACAATGCAAAGTAAATCAACAGACCATGGTAGAGGTTCACTCTATATAATGGTTATTGGAAAAATCACAAAAAAATGATATAACGAATCACAATATCTTAGGGTCATATTCTACGTAAGAATGGTAGTTATTAGTTTTCCTTTCTTTTTTCTTAAAGAAAAGGGACAAGAAGGAATGAAGGCAAGCAGGTAAGCGGGCAGGAAAAGAGAAGGAAGAAGCATTTTATTCACTTTTATTTAATTGTACATCTTGGTTCTCCCCTGCCTGGGAAGCAAACCCTGGTCCTAGGGATGTATGTGGACTGCGCTTAGACTGGAGGCAGCTGATCAAACAACTGCTCCCCCAGGACATGCCATTATTAGTTTTCTATTCAGGTTTATTTTAAACACTTCCCTCAATTGTGTAATGCTTTGTTTTTATTTGAATTTGTTGTCCGTTCTTTAATACTCTGACTAGAGTAATACTCTGACTGAAGAGGCTATGAGAATATAGTGTATTGAAAGACTGGAAGGAGCGTCTCACAGAGATTCCCCTACTCCTAGCTCTGTTGTTCGGAATGTCAGTGTCTTACTGGTGACTTGCACATCGGTGAAAGAAACGTGCTGCCGTTCAGTTCCTCTGGGAATAACTGAGCTATCTGATTGCCGCGGCCGCTGCAGACCCGGGAGCACTGGGCCGTGGTGCTATGGACACAGCGGCAGCTGCGCCCGCAGGCACCACCGGCAGACTCGCGGGCTGCGCGAGCCGCCCGTTAGCCAGAGCCTGCTGGCAGTGGAAGACGCCGGGGTTGAAGACCAGATGGTACCACTGGTCTTTTCAAGTGCTGATCTCTTTGTTATCAGTTAAAGTGCACCCGGCTGCCCGGCCCTTGTGGTGGCAGTTGAATGACTCATCGGATGATGCCTTGAGGTGGGCTTGGACGGATGGATGACGGTACTCGCATTTCTCCCAGGAACAGCAAACTTGAATATAGTCCATGCAGAGGGATGGTCACAGTATTATCATGTGCTTCAATCATGGAAACATCTCTGGGGGCTGGGGATACAGTAGCAATTCTCTCACCATGGGTACAATTTCTGTGCGCCAATTCTCAACACACGGCCAGTTTACCTTGGCATCAGCTTTGGATCATGAGCTCCTGACAACATGAGAGGCGGGTTTCTAGAAATCAAACCTGGTATGCTTGGTAAAAGTTCAGCAGGAACCGGACCCATCCCAGGATGAGAAATTCGTGGCAGGCTGAGTGGCAAGTAATGGGGACACAGGAAAAGAAGTGGTGACAGTTGAGCATTTTGGAGCATTAACTGCATTTGCTGGGTGAACATGGCTGCAACAGTCCCTTACTGAATCAGATGGTTCCGTCCATTAATTTCCAGTCCCTTCCACGGAATCAGCCCAGGCTCTACTAGGCCTTCTGTTGCCCAGAGCAAAGCAGTACACTCAGTACCTCCCTCATTTTCTGACATGAGAAATAAATAAGCCCCGTATATAAGCACTTAGCATCATGCCTGGCACATAGTAAGCATTCAATAAATTGTAGTTATTGTTAGTGATTCTTCCTGTCGCTCAGTATTGGCCCCTCCTCCCTGTGAGTGTGAGAAGTGAAGGGCCTCACACTTTCCTGGTCATCGGCGGGTCAGTGAATGAATAGTGAAAAGAGAAAACTGCAGTCTCAAGTGCAGCTAGAAAGAGCAGGCTTTGCCTGGCATTCTGCCTGTGCAGCAGCTATGGTTTGGTGTCTGAATATAAAAGCTGCCAACATCCTCCTTAGCACACTTTCTAGCCCTGCACACAAAGCTTGGAGGATCTGTGGTTGTTATTCACTCCTTACATTTGCCAAGCACTTACAGTTTAGAAACTTTTCCTTCTCATTTGACCCTCATTTGACCATCTTTGTGCAATACCCCGGGACGGCCTTTTTAAGTCCCATTTTGTCCAAGAAGAAAGTGCAATTCAGAGTGATTATCTGACTTGCTAAAGGCTGCTGGTCAGGAAGTGACAGAGCTCAGAGATGTTCTGACTACTTTAGTCAGCTGCCTATCACCTTCCTGGCTCATTAAGTCTGCTTTATAGGCCAAGATTTTCCAAAGAAAAGCAAAATATATATGTTCTACAGGTAAGATTATTTCACCCAATTTGTAGAATACTGCAAAGCTTCTGAACTCTCTTTCCAGGATCCTTTGATTAACATTCAAGTATGTATATAGTTCCCAAGGAAACAAAAAGGTATTTATTGTCATGCTTTACCTCTAAGCAGAAACCAAATCCTATTTAACTTGGGTGTTTGCACAAATCTCAATTTATGTTTATTCAAACTAAGGCTTCCATGTTTGACTATATCATGATTCCTTTTCTTCCTTTCACATTAAGGAAAGAACCTGAAGTGCTTATGAAAATTGCAAAAAGAGGACAAAATCAAATGGAAAGATTGGATAACTGGGGTCAAACAGCATGAATTCACTTTGCAAGGGAAGGATTGTAAAACCTTGTTTGAAGTAGACTTATGAATTGTGTTCAAGCCAGCACCCTGACTTAAGACAGCAATTCCTTTTGTTTTCATATTGGTTATGAACTAAAGATGTGTCCATCAGTGAAACACTCGGTCTTAGTCTCCAAGTCATCCCTATCACTGTCAGTAGTGGGAAGAACCTGGACTCCAGTGTCATACAGACCTGCTTGAGAAACCTGTCTCTGACATCTACCAGCTGTGTCCTTGAGGAAATTCCCTACTCTCTGAGCTCTGATTTCATCTGTAAAGTGGAGAGCAGAACCAACTCTCCAGACACAGGGGAAGATTGATACATAATCTAAGTAAAGTATAATATCTATGCATAATAGATAATTGATAAATGATAAGTATAATTTATCCTAAGCAACTAACAAGCATTATATCACAATAATGATTTCTAAGCAATGTCCTTACAGATAAAACAATTAATAATGTCAGAAAAATGACTGAATCTATATTGGTGATTCTCAGCCTACACTATTCTTCTCTGGCCTTCATCAGGCTCAGCCAGTTACTCAGAATCTTAGGTTATTTGCAAACAAAAGATTCTGTATCTCTATATGATAGTATCATATCAGGGTTTAGCTGAAGACTTGGGCTGCTCCAAGTTATTCTATCCTGTATCATATTTACATAGAGTAGTGGGAAGAGCCTTGGATTATAGGTTGTCAACCCAATTCTGCTATTAACTATTTGAACCAGGCACTAACTGGAACCAAGTCAAATCTCAATTATTTCATTTGTAAAATAAGGTTGAACACAAAATTTCTGAGGTCTCTACCAATTCTCAAAGCCTAATTTTGGAATATGGAAATAATTCTGCCTTGACTATTTGGCAAATAGTAAGCAAGAACAATAAAAGTAGAAAAAAGATGCCCCATAACCACCAAGGAAACCAGCTAAATAGATTACAGTGTATGCATGATTTTAAAATAAGATCTGACATGTTTTTATTGTTATTCTGAGATCCTCAAATTATCCTAGCTATCACAGTTTACTAGTCAAACTGTCTTTCCATCATTAAACATAATAATAGTAATAACACAAAAAATATACCCTGACATTTATAAAGCATTTGTTCACATAGAACACTTTGGGGTATATTATCTTGTTTAAATTTTGTAATAACTTGTTCAAAGACATTGTATTCCCATTTTGCAGATGAGGAAATAGAAGTTCAGATGAAACAAGTAATCCGTCTAAAGTTAGAGAACTAGTAAGTGCTAGAGACATCTGGTCTTCTGTCTCTTGGTCCAGGGATTCCTCTCAGACTCATTGCCATAAACAACAAATCATTCCTAATTGTCCAATGTGTAAAAACTAATTGTGTTTGCCTTTATCCACCCAACTGGTTGCTTCCACTAAGGCCCAGCAGAAGTCAGAACCAGCAGTCACTCACCCCTTCATCAATGCTTTGCATCCTTACACGTAATGTGATCTCTGTGAACTTCACTTCAAGACTAACACAAAAATCAAGTCTTCTGCAGGCACAAATAGTCATCATCATTCTATCAGGAAAGTTCCTTCTAGAATGTCAGCTTTATAAGTGCTATTATATAATTCCTCCAATGCCATTTTAATAATGTGACCTTGTTTTCTTCTGTGGGAAAGGGTCAAGAAGAATATTGGAACGCATTACTTACCTCAATGAAGAAAATATTTTCTTTGGCATAATATTGACTATTATATTAATCCACAAGTTCAATCTGACTGCTCTACTTAGAATAGACACAAGTGAGTTTGGATCCAAAAATTTAGCATCTGATATATTTGCGTTAATTTCTAAAAAAAAAATTGGCCCCGTTAAAAAAATTCCAACCAAAATGAAAAACACCCTCCCAGAGGTGACACTGTAGATCCTCAGAAACTGATGCCAGAGTCATACTGAGGGCTCTTGGAGTTATGTAAGGGCATCCCTGACCTGCCATTAATTATCATTAATTTTGTCCACTGTTCTGTCTCCTTACCCAATCTGGAAAGTTTTCCAGGTCATGAGAGAGTATGTGTTGATCTCTAAAGTTGCTCTGTTGGGGAATCTCAGAGACAGGGCAAATGCTGGGCAAATCAAATAGACAAAATGCTGCTGGGAAGTTTTAGCCTACTTCTCATATTCTCCCCTTATGAACCAAATTGCTGAAGTCATGTGGAGAGGGTCTTGGGGCTTGACTGTAAGAGAGGCAAGACTAGTGAGGAGCAGTGGCTACTATGTCCTTCTGAGAATATACCCAGGCTTATCTGAAATTATCCTGCCCTTCAGTTGTCTGAATTGCTAATATCTCTGTGGAACCTATTAGAAGATTTCATTGAGCTAATGAAAGTATTTTGAGTGTAGTCAGTCAAATGTGCTTTTAATAACATGGGAAATTCCTCAAGCTGTAATGGCAAATGAAGAAACAAAACAAAAAGTATATGCAAGCAACAAAGAATCTAAGAGGCATGCCCCAGAGTAGTGGTCTGGTCAATCACCTCCTAAGGAGCACAGTCCACATTCATCCCAAGGATCTGAGTTCATTCCCCAGGTCTGGGGGCAACAACCAATGTGAGCAACTAAATAAAAATAAAATAAAAATGCTTCCTCATCTCTTCCTGCCTGTTTGCTTGCTTGCCTTCATGCCCGCCTGCACCTTTCCTTTAAATTAAAAAAACAAACTATATACGTGTATATATATATACACATACATACATACATACATACATAGACACACTAAGAAAATAACATCTGAAGTAAAGACATCAAGATGATAATGCATAATGTGTTTGCGCTGGACTGTGGGTGCCATAGATAACTGCTGTTTCCTACTCAGCATACATTCCTTCTTCAGGAAATGATCCACTATATTTATTCTGGGAAATTACCTCTCCTTGTTTTCAGACATGTGTCTTGGGTGAGCTACAGAGCTGGGTCCCAGGGAACTGAAGCTAATCGTCTTACCCAGGTCATGGTCTGTGCATGGACATATAACCTAATGAGAGCCAATGAGACATGAGATGTTCGTTAGAGCTTCTGGGAAAGGTAGGTATTCACTCTTCTGGAATGATGTGATGTTAGGTTTCAAACTTCTGCTGTCATTTTGCCATCATAGAGTGAATGCATGGTAATGATCCAGGCGACACTGAGTAGAACCCAAGGCTCAAGTCATCTCTTGCCACAGAGCAGAGAGAAGCCAGACCCTTGCGGGCATTTGAGCATTTGGATCAAAGTTGCCTGGAGCCCCGGACTTCTCAGAAGCGGTACTGGGTTATTTTGTCCCTTGCAACCTGAAGCTCTAGCTAATATAGAAAGTGATGCCAAGACTGCATTTTCAATTCTAAAAATAACCTTTTACTCTGTAATTTATGAACAGTTATTCCCATAGTGTTCAGGAGCACAGTTTACAGTCTCAAGATGCAAATCCCAGAGTCTCCAGTCAGTAGCAATAAGACCTTGGGTCAGCTGCTTCTCCCGACACCCAGTTTTCCCAGCTCTAAGCAAAAATGGAGGTGGGGGGTTGGTAATACCTATTTCATAGAATTGCTGTGGAGCTAATTAAAATATAACACACTTAGAAAAGTGTTCGGCACCTAGGAAACACTAAGTGTTTGCTATTATCTTGCTGATTTTCATACACACTAATCCTTATCTGTAAAAATGACTTCCGAGACACTCGCGATCCAGAGGGAGCAGCATGACAAAACCTAAGTAGAAAAAAATGTTCTCCCAAACTTTTCTCTCCTATCACATTTTGACAAGCTTAAAATAATGAAAATCATTAGAAAGTTTCTGTGAGATATGTGGAATCATGAAGGCCTATTTTGAGAGTGATAAGGATACAGGTCCCCGTCCTAAATTTTTGTGAACAAAATTTTAGCTGTGCGACTTTAGCAGGTTGTTGACTCTCAAAGCTTTGGTTTCCCCACCGACAAAATGGTAATGACAATATTTTCCATACTGGTTTATTGCAAAGATTAACTGGGATACAACAGGCCTTGTATAGTATGCTCCTGTCATATTGCTGGAACTCAAGAAAGAGCAGCTCATACAATTATACTTGCGACTGAGGCACTGAAAACTTTTCCTCTGATCAGTTAGAGAAAACAGTTTACCTTGTATCTACTTGGGAAAAAACACTTTATGTACTTTTTTAATTAAAATCACAAACTAAATGATTTAGAATAGATTTCTGCATTTGAGCTTGAATCATGATGGAGTCCTTGCTAGATATTAGAGGAGTTTAAAGACACATTTCCATTTTTCTCCTTTTATCTCCCACCATTATAGGTAAACATGCAAGAGATGTGGTGTATTCTTTCTTGTTCTGCCTTCATGTAAGCAGATAGACTGTATTTCAAAAGGTATCATGATGCTGCTGAGGTAAGAGGGTGAAGGAGAAAAATGCATGAAGAAAAGGTGAAAGGGAAGGAGCTGTGTAGTAGCATATTTGGGGTACTGGCAACCCTCTACCACAGTTCCACAAGACAGAGACAGAGCTGGACACAAAGAGAAGTACGATGACAGCTTTTTTAATTTTCCACTTTATTTACCACAATAGACTGTGGGCTGCCTTGAATGTCACTGGGAAATTTTCTACATTACCTTTTAGACTCAGTTCCCAAGTCAGTCAACCCCTGGGAAAATATCTAGTTTTAAGCGCTGGCCCTGGGTACTTAAAAGCAAGTTTTAATGTGGTTGATCTCTTCCTTCTCATTACCTACGCAGCAGGAAACAGATAAAAGCAGCAGACACTCTTCATTCTCATCTGGGGTTTCTTACCTAATGACTGTCTTGGCAGGTGTGAGAAGAGGCAGCATAGATTTGAGAGAGCTAAAAACTTTTATTCTTGTAAGTCAAGATATTTTAGGAAAGCATTTGTTCCAGAATGTGTTTTTGCTCCATGTACTCCTCAGTTACTAACCTTCCCCATTGTTTTAGAAAAATTGTATCAGCACTGGCAGAGAATGGCAGTGTCAAACTCCCACTAGATAAAGACCTTCCAAGTTAGGAAGGGCAAACAGTAGGGAAATGCTTCTAAGCAAGAAAACTAGAGGTAGTGAAGGGAAGTGCAGATGTGAGGAAGGGTTCTCCTTACCTTGTAAGTTAGCTTCAAGACAGGGAAAGATGATGGAAGTCACTGATGGTGTTGTTACCATCTGAAATCCTGGGAGGCAGCAGCCTAGCCAATGTTTCCTAGCCCACAATCTTCAGACAGAAGTTAAGGATGGCCACATAGAGCCACAGGCTGAAAAAGCCCAAGACAGTTTCTCTGAATCTCTAGCGAGCCCAGAGCAGCACAAGTGGAGAGGTAAACTGCACCCAAAGAAGGGCACAAAATTTAGCTGACAAACAGTTCAAGGGGTCTTGTAGTCATGACAATGAGCCATGAAAGTGAAACGTGCATGAAATGTACAGCCGGAGTAGAGATGGGCCAAGGAAATCTCTGCAGGTGCCTAATATGGGGGTAATGATACCCAAGAACCATGTGGGGCTATTGTTCATCTCAATAGGTACCGGACCATGTCAAGACTAAGAATAGAAATTCATACTACTTATCCAGAAGTCAACTAACTCTGGAGAAAAGGAGGTAGCGGAAAATCCTGAAATGAATGGGTTTAAATCTGAAATCACTGAGAAAACTCAAAACTTAATATACTTCATCTTTCATTAGATAGACTAAGCCCTTTAAATAAAAGACTGAGTGTTCTTTTAAGGACTATTTTGTTTTTAATCTCTGAACTTCTAGTTCCATAAAGTATGGTTACCCACTGATGCAAGTGAAAGACAAAGGAAAGTTTATTGGAGACACAGAGGCAATTACAGAATTCAGTGGTCAGGATTCAGAAGGGACCCACTACGACAGAGGGACTCAAGGCCCAAGACAGCTAAGAGGTCTAGCTCTTAAATCTCTTCTCTATCTGCTTCTCTGTCTTCTGTGTTCTTTGATCTTCTCTAACTCTTCTCCTGTTTCCTCCCTCCTTCCCTCTCCTTCCCTCTTCCTCGTTCTCCCTCCTCAGGCCCTAACCCCCAGCTCTCTCTGAATCAGCCTGGAGCTCCACCACATCTCAGTTGTTCAACCACAACCACATGACTAGACTTGATGATTTCTCAGGAGATTCAACAAGATGTTAGAATTTCTGATAAATATTAATTCCTTTTAATTTTGGCAGATTTAAAGTAATTCTTTGTTATTCAAAAAGAGCAAATCTTATTAGTCATGGGTCTTTCCTCTTATACAAAAAGAGAAAAGTAATAATGATAAGCTGTAAATTTTGCTTAATAGCCCAGGGTTCTGTATAAGCAGGTCTGCTTTCTTAACAAACCCACTCTACTCTTCCCCACCGTCCACCAACTTGCCCAAGATATAAACCTCACCTCACTCCCTAGTTCCAGTGATGACAAACGTACTTAAAATTACACATAAACACTGAATGTTTACTCTGTACTAGGTCTCATTTTTCCAGATGAGGAATCTGGGTCTTAAATATGTTGTAACATAAGACTAGTTGGCTTCTCAGTAATGATAGAACTAAACATTGATTCCAAATCTTTTCATACACTTTTCATCATATCCCACTGTCAAGTCTGCCTATTCTACCTCCCAGGAATCACTTAAATAGACCCTTACCCTCCCTTTCCCTTCTAAAAGGAGGCATTACCCAAGTCCAGCCCTCATTGGTTAAGCATTGACTGTTGAAATAGCCTATTACTTGGACTCATCTTCCCATCTCATGCTCCTCCAATTAATGTTCCATTATCTTGACAACATTTACTTTCTGCAAAAAATATGTTCATAACAGTTTTATGCTTAGAAAGTGTCAATGCGATCCAACAAAGTCAAGTCCAAAATCTGAAAAGAATGGATTATAAGGATGACATCTATTTGTCCAGTTTTATTTTTCAGCTGTGGATGCTCTTCTTTACACTTACCAGACTTCTTGATTATGCCTTTTTCTTTCACATTCCTGTTTCTTCCTTAAATGTCACACTTCCGCTAGCGGATCTTCTAATCTCTCCAGGAAGAAGTAATTGTTTCCTCTCTAGAACCATCATGGCGTTCTGTTTACATAACTAATACAGCATTAGGGGCATTGTATATATTGAGGAAGACTATTTAACATATGAGGGAGGAATTTTCCAATCTTTCATTTTACCTGGTTTCTTTCATTCCCTTTTTGTTCTGTAGTCTAGAAAGTTCCTCTAACTTCCTCAACTCTTTTTATGGTGAAATCATTTGCCTTCCTTTGCTGAGTTTCTCATGGACTGGAGAAGGGAGAAGTCAGAGAAGAGTTCTGGGAGGAAATAACTTCCAAGGTGAATACTTAAAGAGAATGATCAAGTTAGGTGAAGAAAATGAAGCAGGCAATGATAGGGCCAGGGAACAGCATAAGCTATCTTTTCTTGGCATAAAAGCATGAAACAGTATATTGGATGCTGTCCCAGGAGCCATTAGCAAATTGGTAATATGAAAGACTGGAGTTGATTATATTTGAGATAAAGCTGCAGACATACATAGGTATCAGGTAACAAGAGTACTTATATGACATACAAGAGGGGCTTAGGACAGTTCCCTTGATAACTGTCAAGGAGTGAGATGATCATATTTTCAGCATTACACATGATGGATTTTATACTGGTTACTTACTGCTCCAACAAAACAGAGTGGCTTAAAACAATAAATGTTTTATTTGCATCTCACAATTTTGTGGACCAGGAATTTGAGGTCTCAGGTAGTTCTTCTGCTTTGTCATTGATTGGCATCACAGTAGTAGTCACCTGGCAACTGATCTGGTCTGGAAGTTTCAAGATGGCTTTACTCACACACATGGTACCTGAACACTTGAGCCACTATTGCTCTCTGTGGAGTCTCATTCCATTCCTGTGGCCTAACAACTTCCATGGTGGGTCAGGACTCCCAGAAGCCTTGATAAAAGCTTCTCTTAAAAGCCAGACCTTGAAATGACATAAGGTCACTTTTTCTGTATGATAACGACCAGTGCAGTACTGGACTTACCCAAATTAAAGAGGGGGGAAATATACCTCATCACAGAAAAGGATCAAAGAATTTGTGCCCATCTGATTCACCATGAAGTGTGATGATATGAGATCAAGACAGAAAGAGGTACAGAGTTCTTATAATCCCAGTTTCTGAAGTATTCATTGTGAGCATTCCCAGAATGCTTCCAGAGCACTGAGTTTGCTATAATTGCTTCTCTCTCTCTCTCTCTCTCTCTCTCTCTCTCTCTCTCTCCATCCCTCCCCCTCCCCCCACCCCACACATTAAGTTTGGAGGTTCTCAAGAAAATCAAATGTGTTTTGCTTAGAAACATGCCTGGCACATAGTCAATGCTCAATAAATGTTTATGGAATAATAAATACATTGGAATAGCTGAAATTCCCTTAGTTTTTGGGTCTTCAGGACACCAGAGAAGTCTCGTTTGATAGAATTTTCTTCTCTAGATCTTCTTGCACTAAGAAATAGATTTGTATGTCTAAAAATAGTATCTGTTATGAACATTTATGTGATAGTTTTCAACTTTGGTCTGATGTATTAGTTGTCCGTTACTGCATAACAAGTTACTATAAACTTAGCTTAAAACAACACATATATTATCTCACAGTTGCTATGGCTTAGGAATCTGAGTACAACGTAACTGGGTTTTCTGCTTTGGGTCTCAACAAGATCGAAATTAAGTGTTTGACTGTGGACATTGTCCTATCCAAGGCTTGAGTGGGGCAGGACCTGCTTTTGTTGGCAGAAAACAAATTATTACTAGTTGTTGGCCAGAGGTGGCCCACTGCTCACACACAGATCACTGCTTCATGCAACCAGGAGGGGAAAGACTTCTCATAAGCTGAGCATTACAAAATGTGTGACACAAGAGGTAACAACATGACAACTTGGTTTTCAAAATTACAGTGAAGAGACATGAGTAAGATGGACACTGTAATCTTAATTAACATAGTCACATACATCCCTTCACACTTGGGAGGAAGTCACGCAAAGAAACTGGAAATCAGAAAGTCACAGAATTCACCTCAAGGTCTGTCTATTATGTCTGCTTCAGCAAAACAATGATTCTCATATTTTGTAATATGAGCCAAATTAGCTTTGTTTCTAGCTTCATTTAACTATTACACTTAATTCTATTTATTATTTGTCAATCATGAAAAAATTATCAGTTCTAAAAACTCTAAAGAAAAATCAGAAGGGAAAAGTTGCAGAGAATTCGAACTCTTTCAAGAAACATATTTAATTTTTTGCCTTTTCAGTAGCACTGCCATCTTCCCCTAAGGAGACAGACACACAATTATTATTGTATCTTTATCCAAATTTTAGACCAGGGTCTGAGAAATTCTTGGCTGTGCAAGTCTGCAAAATCAATATATTTTTTAAAAACTTCATGTTGTTACTTTCTCACCTCTCTGGTACAAGTCAAGTAATCAGATTTGGAACGAAGGAATCAATTTGGCAAATGAAGAGTATCATTTCAAACAAGGGTCAGCTCTGGTTGTGTCAGCGTTAACAAAAGTAACGCAGGTTATGGTATTCTGAAGCAAGCCAATGCCTCTGCAGGGCCCCCCGCACCCCCTCAGTTTGTTCGTGTGTCAGTTAGGGTGACCCTACCTGCTGCTTGTACTTCTGCGCTGGCTTTTCCTTCTCTGAAGCCAAGTTTCATGTGAGACAGGCTGATGCAAGCTCACTGACCAGCCCAGGGCATCTGACAGGGTTTTCCAGGGGACTGGAGTAATAGGAAGCTAGACTCCCTCCTCTTCAATTTGCATCTGTGTTTACCCTTTATACAGTGCAGTATTTCATTCATTCCAAACTGCTGCTCTACTACAGTTATTAAAATAAAATAAAATTAGCAAATACCAATGCCTTTAAGAGGTTTCTGTTAACTTCTCAATCTGGAAAAACAATAGCTACACAATTGTGTTAGAAGTCAGAATAGTGGTCACCAGTGATTTTTCAAAAATGAAAAGAGAACGAAGGTCATGTTTCCTAATCCAGGTGCAAGTTACTCCTGTTTGTGAAAATTTTCAAGTTGTACTGTTATGACAGGCTCATTTTCCTGAATATACACTATTCTTCAGGGAAAATTTTGAAATTGATGTGCCCTGATGGAGTAGCAGTTAGGTCAATCACCTCTGAAGGAGCGCAGGCCAAATACCCCTGGGCTTGACTCCCAGGTCCGGTTAGGCAACAACCAGTTGTTTAGCTGTGCAACTAAGTAAAAATGAAACAGAATGCTGCTTCTTCCCTCTTCCTGCCTGTCCACCTGCACACCTTCAAGCCTGCCTGTACCTTTCCTTTAAAAAAAAAATGAAATGGAGCCATTAATGTTCCTTAGTTTTGTGGCTGTAAAAATTTCCTGTTTTCTGGCTTAGAAATTTAGTTTCTACTTGATTTAAATTTTTATTTCATCTCAAATTTTATTAAGTTGATTACAGTGTGGTCTAAATGCTTCAATTTGAGACTTACTGTGAATTAATTATTTGTTAGTGAATTAGATGTGCTTAGATTACAAAGGCTTTAACCCATACAGAGGTATACCAATGAATTATTTTTTTATTAATTATTTTTATTTTAACACATTAAATAAATTCACATGTGGAGGTTCCTCATTCCTCATATATATATGTCAACACACCCTGCCCGCCACCAAATCACCAAGTGTTCTTCTCCATTGTCCGGTGGGTTTGGCCACCAGTTCTCCCCACCTCCTCACCCTCCCATCCCATTACAATGAATTATTTTTTTAGGAGTGGAATAGAGAGAAGGAAAAGTATTTTAAGGAAGATGAAAGGGAAGCATTTCTATTTACTTGTTCATTTGGTTTTGGTTGTCTCCATTCCCTCCTCCTTAGGTTTTTTATGATCTATGCCACAGCTGTGAGCTTAGCACCTGAGTCACCAGGACGCACCTTATTTTTTAATTCCTAAAGTATTTTATTTCAATAATTAAAAATAGAAAAGTAGGGATCAGAACTTAATAGGAGGAGGATGAAGAACATAGGAGGAAATCATTATTCCTCAAAAACACTGGGAAGTGAGGAAAAAGAATAAACTTACAGTTCTCTCCTAAGTTGAAGAAAAGTTAAAGGTACTTACAGATGATAGTCTTGGTTTTTCTAGAGTAATGAAACAGGTTCTGCCCTAAGAATACAAATTGTGGTGGGTGGGGCTGGTAGGTTCAAGGAAAAAGGAAATAGTTAGAAAATAGCAATAACAAATACACATGGCTGAAGGTTATTTATTAGGCAACTGAAGACACTAGGGTAAGTGCTGCTAAAGTGGCTGATAAAAAGGTTCTTACAAATTAGAAAGATAAGAGAAGGTAGAAAGTAACTGATAAACTATCAGAACAAAGACTGGAGGTCACACTGAGAACAAATTGCTGGTTCAGTGGGAGTGATTAAGAGAGGCAGAAGGGTAGGTGTCTGTCCCTAGAGAGGAAAACTCACAATCCAAAATGTTGGTGGTAATTTCTTCTGGGGACTGGGTTCAAGGTGTGACTGCATCTGTGAGTTTCTGAGAGAGCAGGGTTGAGATCACTGAAAAGAGAAGGATGAGAAATTGTGAGGTCAGGATGCTAATTGAGTCATTATCCTGATGGTGAAATCATTAGGTCGATGCAGTACTTGGGGATAGTTCCAGGACTGACAGTGCCTCAGAAACACAACTGGAACACCAGCAAGGAAGTAAATATCTACCCAAGGTCAGGGCCAGATTTATGCAAATAGCAAGGCAAGCAAAGTTTGTCTTCAGCACTTACCACCTTTGTTACATGGCATTTTTTCCTGCTTTTATTCACTGACTCTTAAGTAACCTCAGTATCCCTATGTTCCCGTCACTGTACAAGTTTCTCACCATCTGATTATGATGTATCTAAAATCTCAGATCGTCTCAGCATACACTGGTTGATATGTCACTTTTCCCCCACGTCACCTTTTTTTAAAAAAACATTTTTTTAGTATTTTATTGGGATAACATTGTTTTACAAATTAAAATAAAACCCCTGTAGGTTCCCCATATGTGCAGTTTCCCCATTCCTCAGATCCACTTTGCATTTTGACTCAACACATTTTTAACCTAAAATTGGTCATGTCAATTTCAATATCCTCAAAATCTGCATAGTCATGTAATTCTAACCAAGGGAGAAAGGCTCTTTCTCCAATATTTACTCATTTTTTTTATGCTAGGACTTTAAAACATTGTCATAAATGTCTAAGGGGTTACAGCTGAGCTATACAAAGCCATTTAAGGACTAATTTAGTCCATTGCTTTTCTGAGATATTAACCTCTGAATATTCAGAGAAATATCATTTTCAATATATACTGTGAAGGAAAGAGGTTTGGGAAACACTGACGTAGTAGACATTCAGCAGTGAAAATAGCTGACATTTACTAAGCACCTACTATGTACCAAGCAATTCATGTATTTTAACTCATTTAACCCTTGCAGCAATTCTATTAGGTTAATACCATTCTCATTTTGCAGGTGAAGAAACGGAAAAAACTCACCCAAGATCAGACATGGAAAGTAGCAGTACCAGGATTTAAACCTAGCCATTTGGAAACACAGGGTACAATTAACATCGCTCTAAATGTTAGCTAGCTCTAAGTAAGTTTTTTTACACAATTTTATAAAAAATTTTGTTTGCAAATAAGCGCCACCATAAAATGGCAGAGTTATTGGGAGGTTGGCTATAGAATGACCAAGAATAGCAAGACGCAAACCGTTTGACCCTTCTGCACCACCACCCCAAGCTGGGTGGGACCCCTTTACTCTCCACATAGCAGTCCCACTTTCCTGTGTCTTAAAAATTATCTGGTCAACAACTAAGGGATCATCATTCAGCCTGTGTTTACTCTGAATCCTAAACAAAATGAAGAACCTTATCATTGTTATGGGTGTCATTTTTTTAAAGTCTATTAAATCAGTATTGCCTTTTCCCAGAGTCATTATTCCACAAAAGCCTGCCCTTTTCCAGGCGAGTCACTCCCTCCCTTCCCCCTCTCCCACCCCAATTGTGTTTTAGGAAAATTGTATCAAGTGGGCCTTCAGTCCATTTTCTAGGCGGCAGGGAGCGGAGAATGAGGGAAATTGTAACGAAATCGGACTCAGTGTTTTTATCAGATTGGGAGGTACAAACCGCAAAGAAAAACCAGTTTCCTGGCGGGTCACCAGCTCTGAGGTTCCATGATCAATCACACCCAACGCATTTACTAACTTAAAAATATATATAGTGGTGAGGTTCGTTTACATAAGACTTGGACCGAAGCCGCCGCCACAGTCTGCGGTAATCCAGTGTGGAGCCACAGCCACCGAGCCCTTCAAGTTCCCTGGGGAGCTCCCACGCCACCGTCTCCCTGGGACCCCGTGGTCCCAGGAGCCCGAGTACTGGCGGAAGGCCATCAAAGGACTTAAGCGGCCGTGGCTACGAGAAGAGCGACAGGGGCGGAAAGCACTCAGGCTTCAGCTCACGACCCCGTGATTCCACGGGAAAATGGAACATTCCGCTCCTTCCAGCCGCAGAGAGGAGGTAGACGGAACTCTCGGATCTCGACGGTAGAGGCGACGCAGGCGCAGCCACCGGAATCCCGGACGCAGGGAGCCGCCTTACGGGAATCGCAGCCGCCAGGCGTCCCACCCCCTCGCCCTCCAGAGGCCGCCGGGCCAATGCGCGGGCGCGCCGGTTTCCGCGGAGGCCAATCAGCACGCAGGCCCCACTCCGGGGGTGGCGCGCGGCGGAGACGCCTCGGGGCGGGGTTGGGGGGCTCCGCGCCCCGCCCCGCCGCGGGAGTAGGGCCGCGCGCGGATCTGCGGGAAGGATCCGGGAGGGAGTCGGTGCCCAGGCGCGGAGCGGAGAGGGCCCAGGAGTGGCGCGGGGACCGCCTGGGCGCGACGGAGGCGCGGACCGCAGTCGCGGGCTTGGCCGGGCTTGACGCTGAGGAGGACATGCGCGGTGGAGACTCGGAGGCGCGAGACGCCGCGGCCTGAGGTGCGGAGGGCTTCGGCTAGGTGCTGGCGGAGTAGTGGGAGGGCGAGGGCTGAGTCGGCGGGCTGGGGGACTGGGTCCTCGCTAGGGCCACCCTTTCCCGAGAGCGCGCCTCCATAGTGCGCGCGCCCCAGCTTGGAAACCCCCACATTCCTTCCCCGTCTGTTCTCACACCTCCAAATCTGACTTCTACAACTTCGGCACCTCGACTTCTCAGCCCTGAAAATCAATCTTGCTCCGAGTTCGGGGGCGCCCACGACACCTACACAGACACGCACACACTCCCTACCCACTTAAACTCTCGTCCCAAACTTAACTCCTTTGGGGATAAGAGGGTTCCACATTTCCCCCAAGCCCCTTACCATCTTCCTTACATTCCACGAGCTCCGCACTTGACCATCTTATTACCCAGCGGCTAATGCCTCTTCCCCAAAGCCACCCTCTCCTCAAATTTGAACGCTTCAAGAGAGGTGAAAGTTCACAATACTGAGACACATTCTGAGCTAACATCGCTCTTTTGTTATATAAACCATTCCGAACGAATACCACTTACCCTTGTGAACTAAAGGCGACAGATGCCTGTCGTTAAATTTTCACCTCCTGCCCGAAGCTTAAGATGATTCCACGCAAGGAGGTTCTGTTTTTCAGTAGGTGAACTGCATTTTATTCACAACCCCGAAATGAAAAACTATCACTGGTTAAAAACTAGACTTGCCGTGTTTTTGTCCTGGTGTTTTTTACTTTAGAAAGAAACCCATTTCAATTTAATTTGTGTAGTATTAGGCATTTCACTAATTATACTTATTTTAAAATAATTGTTACAACGTCAGCATGAATCCTCTAAAAGATTTGAGTGTTTGGTTTAGTCGGTGCTGTAAACAAACCCTTTAGACTGTGACTGCCAGCTTCAAGTTGGAATGGTTTTTAATTTGAAATTCCTGACTCAGATCACCATATGAACTGTTCACCGTTATCTTAGTTTCTTAAATTCCTGTTCCTATTTGGAAGAATCTTTGAGTTAAAAACTGGAATATTGCCTTAATAGTACCAACTTGATGTTAAGTTGTGCTTCCTAAATACTCCTTGGGGATAGTTTTGAACATTTGCTTTTTAATCAGAAGGGGGAGAAAAAATTACAGGAAGGGGAATGTGTCAAAGGAAGAAAAAGATTATAATAGGTTGTTTTTCTTCAACCCAAATCTGTATTAGTGCCAATACTATATATGTTTAATATTCTTATAGGTAAGAATATACTGGCAGCTAATTTCATAAATTTTCTTATGTAACAAAAAGTGTTATCTAGTGTTCTCAATTTATAAATTACAATACTTTCACTTTGTTTGAAGTGTTTCCCAGGAGAATTGCACTTTGAAGTGTTGGAGTGAATGTCGTTATGCATCTGTGAAGTAGGTGTTAGGATAACTATTTTGTAGAGAAGGAAATTGATCCTCAAGTTCTTTGTGAAACCTAGATCTGTGTAATTCCAAATCCTCTACTCAATCATTTTGTCATGCTGACATATTGCTAATAGAAGATCCACTGTAATTTACTTTGGGAGCTGAAGGGCTCTCCATACATAACTCCTATGCTGGGAGAGTACTCACCACCCCCTTCAAACAAATTTCAGATCTTCTCATTTAAATGAGAGTTAGAATCCCTGGCCCTAATACGTTTGCAGTTTAGCTTCTAAAGAAACATGGAATATTCTCACAGTTCTAGCTGTTTATTTTATTGCAAAGGTGGTATGATCAGAGTTGTGATTTCTATTAAGCTTTATTATTTTACACAATAAATTCTAAGTACTTCCTGCTGGCTATAGAAACTAAAGATGCATGAGATATCATCAGGACCTTTAAAGAGTTAACATGATTTGAGTTGACAGAACAATATGTGAAAAATTATAAGGATGTAAGGATTTTTAAGTAAATGAGAGTGATACAGAAAATGCTGTAAATATCTAAATTAGGGTTGGAATGATCAAAAGAATTTACATGAAGTTACCTGGAAAACTTGGTAAGATTTGGATTAAGGCAAAAGTAAAGGCACCGCATTCCAAATGCAGGTATGTATGGAAACAGTGAGAAATAACCAAGATATATTAATTATAATAGCTACTACATATGTAATGCTTATTTTGCGCCACTCGTCTGAGCAGTTTGCCTATATTCATTTAATGTTTATAATCTTCGGAGGTATTTCTTATTTTTTTTTAGAAAGAGACACTGAAGCACAGAGAGGTTAATTAACTTGCCCAGTGTCACACGGTTCATAAATTATGGGTCCAAAATGTATACTTAGACAGCCTGACTTTGGTATCTGAGCTCTTAACCATGATATACAAACTGCCGTTTCAAATAGTATACTTGAATGACAGTGACTAGAAAAATGTGGCCATACCAGAAGTTCTTTAAAACTTTCATCTGTTATATACCTCAAAATATGTTATATTCTGAGGATAGTAAGATAAATAATTACAGCAGTGTTATGAATCCTAATAGGGAGCTGTATAAAAAAGCATCAGCAGGAAAGATGTTTGTGAGAGTCCTTGGAAATTCCCCTCTCAGAACAGATGTTTAATCTGAATTACAAACTTTCTGAAGCAGAGTCAGGGAAAAGGCATTCCAGAAGCAAGGAATAGCAGTTATAGAAGTAAAATTCTGAAACCGTATTTAAGAGAAAGTCTAGTAGTTGGCTATGGCTTCAGTTTAGAAGATAGAGGTAGCTAGGAAGGAATGATAAAAGATAAAACCAAATTGTGAATAGCATGTGTAGTGTCAGCTAAAATGAAGACCTTAAATATTTATGTATTTGGGACACTGCAAAAATAATTACAACACGATTGGAGCAGAAACCAAATTACTTGCTATTCTCTCTAGAAGTATAGTGATGGGGTAGCTTCAAGAAGGTGTTTTTTGTTTTGTTTTTAATAGAATAAGTACACTTAAATATTGGATAAGATTAGATAGACACACTAAAGCTGAAATCTTAGGTTTTTTAATATTCTCAAAATATTTAGCATTGTGTACCCTTTAAAAATGCTTTTGGGAAGGTGACACGTTTAAAGTTTTAGAGAGACTCACTCATCAGTAAAGTTCAGAATGGTTTACAGGGGGAAAGAGACTAGAAGCAATAAGGCATTTGTTAAGTATTGAGGTGATCTATATCTAAATTGATATAGATAGAAGTTGTGAAAGACTAAGACTGAGTAAGATGCGTAACTGAGAAAAGCAAGTATGTATTGGTTAGGGAAGAAATCACAGATGAGTGTTTTTAGATGGGGAAGAAAGATAACTGTTTTGTTATTTTTAAGGTTATGTGCATTATATTTAAGTATGTATATAAATATGATTAGTATGTATAAATGTGTGAATTGTATTTAGACCTGTTAAAATTTGAGCCAATATGTCCAAGATCATGATGCATGACTGGAATTAAAAGAAAGGTCCAAATCGTAATTATTTTGTTTGAAGATAGTAGTTGAAGTCTTATGTCTTTTGGCGCACCCTAGTGGCTTAACAGTTAGGTCTGCTGCTTTTGATGACCACATATATCCCAAGGACCAGGGGTCATGGCCTGGGCCTGGAGTAGGAATCAAGGTGAATACCTAAATGAAATAAATAACTGCTTCTTCTTCTCTCCTTGCCTGCCTGCCCCCCTACTTACTTTCAATCCTACCTGTACCTTTTCTTTAAAAAAAAGTCTTAAAAGAAGGGTCGATGCCAGGTACTTTAGGCTATATTCATAGCTTCAAGATAAAACCTGGCAGAGAAATCTGGAAAGTAGATAAAGAATTCAGACACATGATATGGTTACATAGAAACAAGGAGATATGAGAAATTCCCAAATTTGAGATGGTCAGCAATGTGAAATGCTTCAGAAATGTGTGCTAGTGTCACAATGACTCCTCGAATGTTTACAGTTGTCTAGTATATCTTAGTAAGATTTAATGAGAAATAAGGTAGCTAGTTGATAAGAGAGATTTATTTGTTGCAGTGTGGCTAGAGTATAGATAATTGTTTCAAAGCTGCATGTATACATTTCCAGAGCAGGAGCTTCATTCCTTTCAGCACAGTAAATTTGTTCCTCTGTTAAAATTTGTCTCCAAATACTCATTTTCTTTTACTCAAACTAATCAGTTTCATCCTTTGCTGTAAGATAGATTGGTTTCTTCATTTCTTCTGAATAGCATGTTTCATATTGGTCTTCTGCAATCTGTTTTTGTCTGGATGTTATATTACACGTCTCCCCTCTTCCCAACACTCACTCTCTTAACACAAAGTAAACTTATCAAAGGTGTGTTTCAGATAGCACAGTTCTGACTTCTGCACTGGCATGCTCTTGAGATTTTGCCATTGGTAATCTTCACTTGACAATGAGAGTCAAACATAATGTGTAGCTCATGTGTTTGAAGTTTTCTGTCCTAAAATCCTTAATGTTACTTCATAACTGGGCTCTCTCCTGGACCCTGCCTGAATTATATGTTCTCTGTGCTCCTGTAGCACTCGGCATATTCTGCCTCACTAAACTTGGAACTTCTTAAGGATAAGAACTGTTTGTCTTCAACTGTATTTTGTAGTATTTGATTTCTTAAGCTACGGTGAGAACAGGTGTGATCATCAAGCACTTTTTTAAAACTTTTCACATGTCTGAATGGCTTTCTGTACTCTGCATAGGCATAGTTATTTTTTTCCAAAACTTAGAGTTTTGCTTTTGTAATTAAGTGCTTAACCTTTTTAGAGTTTCTGTGATAAAGTAGATCTCTTGCTTTATTTTTTACTTATAGAGCCAGATATCCCAGTACTATTTATTGACTCTTCCTTTGTTTCCCTAGTGATATGATGCTTTTTAAAAATTCAGATATCAAATTCTTATACTCTGGTCTGTTTTTGGACTTTGTTTTATACCGTTGCTTTTTATTTCTATGCCAGTATCATGTTTTAATTACTGTAACTTTATAGTATGTCTTAATAGATGGTATAGCAAATACGTTGTTTTTTGAAAATTGGCTTTTGGCTACTCTAATGTTTTATGTGAAACTGCTTTTACTCAATCTGCCTTCCTTTCTCTACAAAAAATTTTTACCTGAAATTTTTAACTTGATTTGTAAAGTTCCATAATAAACCGCCTCTCAATTTCATTAAAATTGCATTGCATGAATATATTGATTCAAAGAACTAGTGTCTAAATATATTTTTTATTCCATGATTAATTTAAATTATTAATGAACCTTTTAGTAAGTCTTTATAGTTTTCGCAATAAAGTTCTTGTATAATTTTGATCAGATTTTTTTCTTAGATAGATCACAGGGTTTTTTGGGTTTTTTTTTTTCGAGGGAAAGTTCAGGCAGGAATGAAAGTAAGTAGGCCAAAGAAGGCAAAAAAAAGAGAAGGAAGAAGTATTTAATTTATTATTTTATTTAGTTCATTTTGGTGGTTCTTCCTGGCCCCGGGATGGAAACCCAGGTTCTTGGGTTGTATGTGGACTTCACTTGGCCGGAGGTGGCAGACCTAACTGCTATTCTGCCAGGACACACCATATACAGTTTTGATGCTGTTGTGAGTAAGATTACATTTTTCTAATTGAGTTCTTTTACGTGTCTAATTTCTAGTTACTGGAGTATAGGAGAGCTGTATTTCTTGATGATCTTTTGTTTATCCTTTATGTCAGTAATCCTAATGGCTTTTTATTTGATCTCATTCTTTTTCTTTACAGATGATTGTGTTTATAGTTTTCTTTTTTCATTTTTGTATTTTTTTATAATGTTTTTGGTTAAATGCTCTATAACAGTGTTGAATAAATTAGACTCCAAGCATCTTGTTTGGCTTTTGACTTTGATAGAAATGTTTCTAATTTTTGCCTTTAAGTTTTTTACTATAGGTTTCTGATACTGTGGCAATAAGAATTGTACTAATAGCTGTTATATTTATTGAGTGCTTACTATCTTCTTTAATTTTCACAATACTGTTAACTGATGGTGTTATCTTCATTGCTACAAATAAGGAAAATAAAAGTAAGCAATATTAAATAACTAGTCGAAGATGTTTTACAAAAAAATAGAGGAGTTAGATTTGAACACATATAGTCTCATTCAGAGTCCATCTTTTTTTTAACCTTCTTTGCTATACTTCTTCAAGGTAAAGATGGGCTCTTATTTTCAGTTTTCTGATACATTAAAATTTTAAGTGAACAGCTATTGGGTATTATCAGATGCTTTTCAAGTATCGTTTGGAATGATCGCCTAGTTTTCTTCTTTAATCTATTAATAAATTTAGTACCATTTGATAACTTTTCTCGTGTTGAAGCATACATGTATTTTTAAGCTAAGTATTTGTTAGCATTTATGTTGTTTTTATTTTAAAATACATTGCAAGAATGAATTTGTAAATAGACATTTTCACAGCAATATTCATTAAAGGTGTGTCAATAATTTTATTATGTGTTCCTTGTTTGACTCGATATCCAAATGACTATGTTACCTGCCCTTCTAACCAAAATAGAGTAATAAGGCTAAGATTTACCCTCCAAATACTGGGAAACTCTTGAAAGCTTCAAAGTTCCCTTTCAATTATTCAGCTCAATGCTGATTAGTGTAAGCCTGTAAAGAAACTGCTGAAGGCCAGGAAAAGAACCTCCTAAAGAATTAGAGGTAACAGTATTTGAACTTTTCATAGGGTCAGAAATGATATCTGTTCTCCATAGCCAGATTGGAAAACATCTTGATTGATGGGATATTGGACAGAGTACTTGCCTCAGTGTACAAGTTCACCATTCATCAAATGTATGACAACATACCACACCCACCACCAAATTACCAAAATTCTTCCACCACTTGCTCCCACCCACCTTCCCCACTGGTACTCTCAGTTCTGTTGACAGTGTTTCAAGGGTTCGTTTTTGTTTGTTTATTTGGTTACTTTCTTTATATTATGCATGTAAGTGAAATCGTCTGATCTTTTTCCTCCTGACTTACTTGACTTTGTGTTAACCACTCTAGTACCATCCATATTGTTGCCAATGACAGGATTTCATCTTTTTAGTTTTGTGTAATATACCATTGTATATATATCACGTCTTTATTCATGTGGCAATGGACACTTAGGAAGTTTCTCATTCTTGACTCTTTACAGTAATGTTGCAGTAAACAGAGGGGTGCATATATCTGCAAATTACTGCTTTGCAGCTTTTGGTTAAATACCCAAAAGTGGAATGATGGGATCATAGGGGATTTAATTCTCAGTTTTTTGAGAAATTTCCATGCTGTTTTCCATAACAGTTGCACCAACTTATACTCCCACCAACAGTGTGAAAAGGATTTGTTTTTCTCCACATCCTCACTAACATTTGTTTCCAGACTTTTGAATAATAAGACATTCTCACTGATGTGAGGTGATAACTCATTGTTGTTTTGATTTTGATTTCCCTAACAGCAAGTGAGGAAAAACATCTTATTTTAAGGTGCAGGCAGGCAGGAAGAAAGAGGAGGAAGAAGCATTTTATCTGTTTTATTCAGCTGTTCATCTTGGTTGTTGCCACTACCCTGGGTTACACACTTGGTTCCTTGGGATATATGTGGACTACACCAAGCAGTGGCAGCAGACTTATCCACTAGACCACCAGGGCATGCCTTTTACGCATTTTTAATTGGGTTGTTAAGCTATATGTGTTCTCTCTATATTTTGTATATTAAGCTCTTGTCAATGTTTGATGTGCAAATAAATACCTTCTCCCAGACAGTAGGATGTCTTTTGGTGATCTTTTCTTTCACTGTGCACAAGTTTTTTTTAGTTTGATGTAGTTCCATTTGTTTATTTTTGTGTAAGTATCTCTTTACCTCTGGAGTCGAATACCCAAAACCCTCTCTAAGACTGATAACACAGAACATATGCCTATGTTTTCTTCTATGTATTTTATGATTTCTGGTCTTACATCCAAGTCTCCAATCCATTTTGAATAAACGTATATAGTGGTAGAGAATGGTAAGATCCCTTTTTTTCACATGTGGTTGTTCAGTTTTCCCAGCACCACTTGTTGAACAGACTCTCCATCATACGCTGTTGGCTCCTTTTCCATAAATACTCTTGACTGTATGTATGTGAGTCTTTGGTGATTCACACTAATCTGTGTCTTTTTTTATTCCAAAACCATACAGTTTTGACTATTATTACCTTGTAATGTAGCTCAAGATCTGGGAGTTATTTTCTGTCATAACTACTTTGGCTATTTTTGGCTTTTGTGACTCCACACAAATTTTAATTTTTTGGGTCCTATTTCCTTGAAAAATGTCAGGGGAATTTTAATGGTTATTGCATTTAAACCTCTATATTGCTTTAGGTAAAGTGGCCATTTTAACAATGTTAATTCTTACGAACCATGAGCATGGAATGT
Organism: Solenodon paradoxus; assembly: GCA_004363575.1. Lineage (NCBI taxonomy): Eukaryota > Metazoa > Chordata > Mammalia > Eulipotyphla > Solenodontidae > Solenodon > Solenodon paradoxus. The sequence goes on along the minus strand of RJWH01001340.1, from coordinate 332,914 downwards.
CTTTATTTCTTTGTATCTTCCTCTGTTTCTTTTAACAGTGTCTTACAGTTTTCATCCTACAGGTCTTTCGTGTCGTTTAAGTATATTCCAAGGTATTTAATTCATTTTTTCTATTGTAAATGGGATAGTTTTCTTTATATCACTGTTCTATCATACTGTTTGTGTATAAAAACATGCCCTGGTGGCCTAGCAGATTAGTTCACCAGGTAGAGCCCACATACATCCCAAGCTGTCCCCACTTTAAAAGATCGGAGCCTAGGGAAACAGCTAGGATGAACAACTGAAAAAATAAATTGCTTTAGAAAAAAAAAAGCCACAAATTTTTGTATATTTTGTGGCCTACTGCTTTACCACACTCATTAATTCTAGTAGTTTTTTGGTGGCGTTTTTAGGGCTTTCTTTGTATATTACTCTGTCATCTACAATTAATAGTTTTTTTTTTCCAATTTGTATTCCTTTTATTTCTTCTTGCTAAAATTGCCATGACTAGGACTTCTAGTACGATGTTAAGTAGCAGTGATGAGAGAGGACAGCTTTGTCTCATTCCTGATCTTTGAGGAAACACTAAACCTTTCACCAGTGAGTGTGATGTTGGCTGAAGATATATCATCAGTGACCTTTGTTATGTTGAGGTGTGTTCCTTTTATCTCAATTTTATCTAGTTTTTCATCATAAATAGGTAATGAATCTTGTCACATGCTTTCTCTGCATTGATTGATGTGATCTCATGATTTTTTTTCCCTGCTTTTGTTGATATGGTATATTACATTAATAGATTTATGTATGTTGACCTCTTCTTGCATCCCAGGAACTAAATACCACTTGGTTATGATATATTTTGATATTTGGCTTATAATATCTTATTGAGGATTTTTGCACCTATGTTTATCAGAGATATTGATTTATAATTTTCTTTCCTTCTGATGTCCTTGTCTGCTTTTGGTATCATTGTGATGTTGGCCTCAGAGAAAGTGGCAATGTTCCCTGTTGTTTAATTTTTTTGGAAGAGTTTGAGAAGAATAGGTATTCATTATCTGGTTTGGTAAAACACTAGTAAAGCCATCTGGTCCTGGGCATTTATTTTTAAGGAGACTTGAATAATTTCTTTGCTTGTTCAGGTTTCCATTTCTTCCTATACCAGTCTTAGTAGACTGTATCTAAAAATCTGTCCATGTTCTCTAAATTGTTCAGTTTATTGGCATATAACTGTTCATAGTAGCCCTTAATGATGTTTTGTATTTGAGTTATCTGTTGTAACTTCTCCCCTTTCACTTCTGATTCTAGTTATGAGAGTTTTCTCTTCTTTCCGTTTGAGCCTAGTCAAAGGTTTGTCAATTTTTTTTACTTTTTCAAAGAACCAGCTTCTGGTTTCACCGGTCTTCTGAACTTTGTTTTCTATTTTATTTATTTCAGCTCAGACTTCTATTATTTCTTCTATTGACTTGCTTTTAATTATTCTTTTTATTGTTGCTTTAGATGTAGGGCTGAATTTTTTATTTGTGTTTCTTCTTATTTCTTTAGGTAGGCCTGGATTGTAGTATACTTCCTTCTTAGTACTGATTTGCTACATAAATTCTGGTAGTTTTGGTAGCTTGTGTCTTCATTCACATTTATCTCTTAAATACTTTTTTTTGTTGTTTTAATTTATTAATCCTCACATAAAAAATTCGCACAGTCACCACAGATAAAGTCACTGCAGACTCTTTACTCCTGTTGTCCAATCCCCAGCTCACTTTTTGCCTTTGCAGTCCCCCTGACTTTATTCATTCTGTTCTTACATTCCTTTCACTCTTTTTTTGAGGTCTTTTTCTTCTCATATAAGTCGTGTCTTTCAAGTCTATGTTCGGGTTCATTTTTCTTTGCATAATCCAAGCAGTCATAAATCTGCCAAAGCCAGTTGTCTTGCCACCACCAAAATGGGTATCGATCCAAATACAAAGATGGTATCAGCTATGCTCTTGTAAATGTTGGCTAGTTCTCCCCAAATTTCTGTCTGTGGTACAGTTGCCTTTCTGGGATATAGGACATTAGTAACCATTTGTTTCTGCCGAAGCAGTCAGTTGGTCATGAGCTTCCTGGTCCAGATAGTTAACTGTGTCATTCACGTTGGCTGCTTGTCTTCAAGCACCTGGGAGAAAAAGTCTTAAGTACTTTTTAATTTCTCTTTTGCTTTTCTCTTTTACCCAATAGTCATTCAGAAGCATGTTGCTTAGCTTTAATATTTTGGAATTTTTATCAATTAAAAAATGTAATGGTTGATTTCTAGTTTTATGCTATTGTGATCAGAAAAATGCTTGGTGTGATTTCAGTCTTTATAATTTTTTTTTTTTTGCATGTTTTGTTTCCCGTATATGGTCTGACCTTGAGAATGCTCCCTGAGTACTTGAGAAAAAATATGAATTCTGCAGTTGGATGAAGTGTTCATAAATATCTATTAAACCCTTATGTTCTAACTTGTCATTTAGTGCTGTTTCCTAGTTTTCTGCCTGATTGATAATATTCAGTGTTGAAAATAGGTATTGATGTTTTCTTCTGTTGTATTGCTGTCTGCCTCTTTATGTCTGTTAATAATTGCTTTATGTCTTCTTTGCTTCATTTTTTATTGAAGTAACTTTGGTTTTAACATAAAAATAAAGTCATATGTATAAATTCCCCATATGTTTAGTTTTTCCATTCCTCAGATATATGTCAACACAACCTTCGTTCCACCAAAATTTGCCCCCACCCCCATGTCCCATTCTGCATTGGTAATCTCAGTTCTATTGCAAATGTCCAAGCATTGGTTTTGTTTCATCAGTTCCTTTGTTTTTTTCTTATTTACATTCCACCTATGAGTGATATATTAGGGTATATATTGGCTTATTTCACCTAGCATAATCCCCTCTAGATCCATCTGTGTTAATTCAAATGGTAGAATTTCATATCTTCTATGGGCTTTATAGTATCACCATGTGTATATGCCACATCTTTATCCATTCATCTGACATTAGGCACCTAGGTAGTTTTCAGTTTTAGCTATTGTGAGTAGGGCTGCAATAAACATGGGGGTACATAAACTTCTGTGAATTACTTTTTTGGTATCTTTTGGGTAAATACCTAAGAAGTGGGCTGGTGGGATAATATGGGATTTCCGTATTCAACTTTTTGGGAACTCTCCTTACCATTTTCCATAGGGTTTGCACCAATTTGCACTACAATCATCAATGTAAAGGTGTTCCCTTTTCTCCAAATCCTCATCACCATTTGTTGTTTCCAGACTTAGCGTCTCTCAGGTGTAGGTGATACATCATTGCTGTTTTGATTTGTATTTCTCTGATAGCCAGGTAGTAGGAACATCTTTTCATGTTCTTGTGGGCCATCTCTGTATCCTCTTCCCGAAAAAGTGTCTCTCCAGTTCTTCCCATATTTTGATTGGATTGCCTGTTTTCTCTTACTGAGTTTCATGAGTTCTTTGTATATTTTAGGTATCAAGCCCTTGTCAAAAATATGAAATACAAATATCTTCTCCCTGTTAGTAGGTTGTCCTTTTGTTTTAGTGTTTTATTTTGCTGTGAAACTTTTTAATTTGATGTAGTCTCAGCTGTTTATTTTTGGTTTTGCTTCACCTGATGCTAGTGTTGAGTCCCCAAAGGCTTCACTAAGGCTGATATAGAATGTCTTTCCTATGTTGTCTTCCAAGAATTTTATGGTTTCCAGTTCATATGTCCAAATCTAGTTCATTTTGAGTTAATATTTGTGAGTGGTGTTAGAGAGTGATCTAGCTTCATTCTTTTATATGTGGCTGCCCATTTATCCCACCACCATTTCTTGAAGAGACTTTCCTTCTTTGTGTGTTTTGGCTTCTTAGTCATAGATTATGTTCTAAGATATTAGATTGTTTTTACTTCTATTTTAAATGGTGTAGTTTTCTTCTAGGGTGCTGTTTGTGTGTGAAAATGCAATAGATTTTTGTGAATTGATTTTGTAACCTGCCACTTTACTGTATTCCTTTATTTTTCGAAGAGCGTTTTTGATTTTCAGTATTTCAATATATAGTGTCATGTCATTTGCAAACATTCATTATATCTCCTGTTCTATTTGGATTCATTTTATTTCTTTTTCTTGCCTTAATTGCTCTGGCTAAGATCTCCAGTATGATGTTAAATAGCCGTGGTGAGAGTGGACAGCCTTGCCTTGTTCCTGATCTTAGAGGAAATGCTTTCAGTTTTACACCATTATATCAAAGCAGATTTCTGAGCAAAGAATATTACCAAGGGTAAAGAACATAGCACAATGATAAAAGAGTCAATTGAGCAAGGACCTAATGTTTATGTGCCTTATAACATAGCTTCCAAGTACGTGGGGTGAAAATTGATAAAATGACAAGAATAAATCCACAGCTATAGTTGTGGGTATCAATACCTCTTTTTCAATTATCGATAGAGGAATTAGAGAAAATCACTATAGAATGTGGAAGATTTGAACACTTTCAACCAAATTGGGTTGATTGACATTTATATAACACTCTATCCAGCAGCATCAATGCTTTTTAAAAGCACGTATAACCTTGATTTCAAGACTGTTAAAGCTACAGTCATCTAGACAGTATAGTAGAGATAAGTAGGTAGATCAATGGAACATAATAGAGCAGTAGTTGGGAAATTAGACCCCATGTGTGAGATCCAGGCTGCCTCCTATTTTTATAAATATTTTTAGAATATCACACCCATTTTTTGTGTGTACCATTTTAGGCAGCAGATTGGAAAGTCCCAACAGACCTTTATGACCTGCAAAGCCTAAAATATTTACTCTCAGATGACCATATGCATTAAATGTTTCCCACCTATAGACTGCACAGATACGTCTACATACATGGAGATATTTTTTATAGTATGAAGGTAACTTTGTTTTATAAATTAAGACTCATATATGTATATCTATATATACATACATACATACATACATACATATATATATATATATATATATAGGTTTCCTATATTTGCATTTTCCCCATTTATGCAGGTTCCCCATTCTTCAGGTATTTGTCAACATACCCTGTCCTTTGCCTTTAATACTTAGAGTTAGGCAAAGATTTCTTAGATATAACACCAAGAGCACTAATTGGTAAAGTGGACGTTCTATTCTAAAAATACACTGTTAATAGAATGAAAAGAGATGCAATAGACTGGGAGAAGATTTCTTAAAAACAAATTTTTCCAATAAAGACCTTATATTCAGAATATATTTCTACAGCTTTCAAAACATAATGAGCAAACAACATTCAATTAAAAAGTGAGCAAGACAGACTTGTCAAACAAGAATATGATTAAACAAAACTCACCCTAGGTATGAATCTGAATGCTGGGAATATAGCAAGGAGTCAAACAGACTAAAATTGCTGTCTCATTTGCTTACATTCTACTTGGGAGAGAAATATTAGTTTCATAGGGCTACTATAAACAAAGTTCTACAAACTGAGTGACCGCAAAAATTTGTCAAGGTTCTCAAGACCAGAAAAGTCCTTCTGGGACTTTGGATATAATCCAAGGCACATCAGTAACAAAGTTTATACAGACATTTTTCCTTACATATAATGTATATCTGAATTTTATTCATACTATTTCATTCTATGCTTGGGTCAAATTAAGGAGAAAATGTAAAGAAACTCATCACAATCCATAGGCAATAAAAATAATTTATAAAGGACAAAACTTAAAATATTTTTTCTCCTACTTGAGAAAAGCCATAGGAATGAAAGTGAATGAGAATGAATAGGATAATCATGATTTTTTTCTGATTTTTGTCAAGAGTTGAGAGCCAGTAGTGCAGATAGCAGTTTAACTTGGGTTTTGCCGTCAACAGAATAAAAGGAGGGGAAAAGATAATCAGAGTACTGTCAATTCTCTTAAAAAAAAGTCTCAAAATAAAGGTGATTATATCACATGTAATGTTTTAGATGTCATTATTTTGTCTCCATTTCTTTAGTTTGGACTGTGAACTGAAGTTCTTTAGTTCCTTCATATCTCAGTGACAGTCCTTTAAAAACAAAGCATTACTTTTTAACTATTAACTATTAAAATATGCAACAATGTGCAAGTGTTTGTCTCTTCATTTCACAGCACTGCTCAGGTTGCTTTGAATTATAAATAACTTCATAAACCAATTTTTCAGCGTTTTGGAATAAAAATGTAATGCATCAATAGTTTACTAGTTTTCAGGAACTAGAGAGAAATCTCTTAATAGTGTGAACAAGATACTTTGTAGGGTTTGTGGTCAGGATAGCCGATGTGCTCAAGTATTTTGTTTTGTTGTTTTGATCAGCAGTTAAATGATATGCATTTTTCTAACAGAAATATTTAAAGTTGGTAACTAATGAGTAAAACAGGTGGAAGAAAATGGTTTCTGCAACCTTTTCTTTCATACGTTTATCTAAAAGCACTGCTGTTTGTAGCAGCCACAATAACTTGGATGATACTTAGTGGAGCTGGAGTGCTGACCAGGCAGGTTCTGAAGGCCTGTAGTTCAGTCCCAATGGCGTCACCATAGTGCACTCGATGGCCTCTGGAGGCTGTCTTCCTACTGATGACAAACAGATGACTGGGCGGAAGATGAATGCACACAGGAAAGGCTGGATCCATAAAAGTTGCTGTAGCCCCAAAGGCATCCTCTGGCACCAAAAAAAAAGACTCAAACTTAGTCCGCTCCGTCACTAACAAGCATATAGAAGAGGACAAGAGTGCTGTCACTTACTTCTGGCTTCACAAAGTGGAGACCCAGAGGTGCCCCCCGGGAATCATAGATTGGTGCCCTATCAGTTGGCCCACTGAACCCAAACACTAACAAATCAAAATGTGTTAGTTTCTTCTTTCCATTTAAGTGTCATTGCATTGACTTAAACCTTTTACTATTGAAAACAATGCTGTAGTGAAAACACTGCACCTGTGTTGTTTTGCTTATATTTATAAGCTGCAATGCTATAAATAGAATCATTAGATTCAAATGTATTACAAAACTAGGCATAAACCTTCTCTGGGTAGATTTTTTATTTTTGTTTTAAATTGAGGTTTAATTTACAAACAAAAGTCAGTTTTAATATATGATTTGTTGGAAAAGTTGTGCTAGTTTTATAAGAATCTACAGGGTAGGAGAATGCCTTGTTCCTTAGTCTCACAATGTATTGATAAGTTTTTAAATTTTTGCCAGTGTTGGAGTTGAGAATGATACTGAGGACAACTTACATGATAAAATTCACATCATAAATATACATTACTCAATAAATTCTTAAAACCATCTGAATCAAGATATAAAACATGTCTAGCATGCCAGAATATTCACTTCTATCCTCTCCCCCTCCTCAGAAGATAATTGCTATTCTGACCTTTATCACCAGACACCCTGTTTTCCTTTGTATAAAGGAAATCACGTAAAGTTTACTTCTCTGTATGTCTTTTCTTCCTCCTATATTATATTTGAGACTTAATCATATTGTTTCAAGTAACTGTAATTCTTTTTTATTTCTGTGATTCAGTGACTTGAATATACCCCACCTTATTTTGGATTTTTGGTTGCTTGTACTTTTCAACTTTGATGAATAAAATGGCTGTGGACATTCTTGTACATGTCTTTTGTAGTCGTTGTGCACTCATTTCTTTTGGCTTATTCCTTATGTGGCAGGTTTTGTTTATTTTGGATTGAGGTCCAGCAATAAAATTCTCCAATTTTTAGTGTATGATATATTAGGGTACACTTCTCGATAGGTCTCTGTATGTCTTAAAAGAAAAAATCCTGCCTGCCCTTTTTTTTTCTACATTATCTTTTCAAGGATGTTGGAAGATTAACATGGTGCCTCTCCTTAGAGCAAAGGACAGGTTTACTTACACCTTTGGAAAATAGATACAATGTCTCTCTCCAGAGCAAATGGAAGGCATGCTTATTGCTGTTTTAAAAGATTTGGATTTCCTAAGCTTAGTCTTCCTCTTGGAACCACTCCATGGACGTGTGTTACCTCTTCACAACACTTGGGAACTGGAGTTCAAGCTACTGGCATTGGAGAATTCGGATTCTCTGGCTCCTTCTATGTATGTCTGTAAAGTCCTTTGTCTCTGACTCAGGAGCCTCATGTCTTGGCAGGCTAACTTGTTAGATTACAAATAGGATAAAATCTCAGTGCCTTCACAGTTGTTAGAATTCAGTGAATTTTGACAGATGTAGCTTCTTGTCGCTACCACAACCAGGTCATAGAACATTTCTATCATACCCTCCCTCACACCAAAATACACTCCCCTTCCACACCTGAGCCCCAGCCAGCCCCTTTTCTTCTTTCTGTCACTCTAGTTTTGCCGTTTCCAGAATTTTCTAAAAACGGAAATATACAGTATATAACCTCTTGTGTCTGGCTTCTTTCTTTCAGCGTAATGCTTTAGAGGCATGCTATTGCTTCTGCCACTAGTTTGTTTATATCCTATTTATTCCTGAGTAGTATTCTATTGAATTTTGCTATGCCATTGTTTGGATATTTATGCAGTCGCTTTGATGGACATTTGACTTATTTCCAGTTTGGAACTATTTTGAAGAAAGCTGCTATGAATATTATAAGCCTTTGTGTGGACATATATTTTTATTTCTCTTGGGTTCACATTTAAGAGTGGAAATGCTGAGACTTATGATGTACTCTTAACTTGGTAAAGAATTGGTGAATGATTTTCTAGAGAGTATCATTTTTCATTCCTATCCGGATAGTTTCAATTTGCAGCTCATGAGTGCAGGTGAAAGTATCATTTGATAATTTGGTATGTGTGAGTTGCTTACATTTTCTTTTCTATAAGTTGTTTAACTTATCTTGACTGTTTTTCTACTAGATGTTGGAATTTTAGTGACTTGTAGGTATTATGTATCAAGAGATATTTTTGGTCATGTTATGAATTATAAACTTAAAAAATTTTGTCAGGTATCTTTTTGAAGTTTTTTAAGGTGAATTTTGCCATGCAGAAGTATGTCTCTGAAGTTCTCAGTCTTACACAGTATTATAAACAGGATTGCTCAAGTATTTATAAACAGATTTGCTCTCAGTCTTGAAAATAAACATGTTTTTCAGTAATATCTTATGTTGCTATAATTTCAGTGGGAATAAAGAAAAAATTTTGAAGACATACACTTGTTTTCTGCATTCTTATTAAAAAAATATTTCACCTTATATAAAATGGCTATAAAATGGAAACAAAGATTTAGAAATTATGTCTTAGTGTAACGAAAGAAAAATACTTAAAATATTGTGTATGTGTCTTTTACAGAAATATCTATGCAAGATGTTGACGCTGCAGACTTGGATAGTGCAGACTGTTTTTATTTTCCTCACTACTGAATCTATAGGTAAGATTGAAATAGCCTACCTCTCAACCCCACAAATTAGGTTTATATATTTTACACCATTATATAGTTGAGTTTATGCTTAGTAATTATATCATCATTTATATATTTTTCCTAGGCTCATTTTTTAGAGGATAATTTTCTCGTGAAAATGACTTTAAGGAGCAAAAAATACTCTTGTTAAACTATGATTTGTATATTTAGAGTTGAAACACTCAGTAATTCTAACTGTTGTGTAACTATACTAACAACTTTAAGGTGAAGAAGGAAAAACATTTAAAAACAAAAAAAGAAAATGAACTCTTGGTAAAGACTCCTTCTTGTGCAGAGATGTCACTGTAGCAGTGTGAATGTGAGATCAGAATAGAGGTCACCTTCAGCAGTACTGCTCAGACTGGTCTACAGTCCAGTGCTTCTCTGGAAACTGGTTGTTACTGGTTCATAACAAGATAGAGAATTTAAGAATAAATGTTTAGAAACTTTTAACAATTGTGCATAGCCATTAACATTTAAGCATTGTCATCAGTTGACTTGTCTCATCAAGCACAGTATAGAACTCAAGTGTAAGTCTATGACACATCGGGGGGATGAGAAAAGCTTCTTCCACGTGCTCTGGTGACTTAGTGGTTAGGTTCGTGACCTCTGGCTGGCACATCTCACATACATCCTAAAGACCTAGGTTTGTGACCCAGGGCCTAGGGGAGCAACCAGGATGAGCAACTACATAAAATAAATGCTTGGTCTTTCTCTTTTTGCCTGCCTGCATCTTTCCTTGGGAGGGTAGGGAGGGAATCCATTGTACCCTGATTTAAACCAGGAGCAGTCCACGTACATTTCAAGGTCCGTAGTTCAAGACTCAACCACTGATGAACCACTGAATAAAAATAAAATACTGCTTCTTCCTCCTTTCTTTTCCTATATACTTGCCTGCTCACCTTCATTCCTGCCTGTACCTTTCCTTTAAAAAACACCATTGATATCTTACCCTTGACTACCTTTTGACATGTGACTGGATTTCAAGGGCATATGTCCCAAAAGCAAAAGCAAACTAATTGAAGTCGTATTCCTTTAATAATCTGTCCTTGGAAGTCACGTAACACACCTCATTGACTGCAGCCAACCACAAATAACCATGCAGACCTCATGTTGGGGGGAAATATAAACCCCATTTCTTTGTGAAAGAATCATCAGTCACTTTGTGCAAAGATTACAGGGGACGGGATAACTATATATAGATGTTACCATCTTTGAAAAGTATGATCTGCTTCTAGAACTGAGAGCAGGTACTTTAGCACACTTCACTTAAGCTCTACCTCACTGTCTTTTTCCTCATTTTTTAATATGTGCGTAATCATCCAATTACAGATCTATTAGTTTGATATGGAATTTGGATTTTTGTAGCTCAAGAACACCGAAATATCAGATTTCATAATGTTCATTATTTTATCTATTATAGTATATTCTAATCCACATTTGTTCATCTTGTCCACATGAATTCTACTAAATTTTATCTATTATCTTTTAAAAATTAAAATCTTCTGTATAGTTTTAATCCCAAATAGCTTGGAAGCCCTATAAAAATGGAATTCACTTATCATAAGGTGGTTTTAATGAGCCAGTGTTTTACGTGAAAATTGGAACATTTGCCAATTTCTGTTATTTGTACGTGATACAAATTACTGCTATTGAATCTTTGGTTATATTTTGTTTTTTTACTGTGTAAAAGTAAATTTCGTATTTACTTCTCGCCAGGGGATGAAGTGAGGTCTAGGGAGTTTGTGGACTAGTGCAGTATCATGGGATGAAGTTCCACACAATTAGAAACTTAGAGCGCGTGTGCTGGAGCTTACTGATCATGAGAATCAGTAAAGGCAAGGCCATGTAAACAGGCCACATAAGTTTTGAAACAAGGAAATACACATTCTTACTCTGGTCCTTATGGGCTTTATGAGAGGTCCCAGGATTCCATTGGCAATAATTTTGACTGTCTTAATTTGTCATCCAAATTGGGAATTGAATGAGTCTGGCTAGTAATTGAGTTTGACTCCTGAAAATAGCTCAGCTTTCTTTATAAAATAAAATGATGAAGTAAATGCTCTTCAAAGTTCTTATTAGTTTCATCATTTTGTGATTCTATGCCTTTTACTTTAATGCTAGAATCAGTGTTCCCTGAGGGAACCTTCCAGACCCTATCAGTGTGACTTGATTAACCTGTCTCTGAAATACAGTAATATCAATGATGGATATGGTATCATTAGTGGAAGCCTTTGAATATCAGACATTGTAATAGGTATTATTTTACATAAGTAATTTATAATATGAAAAGCCCCTCAAGATCACCATTATTAACTCCATTTTCCTAGTGAGAAAACTAAAGCATAGTTGGTTAACAACCCAAGAACCCTTTGGCAAATGGGTTTTATTAGGGAAAGCTGCTTTAAATATCTGGACAGTGAGGCTAGAGAAAGAGAAAATAGAATCTTGCCAAATAGTTGATACTTTTATTTTGATGCCAATAGATCACTATTAAATAATTTAAAATAGGGAAATGGCATAATCATTTTTAACAGTAACTGGTAGCAGTGTGTAGTATAAGCTGGAAGGTTGGATTGTGGTATAGTAAGGTGGTCCAAGTTTCAGCAGCCAAAATAGAATTGGTGAGAAGAGGTTGATACACATTTTAAGAATATAGAACCGGTGTACCCTGGTGGAGTAGTGGTTGGATCTGCTGCTCCAGCCAAGTAGTCTACATGCATCCCAGAGTCCCAGGTTTGTATACTGGGGCCTGGGGAGCAGCCAGGATGAACAACTAAATAAAAATAAGAGGTGTCGTATTTCTTCCTCCTCGCTCTTCTTTTCTGTTTGCTCACCTTCATTCCTTTCTTCACCTTTCCTTTAAAAAAGGAAAAAAGAAAAAGAATATAGAACCAGCAAGACTTAATTGGAAGTTGATGAATATAAATTAGAAAGAGATTTAGAAGGTAACTAAGGTATCTGGCTTAGGTGACTAAATGGGAATGTTGCTGTTAGCAGGGGTAGAGAAAAATTTGAAAGGGACTGTAATGCATAGTTTTAGACACGTTTATTTTAAAATACCTAAAAAATATCTCAGGTAGTTATGTCTTGTAAACTATTGAAAACAGGAAGTTAGAGCTAGTGATGGAGACTTAGATATTCTCAACATAGAGTAGGAGTTAATAGTTGTGTTTAGTTTTTTTTTTAAATGCAATCTGATTATATTTTAATAAGGAATCATATTATGGGATTTGTTATTAAAACTTATCTGATTTTTTTGCTCCCTTGTTCCCTTCATTGCCTAAATTTTGATACATGAGCATTGTGTACATGAGCATTGTGTACTGTCTCCCTACCACATCCACCCTTCCCACATCCCCAGTAGCATCAGGACTAGAGAGGAACAGAGACTGCCATTGGAGGATTTAATTTAGACCTTGGATCTGAACCAAGGAATAGGATTAGTGGAGTAAATTTGAATCATGTTCCAGGCTGTCTGCTTCCCAAAGCAGTTAGTGTTACTTTAAAAAAAAAAAAAAAATCTGACTCTCATAAACTTAAAAAACTCTAGCTCTATTTCCCTTGTAATATGTACCTTTCTTTACAAATTTAGTTATAAAAGCCTAGCCATAGTAATTTTCACTGTGTTTCTGCTTAGAAATATTTTAGTGAAGATTGGGGAGCTGCACTGATAGAGAATATAATTTTGTACAGAAAATTAAATCCATTCATATATTTTCTGTTGTTTCTTTTCAGGTCAACTTCTGGATCCATGTGGTTATATCACCCCTGAGTCTCCAGTTGTACAACTTGGTTCTAATTTCACTGCAGTTTGTATACTGAAGGAAAAATGTATGGATGATTATCATGTCAATGCCAGTTACATTTTCTGGAAAATAAACCATGCTACTATTCCTAAACAGCAACATACTGTCATTAACAGAACAGCATCTAGTGTCACATTTACAAATATATCTTATTTAAATGTCCAGCTCACTTGCAACATTCGTATATATGGACAGATTGACCAGAATGTTTATGGAATCAGAATAATTTCAGGCTGTAAGTTTTGTTTTTGTTTTTGTAATATTTCAGACTTTGTCATGATTGCTGGATTATGTTTTTAATGTTACCTGTTTTATGAAATACAGTAACTTTTTGGTAAATATTTTTAGTGGACATTTTCATTTATTTATAAAGGAAAGACAGGCAGGAAGAAAGGAGGAAGAAGTATTTCATTTTATTTTTATTTGGTTGTTCGCCGCTCTGGTTGCACTGGTTGTTTCCTCCTGGACCCCGGACACGAACCCAGGGGTATTTGGCCTTCAGAGGCAGTTGACCTAATTGCTGCTCCACCAGGGTGTGCTCGTTTTTAGTAGTAAACTTAGGCATGCCCCAATGGAGTAGTGGTTTAGTCCGCCGCCTCTGGATGTGCAGTCCACATAAATCCCAAGGATTCTGGTTCTGGGGTGGAGGAACAACCAAGATGTACAACTAAATAAAAAATAAAGTGTTTCTTCCTCTCTTCTTACCTTCTTGCCTCTGTTCATTTTCAGTCCTTTTCTGCCTACATTTTTCCTTAAAAAAAAAAAGTTAGTAGAATTGAATTTGCATTACTAATATACAAAAGCCTGAAGAGTAACGTAAGTCTTATATTTTTACTGAGAGTCAAGCATTTGTCAAGCATTTGTCTATTTTTCTAGAAAAATATTTTGACCCCTCAAAAAAATGTATTGTCGAATTGATATCTGAAAGTATTCACAGCAACTTTCAGTATCCCTTATTATCTGAGAAAATACTCATGTAAATTACCTATCTGAAGATGAGTAAAAACTGGAGAAAGTCCTATGTCGAAATCAATATTAAACTTAGCATGTTCCAAGAATGAATTATCAAATTTGTGAACCATTTGAAACTATAGTCTTGGCATTTGCTTTTCCTGCACCAGAGTGTGGGAAGGCAATAGGAAGAGATATAAATGAGTCATTTTTGCTTCTATTTCATTGCCTCTTACTGATATGCAAATATTACTTTTAAATAGAATGTGTATTACCACCTAAAAGAAATTTAAAAGGAAAATAAATTTTTCAGTCACCAGTCATTTCTATACTTTCTGTGTTTTTTCTAATTTTGATTTTGTTTTGGGTAGTATATAAATTGTATGTCATTTGTGCATATAAAGCTTTCTGAAAATTCCTTATTTTTTCCCTTTCAGTGCCTCCAGAAAAACCTGAAAACTTGAGTTGCATTGTGAATGAAGGAAAGAAAATGATGTGTCAGTGGGACCCTGGAAGGAAAACATACCTGGAAACAAACTACACTTTAAAATCTGAATGGTAAGTTGTTTTAAGTTTTTTGTATGTTGAATTTTTTAAGTTAGTCATTTATGTAAGAAATTTTATTTTGTCAAGTATAATATTAGGTGCAAGGTTTTAAACAGCTAACCTATTTTAGAACATCTGAAACATAAAAATCAAGTAGTACCATGAATTCCATGTTCCCATCATCTTTTTTGAGCAATGATTAGCTTATGACCAACTATTTTATATATGCCCCACCAAGACTGTCTTTAATAGTCTCGGATATATTATCTGATTCATAAATATTTTAGTTCTTTTCTCTGAAAGATAATACTTTTTTTTAAGAAAACATAACTATAGACTATTATTACTCCAAACTGTAATTGAAAATACCTTAATATTGTCACCTTTTTAGTGTTTAAATTTCCCAGTTGTCTCATAAATATATAGATATATTTTTACTTAAATCAAGTTTTAAATAAGTCCTACTTGTGGCAAATTGATTTATCTTGCAAGTCCACACAGTAAGTTCCAGCTGTATCTCTCTTCTTTGTTTTTATTTGTAGTTTAGTTATTAAAATAATTGTTGTACATTCTATAATATAATCCTATGTCCCTTTATCTCCTAAAAATTGCTGTTAGATCTAGAGACTTGATCAGATTTATGTTTGATTTTTTTTTTTTTTCTTCCCCCCAGATTTTTTATGGGAGTGGTGTGTTTTTCTGTCTGAAACCACCATCTAAAATTTTTTTTACTGATGCTAAGATTGAGTTATGGTTTCAGATGTCAGCCTGATTAATTCATTATAAAATTCCTCATTTTTTTTTCATTTTTTATATATAGTAATATTTATTGTTTCTTTTGTTTACAATTCTATATGCATTTTATGATATTTAAACTGCGTCTCACATCACATCACATTCACCACCAGAGTTCCAGTGTCCTTTACCGTCTTTTTCCCTCTTTCCTTCTCCTCCCTCCCATACCCGTTAGTTGCAGACATTAATATATTGTACCCTTAAACTCTTGACCATTGACATAATTAATTAGATATAAGTAACAAGATTTTTATAGGTGGATTTTTATTTTTAGGTAAAATTTATGAAATCTTTATACTTACATATCTTAAGTATATCAGTGGTTTTTGACAGTGCATATGCTTGTATAACACACCTCTGTCCAGTTATAGAGCATTAGTAACCCCCATGCCCCTTCACAGCCAGTCCCTACTAACCACCCTGTCCTACCCATCTCATAAAGCAACTGCTTACCTGATTTTCTTCTCTAGATTTTGTATGTTCAAGAATGTCATATAAATGGAACTATGCAGTGTGTTTTCTTTTGTGAAAGGTTTTTATGACACAGCAGAATATTTCTGGCATTTAACCATGTTTCTTCCCATTAGTTTTGCTTTATTTCTTAAGGGAGCTGGGTACCACATTGCTTTACTTGATGGAATGGTACAAATGAAAGAACTTCAGTAGGTGTTTCAGTAAAGGTAACCCCAACATGCATGCACTGCCTTGCTCACCAGGATGTTAACCCTTGACTATAAGCAGTCAGCCTAAGGCTTAGCTATCTTTATCACAATCTCTTAGGGCATGCTTCATGGTTGGTTATGTAGCCACCCAGTTCTTCAACAGATTTTACCTGCTCATTCAGGTAGTCAGTCTTAAGGAAGTCACACAAGTGAGGATTTTTTTTTTTTTGGGGGGGGTGTTAGTGGCCAGTTTGTTTGAATAGTTCCAATAGTGACTAGTCTATGCTCTTTTCCAAATACAATGCACACATTCAAGTTGTTCTCCCAGTCCTCATGAGGATTTCTTGATACTCTGAAGGAAGATTCAGCCACCTCTTTGGTTCTGCAGCTTCATCATTTTCTCAATATGTTCACTTTCCACATGAGATTAGTAAACATATATTTGGCAGAGTTCTTCAAAGCCACATCATCTTAGTCAAAGTAGCAAAACATGGAGCTAGCTCTAGGTTGATCTGGAAGTTAATAAGGGCCCCAAGTCCTGGTAGTGCTTCTGGATCACTTGCTGCGGGGCAAGGCAGCAGTGCTATGCTGATCTCCAGGGGTAGCTGTGAGGGACCTTCTGGTGGTCTCAGGGCACTGTAACAGGTGTCAGAAGACTGACTCTTTGTGGCCAGCCAGGCTGGGGAACAATCGCTAGTTTAGTCCAAGCATTGAAGCAAGAAATTGAGGTGACTCAGCAACGACTATCCCATTTTTCACTGAAAGATTTAAGCAATTGTCAGTTATCATTCTTTGATACATAATACAAAATACTAGTATTTTATCTTTTCTTTTTACCTGAAATACTTAAAACTTTCCTTCAACTATTGCTTATCCTAAGGTATAGTTCATATAAGTGAGACAAAAAAAAAAAATCAGTTATAAAATGACTTAGTTTGATAATATATTCCAAGAGTGGATGACGGGTTCCCCCCATTTCCTCTGCATTATGAATTCATATTTAAACATACTTGATGTATTTCAGTCTTTTGGGGTTATTGTTATTGATACTTAAATTGTACCATCTTTGGTTAGTGGAAACTTAATTCAAATGGGCTCAACTTTTGACACAATTTCATTAGTCTTTGATAGCTTCCTTGATTTCTGATATGATGATTTTCCAGGTTCATCTTAATATTTCCTGCCCCAGAATGAATCAATCATTTCCCAAACAGCCGTGGTTCCTTTTAGTTTTAAATACTATTTGGAGACTACATCTTGGTGCTAGGGGAATGCATTACTGGTGCATTGTTACCATTTCTAACTTTTTAATTGAGAAAGCCAGGGAGTGGGTTTTTGTTGTTTTTTTAAGGTAAAAAACTTCATGAGATCATTGATAATGCCAATTTAAAATCAGGATTATGGGTTTTTACTTAATTTTATCTGTCTAATGTTATATACATCAACATCTCCTTTCTTCTATACTAAAAACCCTAGTACCTAGCAATGCCAACATAATTACTCCTTTGTTTTATCCCACAATAAACACAACTGCAGAGTAACAGTCATCATATTAGCACCAATAATGTGATTACTCAAAATAAGTATTTTTCTTCCACTAAGGATATAGTTAAAATACTGTTTTAAAATTATTTGAAATAATTCCTTTCTGTTTATATCACCAGTTTAATACAAAGTTCATATTTATTTTTGCTTTTCCTTTTTCGGAACTTTTTAAAATATAAAATAATATCCAAAAAAAGTCAGTTCTGTAAAACGATATATTCACATGTTTCCCTGTCTCCTATATCTTATTTTCACCCTTCACCTAGATATTAACGGTTTTGGTTTGGTTTGGTTTTTATTTCTCTTTCCATTTAAAAAAAATGGTATGCTTATGTAAATACTGTTAATTGACATAATGTAAACCTATAAGAGTAAATATAATAAAACCCTTACCTTTGATGATAGAGATCAGAAAGTAGTTGCCTTGGTTAGACTGGAAAGAGGCCAAGGGAATTTCTAGAATGATAGAAATTCTTACACTTCTCCTCCAATCACTTCATAGTATAGTATGCTTTGAAAAAGCTTACTATACTAAAGGACATGACTGGTGCAGCAGATTCTTTTTCAAGGAAGAGAAGAAAGATCACAAAAAAATAAGTAATTCTTGGAGAAGTGTCAATGAGCATAGAGCATAAAACTCTTCTTACCGTAAAATTTTGAAAATTTTGCATTTTAATGCATAGATCAGTTTTGTTTTTTTTTAAAAAAAGGTGAGTAGTTTTTAAGACATTTTGTTTTTTATTAATAATTTATTTCAAATGTATTGGAATATATTTATTCCAAGTTATAACAATTTGGGTCCCATCAAACTGTCTTCAAATAACCTCTCACTATATAATTTTTTCAAGTCTCTTTTCAATGAGTAACTCTTCCATTTCTGTACTCAGGCCAACAGAGAAGTTTGCTGACTGCAAAGTAAAACGTGACACCGCCACCTCATGTACTGTTGATTATTCTCCTGTGTATTTTGTCAACCTTGAAGTCTGGGTAGAAGCAGAGAATGCCATTGGGAAGGTTACATCAGATCATATCTATTTTGATCCTATCGAGAAAGGTGATTATTAATCCAAATTTGAGAATTTCTAAGAACATATAGTGGTTTATAAATTAGCTTTGAGATTTTAATTAATATGTTCACAATCATTTATCATTTAATAACTTTTACAAATTTATTTTATCAGAACATTAAAAATAATTTGGAAAAATAAATTCATAATCCAACCACAGTTAAAGCTATATTCATTTTGATAGTTATCTTCTGGAATTTGTTCTATTATTAAACATTTTTCAACATTGTAATCATAGTATACATATTCTATTTTTATTCTTTTAAAAAATATTTATATGACAAATTTTTTTTTGCTATCTGAACTTGAAAGAATTAACAAATGTAATAAAATAACAAAGAAAATTATGATTTCTCTAGAAATCTTTCTATTAATAGTATGGCATAGCATTATTTTCAGACAAATTAGTTCATTTAGCAAGAATAAATGAATATTGTAAAATAAAATGTAGATTATATTTGAATTTGTGTAAGAAATTATAAAAGTAAAATATGATAAACATTATGATTTATTTTATTCTTCAGTGAAGCCCAATCCACCACATAATTTATCAGTCAACAACTCAAAGGAACTGTCTAGTATTTTAAAACTGGCATGGATCAACTCAAATATTATGGAAATAATAGATCTAAAATATAACATTCAATATAAGACCAAAAATGCCTCAACTTGGAACCAGGTAAATTGAAAGTTACTGTTTATTCAAAAAGTCTTTCTTGCAACCCTTTAAACTAAAAGTCTCCGTAGTTTTCGAATGTCTTAAGTTTATGTTTATGTGAAATATTTTGTTTTACACTTCTTTCAGATTTGTATTTCAAACAAGAGTAACTAGGAAGACATCCAGATAGAAAGTATGTTTTACTTTGCGTAATCACCTTTAAGCGCAATGTAGATGTGATAATAAGGTGAAAGAAACAAAAATAATTAGCAAATTAAATGGAGTTAAAATAAGGAGATTCTGTGAATAAGCTAGAATAGGGGTTGGCAGTCTGAAGATGAAATTCAGCCATGCCACCTTTTTTGTAAATAAAGTTATTGGTTTTGTTTTGTTTTGTTTTGTTTTTTTAAGTAAAGGTACAGGCAAGAATGAAGGCAGGTAGGCAGACAAAAAGTGAGAGGCAGAAGAAGTACTTTATTTAGTTGCTCACATTGGTGGTTCCCTCAGCCCCAGGTGTTGAAATGCTGGGGACCTTGAGATGTATGTGGGACTGCTCCCAGGGTGTACTAGACCGCTAGACCATAAATAAAGGCATACCCATAAATAGTTTTCCTAGAATGCAGCCATACTCATTTGACCTTTTTTGTGCTGCAGAGAAGTTGAAGAGTTAAGTAGTTGCAACAGAGACCATCTTGGCCACAGCCTAAAATATTTACTGTCTAGCCCTGAAGTGTAGAAGAGATTGGTGGAGCACCTATAAAGTTAAAAAGAAAAATGACCCCGAAACAATGCTTTTTAGGAAATTAAATACTTAGAACTTATTTAAAAAACTTTCACCATAGTATTGAGCTCCCTGTATTACTCTTTCTTATAACTCCATTACTAATTGTATGCTTTTTGCCTTATTGCACTAATGATCTCATGGGGAATTGAGCCCATGCTTCTCTTCATTTCATTTAAATAAAGTGCTCAGAATACAATCAGAAAAATAATTTAACCAGAATAGATTAATGCTTCATGTTAAATGGAGAGGATATATACTTAAAGTTCTTTAAAACATTTTTTAATATTAAAACTTAATTTCATGGTACAAAAGAACCACAATTTATTTTTTGTATCCCATTTGACATCTGAGTAGAGAAAGAACCAGTTGTCAATAGTATCCACTTTTTATTTGAAAATCAAATTAATCCATAATATAGCTTTTGTTTTTCTTGATTGGACTGAATATCTTTCTTTTATTCCAGATTTACATTCTTGCCACCTTAACTTTTATCTTGGGATGCTCACCTGTGTGACTTTTATCTATGGGACCCTATGCTTTCATTTCCTATTGAGTTTGATTAATAGTAGAAGGGGACAGAAGAGAGAGAAAATAAGTGAGAGCTGGCATGCCCCGGAGTCGGGCGGCGGGGGTGTGTGTGTCTGGTGGTCTAGTACACCCTGGGTGCAGTCCACATATATCCTAACGCTCCTGATTCAAGACCCGGGGTCAGGGTAAACAACCATTGTAAACAACTAAATAAAGTACTTATTCCTCTCTCTTCCTGCCTACCTACTTGTTTAATTCTGCCTATACTTTTCCTTTAAAAAAATAAAGAAAATAAGTAAGATTAGGATTATTTCACCGGAGCTACCTCTCTCTCTGGTGACTAAGGTCACTGGTCCTATCAAGTCACTACCATCTGATTCTTCTTTCAGGTTCTGGTCCTTTTTCCTCATCCCTTTGAGCCTATGGATAGTAACAGCCACAAGCCCAAGAGTACTGATAGCATTAAAGTTTTCCTATAATATGCTCGTATTCCTTGTACTAAATCCTCCTTGAATTAAATTCTGAATGTACCAACATTTTCCTCAAAGTCTGTCTTTATTAAATTTTTATTGCAAAAACTTTGATTTTACAAGTTAAAATAAACTCATGTATTAATTCCCCATATGTGCAGTTTCGCTATTCCTAAGAGATGTCAACACACCCTGCCTCCAACAGTTCTTAGCTATTGTGACTAGGGTTGCAATAAACATGGGGCTGCATAAGCTCTGGGAATTAGTGTTTTTATAGTTTGATGTAGTCGCAGTTGTTTGGTTTTGGTTTTTGTTTCTCTTGACACTGGAGTTGAGTTCCCAAAGACCTCTCTCTAAGGCTAATGTCATGGAATGTCTTTCCTATGTTGGTTTTCTCATCTATAAAATGAGGATATTAAAATCTACATCATAGGCTTATCTCGTATAAGATTATATATGCCAAGTTCTTGAATAGGCCCCACGAGACAATCACAAACGAAGAAACTTAAGAGGTAATCAAAAGTCTCCCTGAAAATAAAAGCCCAAGACCAGATAGCTTTTCCAATGAGTTTCACCAAAACTTCAGAGAAGAATTAATACCTATTCTACTCAAACTCTTCTAAAATACTAAAGAACACGGAACGCTCCCAAACACTATCCATGAGGCCAACATCACACTGATACAAAAGCTAGCAAAGACGTTACCAAGAAAGAAAATCATAATAGAAGTTTCCATATTTCCCAAATCTATTGACTTTACTAACTTTGACTTGCATTTATTTGTCTTCTGAGATTGAATCTATTAGTACAGTTTCATTAAATTCATTTCTAAGGTCTTTGCTAATTTTGAAGCCCTATAAAAATAACATGATTTTTGTTGTTCACTTTGATTTTTCAGATTCCTCCTGAAGATACAGCATCTACCCGATCTTCATTCACTGTTCAGGACCTTAAACCTTTTACAGAATATGTGTTTAGGATTCGCTGTATGGAGGGAGAAGGTAAAGGATTCTGGAGTGACTGGAGTGAAGAAGCAACTGGGCTCACCTATGAAGATAGTAAGTAAATCAGTATGCAAACAATGAAAGTTATTGGAATTCTCTCTAGTTCCAATAATATAGATCTCAGTGCTTATTTTGTGATTATTTTACAAAAACTAGTATTTTACAACTTTATTTTTAAGGATAGCAAGGTATGACATGTAATATGTATTATTTATAATGTAAGTTGAATCCGAAATAAGAAAATTATCATGGAATGGTATCTTAGATATCGTGAGAAAACCATTAATGATTGATCTGTTCAGAATATTTTGTTATAGGCAAGTGTTCTAGAGATAGGCCTAATTAGTGAACCATTTCCTGATTTAAAATAACACTGTCTATCACAGATGTCATAGGCTCTCACTGTCCAAAAGATTTGTTCTATCTTACTCATTTTTTTCTACTAGCACTTGATAAACCCTTAGGAAAGGATCCTGGAGTTTTGGTTAGTTTGGTTTTTTGTTTGTTTTCTATTTATCCATTGTAATACAATGAATATAGTGTAGTATTCAAAAGTAATAAAAGGGTATACCATCTAAAGGAAGAGTCCCTCCTTAAAGCAAATAATGGTACTAATTTAATTTCTTGTGTTGCCATCATTTTCCTATCTCCCTTTAGGCCTCAGTGGCAGCATCTCTGGCTTTAAAATCTCTCTTTCTAGACAAAACCCTTTACCCTAGCTCTGCCTGAGAGTTTAGATAGCTCTATGTGTTAAGAATGTCGAAGACAGAAAAATACCTCTTCACTAAAAATGTCCTCTCAGTCTCATAAATGGCAGGAAAGAAAGAAATCCCTTTATTGCTGGTTTGGTGGTCCTCAACTTAATTCCTTTGTATTGGCTAGGAATTCTTAAAGTAGGATTCTTGGGGCCTTTAAAGGAACTTGGGTCAATTTGGGAAGTTTTCCATAGAACAGCTCCTAAAGTATTTTAAAATGTTGGCAGAATATTGTGTTAGGTACCTGTGTGCATTTTCTGAGGAAATGATAATCTCTGTCAAATCAAAGATATCTCTGCAGCCCAGTGTAACCAGTCATTGTATTGATAAGTCTGTTTGACTCTCTGTACCAACAGCCTTTGCCCCAGCCTTCCTCTTCTGCCCTACCTGTTGTTTTGTCATCTCATCTCTAATTACCTCTTGATGATTGCATCACTGCTTAGATTTTATTCAGATCCTTTTTATTTCTGTTGAATATTATATTTTGAAGTTATAAAAATGTTGGAAAAGCAGTTGATCTTATAGGAATTTTTGAAACTTAATTACTAGCATTTGTTTGTTTACAAAAAAGTGCTTCTGAAGATGGCTAGTGATTAGCACAATAATCTTGTGAATTCATCTTTAGTCTATACTGTTAGTCTGAATCATCCCAAGAAAAGCTAATAAACTTCCTGCTACATTTAATCTGTTTGTTTTCTGTTCTCACATGTTTAAAACCCCTATATGTATATATGTATTTAATAAAATTTTTACTATGATTTTTTTGCAATAAGAAATAGTGATGCATCTTTGGTTACTGCTTAGGATATATTTGTAGTAGCTTTACAATTTTAAGATTAAAAAAATGTGACCAAAGGAGGAAGATACAGGCATAACTGCTGGTATGGAAAAGTTCTGGTTAAAAGAGAATGACAAGAACCTTATTTTTATTATCATAAAAATTTTTATTTTAACAGTTTTATTTTTGAATTTCTTTAGGACCATCCAGGGCACCAGATTTCTGGTATAAGATAGATTCATCCCATGGCTATCGATCTGTACAACTCATATGGAAGGTAAAAAAATGACATATTCTTGTATCTCGTATAAATGTTTTATATGGTATTATGAGTGGGGTTTTTAATGTAAATTTTTATTCATTTTAATATCGAAGCATTTGATAGTATTTAATAAACAGAAACATAAATTTGTGTATATATATGCATATATATATACACATTTTGTGTGGAAGTCAGGTTCACAAACTATAATTTAATATCTGATATTTTAGCACAGCTCTATGACACTTCTTATAGAAGGGAACGTTGTCTTATACTTTATTGAACGTTCCTGTGTACCTCATAGAAAATAAAACTTTTGGGTAATTAAAATGTAGGCCAATAATTTTCAATATGAAATTGTTCTGTACCCCAAAATATGTAAGAATATATCATATTAAAAATGAGAAAACTACTCAGGCATAAAATAATTTAGACCTTCATAACCACTGTACAGAATTGTATACCAAACCAAAAGCTGATAATAATGTTACTTTCATTCTTCGTTGAAGTGGTGCTTTCTTTTGGTATGTAGTAGCTTACTTTAGTACTGAGTTCAAAACGGGTTTCCCTATCCCTTTCAGTTAAATATTTATTCATGAACACGAAGAAAAATTGATTGGCTTTATTCAATATTTATGAAATATAATTTTAAGATAAACAATTTTATTACAGACATTGACTCCTTTTGAAGCTAACGGAAATATCTTGGATTATGAAGTGACTCTTAGAAGATGGAAATCGAAATCACATTTACAAAACTACACAGTTAATGACATTAAGTTGATAGTAAATCTCACAAATGATCGCTATATAGCAACTCTGACAGCAAGAAACATGGTTGACAAATCATATGCATCTGTTTTAACTATCCCTGCCAGTGACTTTCAAGGTTTGTATCTGTGAGATGGATGCTGACATATGGATGGGAAAAGATGGTTAGGTATGAACAGCATTCCCATAAAAACCCAAGTAGTCTAAGACTATCATCTCAGTCCAGGGATGATTTTATTTTTAGAAATCAGTCATCAGCCAAATCTGCTCTGTCGTTATGTGGCTGACGCATTAAGCTTTTCATATAAGCATCTTCTATTTTATTTTTAATGTATTTTGAGGTGCAGGGACTTTATATTCATATTGACTAATACATTGCTTAACTGTAGCTTTATAACATTCAAAGAGAACTGTTGTAATTTACATTACAAAACATTTGAAGAATTTGGGGAATGGAATTTAAGTTTCAAGATAAATTATCTTTAATACATGTAAATTTTAAAGTGATTTTTGTTCATGGAAGTGTCACAAGTACATGCTACAAAAATAGTAAGCTAGATCATGTGATTATGTAAATGAAAATCATTATCAGATGTTTAAATGTTTATTATATCAGTATTCAAACTTTGTTTTAAAGCTACCCACCCAATAACGAATCTTAAAGCATTTCCTGAAGATAACAAGCTCTGTGTAGAATGGACTGCTCCACAAAAATCTGTAAGCAAATATATTCTTGAATGGTGTATTTTATCTGCTACATCACCTTGTGAACAAGACTGGCAACAAGAAGATAGTATTGTACATCGCACCTATTTAAGAGGTACACCTGACTAGATTTCCTGATTTTTTTTTAGATTTTTTTTTTTACATTTTCTTTTCTGCTCTACAGGCATTATAATCTATTAAAGACTTCCAATTTATTATAGTTACTAGTTACATCTGGTTTTAGATGTATGACTCAGCAAGTCACACTTAACCTCTCTGAAGTATAGGCTCTGTTTATTGACAGTGGGCCAATTTTTTTTTTGTTTCAATGTTGAGTTGATCATCAAAGGAATGCTCATGAAACTATGAAGTGGGAGAGAAATATTCAACCTCTGCTGTTAACTAATTATATGTTCTCTGTACCAGTTTTGACTACCTCATCAGAATAGATTTCTAGAGCTTCTGGGTGACATGTTAAGTTAGTTTTTTACAGCTGTTGAATAGGAGAAGCAGAACTGAAACTGAGAATTCACTGTCTAAAAGACATAGTGGAAATACCAGAAGGACAGAGAGTAGTGATATTATGGAGCTCTGTGATGGATTGCTCAACATGTTAAGTTACTATTTATTAAATGACTTTAAAATGATATGACAACTTTAAAGAGAAAACAGAGTCTCAGCTTGTGCTTTTTTTAGTAAAAATGGATGACCATTAGAATTCAGCTATTAATAATAGTAGTCAGAGAAAAAGCTAAGCAAAGCCATAGTTTGTGAACTCTGTATTATGAAATAGGCTACTTGGCTTTCATTAACTTTTTTAATATACAGTTTTAGTAAACTTGATTATCTTATTTATTAACCTTATCAAATTAAAAGCATGCTGAAGCTAGAGAGGAGACAGATTGGTAATAATTGGACAATAGAATTTTTTTAAATAAAAAAAATAGACAGACTCTGGATAACTTCAGCTTTCATGGGTAGCTCCCTATAGCCCTGATAGCATTACTGTATTACAACAGAATATGAAAATGGTTCATCTTTTTGATAATTGAGTCAGTACAAAAAGATACGAGGTAACTTTGCTTAAGATGGCAAAGAAGCATAACTTTATGAATTAGCGGTTACGAAAACGTGTTATTGTTGATGGTATAATCTTCAGTATAATAAATACTATTTTCTAATATGGACAGATAAAATGCTGTATAAAAAAGATTTTACTATTGTGTGCTTAAAGGAATGATTACTTTGTAATCTCCAAATTAGTAAGTATTCAAGATCATCTTTTATTTTAAAATTATGTCATTTTCTGGAGGTTATAACACATCCCCTGCCCATTACCTGACAACCCAGAGCCATTAGTGTTTCCTTAGCTCTTCTTAGTGGCTTCTTGCCCATTAGGCAGTTTCTGAGAGAATTAAGTAAGCTGTACAAGAATTGTCCGACTGTAAGTAAGGCCCAGCATAATTTGAGATCAGTATTTTATAATTCCTGAATACAAATGCAATCATTACTTTTATTGACTATAAATATTTTCACATTGTAGATATTCTATAAATAGCTACTATAGTGGCAATAAAAGTAACCTTTACTTTTTGATACACAGTTTTACTCTATTAAGTTTGAATCTAGTCTACAAAGGCAATGGCTTGCTTTAAAAAACTACAGGTTTAAAGAATAGTTCAAAGGTCATGAAATTATAATGTAAAACTAATGGAGTCGATTTGACTTTTGTTATAATAAAAAAATAGCTTAATCTGCTGTTCTTACTTTAGGGGACCTAAAGGAGAGCAGGTGTTATTTAATAACAGTCACTCCAGTATATGACGATGGACCAGGAAGCCCTGAGTCTATAAAGGCATATCTTAAACAAGCTCGTAAGTACAAGCTTAAACTCTGTATTTCCTTTGAAAGGTGTTCAGTTTTTATGAACATTTTGCTTCTTTTTTAAAAGGGTATGTTTCATTTTCAGATAATTTCATGATAAGGAAATGTTACTAAAATTCTGATGATTATCCACATATACCTTTATTCTGTTCTAGGACCTTCCAGAGGACCTACTGTTCGGACAAAAAAAGTGGGGAAAAATGAAGCTGTTTTAGAGTGGGAC
The DNA here is from genome assembly GCA_004363575.1 of Solenodon paradoxus. Taxonomy (NCBI): domain Eukaryota; kingdom Metazoa; phylum Chordata; class Mammalia; order Eulipotyphla; family Solenodontidae; genus Solenodon; species Solenodon paradoxus. The sequence continues at coordinate 305,336 of RJWH01001340.1, read as the reverse complement.
CAACTCCCTGTGGATGTTCAGAATGGATTTATCAGAAATTATACTATATTTTATAAAACCATCATTGGGAATGAAACTGGTAATAAGACAGTATTAGTAATTAAAATCCTTCAGCTTCTAAATACTAATTCTTACCTTCTTACTTTATACATTTATTTTAGTATATTACACTTAGAAAAGTAACACTTGGGAATATACCCTAGGATTCTTTTCATAGTTCTGTTAAACAATATTGTGTTGTGCTTATAAAGGAACACTATGTCAAAGTTATATTTTACCAGAAAACCACCTTCATAACTGACATATTTAGATTCTTTTTTAATACGTTTAACAATGTCAGATATTTACCTAGTACAGCAAAAACCTCTAGTAGTTAAAAGTACACGTATGCTTTCTTCCAGCTGTGCATGTGGATTCTTCCCACACGGAGTACACACTGTCTCCTTTAACTAGTGACACTTTGTACAGGGTACGAATGGCAGCCTACACAGATGAAGGTGGAATGGTCGGTCCAGAATTCACTTTTACTACACCCAAGTTTGGTAAGAAATAATGACATTTCTCTCTCCTCTTTTTAAAATTTAATCACTAAAAATATACGGTGTGTGCTGAAATTTTGTTAAAAGTGTATTTTGTGTTTATTGAAGTGAAGTGTTCATATAAATCATGATTTATATATTGATTTTGGTTGTTTAAACTGTGAGAAATAATTTCCTTTCACCTTTGTGGTTTTATTAACTACTTCTCTGGCTAATTTCACCTATACTCTGTATTTATTTAGTTTTATATTTTTTGGTTGTTCCCTTTGGCCCCGCATCACAAACCTGCTTTCTTGGTCTTTAAAGGTCCACTCTCTCCAGCTCAGTCTTTAACCTGCTGAGACCAGACTTCCAGCCCACCATGCCTTTGAAACCTCTGTGGTGTCACTTTGTAGAAGAACTTAGTTGCCATATTCAGTGCATACTTTTTAATCTTCCATCTTTTTTTCTACACTTTTAATGTGACTGCTTGGCTCCTCCGTTGTTGGAACTGCTTCTTCCCTTGAGTCTCCATATCTTTTCTTTGCTATTAGCACTTTCCTGAGTCTACTTTATCTCTGGTACTGACTCTTGGTTTCCTTTTCTGTTCAGCTTTTAAATGGTTGGTATTCTCTAGAGTTCTGTACTTAACCCTGTTTTCTGCCTAGTCAAGCTATCTTCTTTCTTTCCCAAGTATGTTTCTTATTCTTTTATGCCACAACCATCCAACTTTGCCAAAACCAGAAATCTGTATGTGGTTTTAGTAAATTCTTTATATCCTTTTTCTTTGTATAAAACCAAGTATCAAGTCCTATTGATCATAACTGAATTACTGCCTGTGTATGACCTTTCATAATCTTTGACTCTCAGCTTCTCCTTTTCTCCACCCTTTTCCGTCTCCTCTCAGTGCATTGCTGTAGGTTAGATCTTTATCTTCTCTTGTCTGTTCCTGTAGCCTTCCTGAAGCAGACTTAAGCTGTACTTCTTCTTGTTCTCACTGTATTTTGAATTATTACAGAAATTTATTTTACGAAATTTTATTACCAACACAATGAATAATAATGAAGTTTCATATTCCTTGGTGATTGAATGATTGCTGAGAGAATAAATGAATGATTAACTACATAAATAGTTAATCAAAGATTCTGAGCTTTGCTGTCATATCCAATAATGAATATAGTTTCTGGGATAAGCTTTATGGTGATTTGTTAATAGAAAATATATATAAAAATATTTGAAATAAAACTACAATGATCTTTAGAAAAACATTTAAAATACTAATTATACAAGCAGTTGTTCATTAGAGAACATTATACAGTAAAATCAAAGAAAAATCACTTGTAATCTGTCACCCAAAAACAGTCTCTCAGCATATTTGTATCCCTTCTACTCTTATATTGCATACATTTTTTCTAAAAACTAGATCATATATATTTTTTATCATTTGCTTTTTTCAGTGACCTAGCTATTGTTTATGAAACCATTATGACTTCTTCACATGTCATAGGCATGGTCCCCAAGAACCTTACAGCTTTGTTAAAGAAATTTTGCACAAGTCAACCAAGAGCCATTCACTCCATACACACAGTAAATGGAGTAGGAATCTAAAGATATCAATTGAGGGAGCTGGGCGTAAGAATTTCACCTTGAAAGATACGCGCAAGAGACAATACCTGAATCTTGAAGTTAGATTATGTACAGATAAGAAGAGCAGTATGAGCTAAGTTAAGGCCGAAGGACATGAAAACATAAGCAGAAGTATGGCAGCAATAAATGAAGTTCTGCCTGAATTTTGATTTGACATACGAAATTCTTAGCATGTAAGAGTTAATATTTGCCACCCTATGCTTTATTCCCAAGCATTGCATTGATATATTGATATCTTATTAGGTTTTGTAGGATGTAAAGTTACTTACAAAGGGATCATTGTGATGGAAAGATAAGACTTAAGTGTGACTGTATTGTTACTTTCACACCTTTTTCCTATATAAGACTAAAGGGGTGGGCTAGAGGAGTTAACCAGACACAACTCTTAAGGTGTAAACCATTAAAAAAAAAAAAAAAATCTCCATTATAAATTGTCCCAAGTAGTCATTTACTTGATTAATAACCCTCTTTTAAATGCAGATAGGGAATTTTGTGGTATTTAGGAATCTTAGGCTTGTTGTACTTTAACTTATATTCCTACTTCTCCTTGTGCCCATTTAAATCCCCTAAAATTCTTACCTCAATGTATCAGCAATATATTTTCAAATAGTGAATAATTTAAAATTTTTACCTGAAGATTTTATTTTTATTCCTTGTAAGGTGAAATTAGTTGTTCAGTTATAAAAATGTTTTACAGCTTTTTCAATTCAGATTTGTTCTGAGATATCTCCATTATATCATTTTGAGTGTTGGGCTCAAAAATAGCTTTTGCTCTTATATTCTGCTGAACTAAGATCATAATTGTAATAAATGGCTCATCTGAAAACTTGCAGGTAGGTTATATAGCCAATAAACAACAAGTCATCATGTTCCCAAGCCAACATAAATATTATACTTACTGTGTGCCCAGGATATTGTGAAAGGCATAAGTGTCTAGGATGATATGGTTTATCTAGGAGAGAGGGAGGAAAAAAACCACCTTTTAGTTTGAAAAGCCTACCTGAGTCACAGAATCAGATGGTAAAAACAATTAGGGTGGCATTTCATCTTTTCAATAGTAATCTGGCTGACTACTGTATTACTTTCTCTCTAGCATATGTATCGATAACTATTTTCTATCTTACCTCTTTGATTTTTAGCTCAAGGAGAAATTGAAGCCATAGTTGTGCCTGTTTGTTTAGCATTCCTATTAACAACCCTTTTGGGAGTATTGTTCTGCTTTAATAAGCGAGACCTGTAAGTACCCTTATTTATAGTTTTGCATATTTCCCCCAGCTTTGAGTATAATTTACAATACAGCAATGTTCATCCATTTTAAATTTTTATAACTGCATATGGGTTTCCCCTGCCACCCCAAAATAGTACATGCCTATTTTGCGTGATATGGCAGGTTATTTTTTAGATCTAGGTATGCAATTACCATTAATTTATATAGAAAAAAATTGGGTGAGGGGTTGGGAGACCTCTATCCAGATGTGTACCTAACACCTCGGTAAAGGTAAAGATCACTTCCGTCACCTAAAAGGTTTCCTCATTGTGGTTTGTGGTCTGTATGTCCTCTACCTCAACCTCTGACCCCAGATCCGCTTTATGTGATTTGAGGATTTTAGCCTTTCTGGGATTCTATACAAATGATATCTTTTAATACTTTCAAGATCCCTATATGTTATTATTGCGTATGCTAATATTTGCCTTATATGTTTTGCAATTTTCAATCTATGGCTTGCATTTTGTTAACTGACTTTAGGAAAAAGTTTTTATTTTAGTGAAGTCCATTTTATCAGTTTGTTTTATTTTTCAGTGAATAGTTCTTGTACTTTATGACCTGTTATCTTTGCCTCTCACAAATATTTTCTCCTTCGTTTACTTGTTTTAACTTGTCTATAATCTATTTTAAATTAACTTTGTGCATGGTATGAGGCTGTTAGAGTTCCTTTTTCCTCCTAGATATCTGGTTGTTGCAGTACCGGTTTATTGAAAAGACTTGTTTGAATTGAATCTGCCAAAATCAGTGGTCCATAAGTTTGGATTTGTGAACTCTTAATTCTGTTCCATTGATCTTTGTTCATAATAATGCCACTTTGCCTTGGTTACTATAGGTCAATCATAAGTTTTGAGAGCAGGGAATAGAATTACTCCAGTGTGTTATTTTATAAAATTTTGGCTAGAATCTCTGCCTTTTCATATAAATTTCAATGACTTATTTTCCTTTAAAAAAAAAACTGCTAGAATTTTTACTGGAATTTGATTGATTATAGATAAGTTTAGGAAAAAATATATTCTGTACATAGAGTTCACGTGTTCATGAGTTTGGTATTTTAAGTTTCTTTTGCAATGTGTTGTAGTTTTTGGTGATCAGGCTCTGTATTTTTTGTGTTAAATTTATTGTTTTTATCTAGTATTGTAAATGGAATTTTTTAAGAAATTTATTTTTAATCATTTATTGCTAGTACATAGAAATCAACTTTTTATAATATGCTGATAATTATAAATCAACTTAATAAAGCTTTTTGGTATCTGTAGGATTTTCTGCATTTACAATCATGCAACATTCAAGCAAATATTGTTTTCCAGTCTTTATGCTTTTAGTTCATTTTCTTACTGCACTCCTAGTACATCTGTTGGATAGATGTGATGATTGTGTAGACCTGACATATTTTCATTACAGCTGATCCTTGAATAATTTTGAATATTAGGGGTAATTCTCAGAATTTACTTAGGTTCTTTTAGTTGGAAATTGCATATTTTTTATTTTGTTGTTGGGAGGGAGTGTACCACAACATTTTCTGACCTGACAAAAGATTTTATGTGAACTTTATTGCAGAATTAAAAAACACATCTGGCCTAATGTTCCAGATCCTTCAAAGAGTCATATTGCCCAGTGGTCACCTCACACACCTCCAAGGGTAAGATAAAATGCTTCCGAATATATAATACATAAGCATGTTAAGATACATTTGTAGAGTTCAAGCTGAATTGAAAAAATCAAAAAGAGCATAGACAGATTGTTAGTCAAACTTTAAATACCGAGGCATTCTAGGAGTTTGTTGTCATAGCATATTTGGTCTGACATTCCTAATTCTATGTTAATAAACATTTAAAATATTGAACTTGAAAATTTAAAAACTGTTAATACTATGTGATAAATAATGCTGCAACGAACATGTTATAGATATCTCTTCAAATTAGTGTTTTTGTAGGTTTTTTGAGAAATACCCAGAAATTCCCTATGATTAAGTTATGCCCCTTCTGTTTTTCTGAGGCGATCTCTATCGCTTTCCGTAATGGCTGCACCACTTCATATTCCCACCAACGGTGTCTTAAGAGTGTGCTTTTCTCCATATCCTTGCCAACAGTTATACCAGTATTTTAGATAGTAATCATTCTCACAGGTGTGAGATAGCTTATTGTTTTGATTTTCATTTCCCTGATAACGAGGTGAACATTTTTTCATGTGTTTCTTGGCCAATCTGTATGTCTTTTTTTGGAAAAGTGTCTGTTCAGATTTTCAGCCCATATTTTAATTAGATTATTTTGGTTGGGTTTTCTGGGTTCTTTATGTAGTTTGGATATTAACCCCTTGTCAGCTGTATGATATAAAAATTCTGTTTCGTTGGATGTCTTTATTTTTATTAGTTTCTTTTGCTGTCCAGAGCTTTTAAAGTTTGTTATAATGCCATTTGTTTATTATTTCAACTTTTTTTTGCTTGACATTGGAGTCAATTTTTGTGTATGTGTTAGAGGATAGTCTCTTTTCGTTATTTTATTGAAGACACTGCTTACCCCATTGAGTCCCTTGACTCCTTTATCATAAATTAGTTGTCCATATATGTGTAGGGTTTATTTCTGGGCTCAGAAAGCTATGTTCCATTTATCTGTGTTGTGGTTTTTTTTTATTTGATTACTATTGCTTTGTAGTAGTTTCAAATCAGGGAATGCGATACACCCAGTTTTAGTCCCCTGAGTTTTATTTTTCTTAATGTTTCCTAGTTTTTCTACACAAATAATCAGCCATAGCGTAGACAGGACATACGAAATACTGTTTGTAGACCGTTAACTAATTTAACTAATAAAAATGTCAAACCAATAAAACTAATTTGGAATTTGGGTGTTGGAACAGTGATACAGGTTATTTCTGCACCATTGAAAGTTACTGAGACATTTAAGAACTGCTTTAATATTTCATATGTACATAGATATATTTCAGCGTTTCAAAGACAACATTTGCCATATATAATCTATTTTTTCTTTCTTAGCATAATTTCAATTCAAAAGATCAAATGTATTTTGATGGCAATTTCACTGATGTAAGTGTTGTGGAAATAGAAGCAAATGAGAAAAAGCCTTTTCCAGATGATTTGAAATCATTGGACCTGTTCAAGAAGGAAAAAATAAATACTGAAGGACATAGCAGTGGCATTGGAGGATCTTCGTGCATGTCATCTTCTAGGCCAAGTATATCTAGCAGCGACGAAAACGAATCTGCACAGAACACTTCCAGCACTGTGCAGTACTCCACTGTGGTGCACAGTGGCTACAGGCACCAGGTTCCCTCTGTGCAAGTCTTCTCCAGATCCGAGTCTACCCAGCCCTTGTTAGACTCTGAGGAACGGCCAGAAGATCTACAGCTCACAGATAGTGTAGATGGCAGTGACGGCATTTTGCCCAGGCAACAGTATTTCAAGCAAAATTGCAGTCAGCATGAAAGCAGTCTAGATATTTCCCGTTTTGAAAGGTCAAAGCAAGTTTCATCAGTCAATGAGGAAGATTTTGTTAGCCTTAAAGAGCAGCAGCTTTCAGATCATATTCCACAGTCCTGTGGATCTGGGCAAATGAAAATGTTTCCAGAAGTTTCTGCAGCAGATTCCTCTGGTCCAGGTACCAGGGGACAAATAGAAAGTTTTGGAACAGTTGGGATGGAGGCTGCAATTGATGATGGAATTTCTAAAAGTTACTTACCACAGACTGTAAGACGAGGTGGTTACATGCCTCAGTGAAAGACTGATTCCTGTTGCGAGTCCAGCGGCACCTGTAGAATAAAGTAAAGCTATTTTATCTGTTTTTCAGGTAAAACAATCTTCACTGAAGATGATCATTTGCCCTTAAGGACAAAAATGTACAGAATTCTCACTTGAGCTATTTTCATTCCAGAATATCTGGGAGTCTTTTAAGCACTACATAAACTGTCTTCATCCTCTGAATAGCTGAATGACATTGTACTGTTGTCTGGATGTTTGCACTGAAGAAAAAGCTTGTCTGAAATTTGTAAAGTAAAACTTCTGCTTTACTGTCTAGAAAACAGACTGTTTTAAGCAGTGGTAACTGGGTGGCCACAGCTGCCGATCTTGATGAGCAGTCATCAGAGTGCCTAAGGGAGAGTGGTATGAAAAAAGAGCAGCAGTTTCCAGACCCTCTACTATAGTTGGCAAAATAATTTAAAGAGAGGTCCAAAAGACATATGAGCCTTGCTTTCGTTGTCTGACATTTAAAAAAGGTTTTTTAGTGTCATACCAACGTATACAATGTTATTTCTTTTCCATTCATAATGATGCTGCCTGTCCCTAGAGAAAAAGGATTCTAGAGTTCTAACTCGGCAAATTAAAAATATTCATAATTTTTAAAAAACTTGCTCTCTATCCTTATTGATAATGTTTTTGAAGATCCATTTCACAAACTGAGCAGAGTACTCACATAAAAGCTAGGTATGAATGCCATAAACCATCAAGCATTTTTACAAATTGTTTGCCATGAATGCAGGCTTAAACTGTTATGTTTTCTTTACGTATAAACATTATTGACCCTTCTTGTTAAGACGTCAGAGTATTTGGGTGGTCAAGCACTTTATATAATGTCTTCACCTTAAAATGTGTTTTGTTTTTCAGTAGATCAAGATTAAATAACATTTTTCTGTAGTAGGTGTTTGAAGCAAGCTCAGAGTACTTTAGTACTCACCCAACAGCAAAAGAACCCCACCAATGTAAATAATGATCTTAACCAAGTTAGCAAATATCCTTACTGTAGAGGCACTTAATGAGAGTTTTGGTGGGTTTTTGTTTGTTTGTTTGTTTCTCATAATCTGCCAGTTCTGAGGTAGGTAAAACTTCCATGTTGTGATCTGGGAATATTTTACACCTCTTCCCACATGTTCTGTTCTTCAGAGCTCTGAACTTTCACATTTATGCCATCCCCTTTCAGCCTTATTTGATATGGAGGCAGGGACTAAAGATAGGAGCTGAGTAAATAAATTGTCATACATCATCAGTAGTTGACTACTGCTATCTAGTGAGTAGGGAGAAAATGGTTTTGGTTTACTATCATGTTTTAAGTTACAGAAACCAGGCCAACTTAAAATAGTTTGTAAAGGTTATTGAAGAATAAAAAGCTAAGAAAAAAATCATATTTAATTGAAGTGTAATTGTGTTATGTATCCAGAATATTGTTCACATTAGACTTCCTCTTATTATAGGCATTACATAATGCAAGGATAACCTTTCAGAGTCCTTTCACATAGAACTTCTGTGAGGCAGAGCAGATGCTTTATTCTGATATATCCAGTTCTACTTAAGACAAAAACAACATGATTGGTAAAATGACAGAATTAGAAGTAGATAAGGGAAATGAGGCACGGCCAAGTAGTGACAGAGACCCAAACTCACACCACAAGATAATGGCATCACCGCCACTTAAGTTGATCATCAAAGACTGGTACAAATGGGACAAGATTTTTGTTGCTAAATATTTGTCAAAAAACGTATCAACTAAATTTTTATTTCCTGTGTAAGAAGCCATGTTATAAACATGTTTATTAGTAACCTCATAACAAATAGTGTGAAAAACATTCTAGTGTGAAGTTTGTAAAAAGAGGGTAAAGGGGAGCCAGGTGTAAAATGTGAACTCATGATCTTAAAGGAATGAGAAGACTTTTTTTTCAGAGGACATAGTATATAGTAAAAGTAAATTTGTTACTTTGAAACTTGGACTAGAACATGGTACAGTGAATGAATGCCACCCAGCCACGAGAGCACTTTATACATTATTAAATGGATGTATGGTTACTGTGCAAAATTCCATTCAGGAAATATTTAACTGATCAGTAACACACATCTTTGCCCAAAAGGAGAAAAAGTCATGAAACTTACTTTATAAAATTATTTTGCTAAGGCATGCCTTAGAATAATCTATGTTTTAATATGTATAAATTATAGTTTAGGTAGGCAGAGAAATCTGGTTTATTTATGTGAAAATTGGTCTGTATTTAGATTATTCATTTAATCCTTATTATCAAAAGTCAGTTTAATGCTACCACATCACAAAAACAGCCTCTTTGTGGACAAAACTAATGCACTGTTTGATACAGCTGCCCACTGACAAGATTTAAAAAGTAGGCATATGTTACATGTGTTGCTATTGTAATTTGACTGTTTACTGGTATCTATGGTATTTTATTATCATCCCTCCTAAAGGCATGCTGCTGAAATAACTATTAGAAAATTATCAAACTTCATTAAATAAAATTCTTCTCAACACAGATCAGTCGGCACTTAAAAATATACCCAATATTTGAGTAGAGCAAAGAGGAAAAGCAAAATCATCCACAGGCTGTATTCACATATATTCCCATTTAATTTCAACCTAATTGTTATGAGATTATACATGTGAAATCATCCAGTGATCCTAGTATGTGAAGTTCAGTTTCAGTAACTGTTAAGTATACTTTTAAAACATTCATTAAAACTTATAAACTGGAACATCTAAAATAGATTCATAAATAACTTTAAAAAGTTTTCCTACTTAGCTAAACTCCTGACATATGTATAGAAAAATTAGTAGAATTCTTTAAAATATTTCTGTTTATTGGCATATGTCGTCCAGGTAAGTCAAAGAGAGTTAATTCTCTATCCTGTAATACTCCATCATCATCTTCCTCTGAGGTTAAGGACAAATTTCTATACTACACACGTTTTAATAGTTATATAATTTTGTTGAAATGGGTAAATTCAAAGTAATCTGCATAGAATTTTTTTTTTAAATTATTGAGATAGATTTATATTTAGGCCATGTTAAACAGTGTATTGCCCAGGTAAGCTCACTTCAAAAAATTTTGCACTTTTCTGTAAATTAAGAGACTATGGAGTCATAAAATGGCAAGGTATTTAGGTTTAACCTAAAATTGGGCATTGCCATAGAATCCAATGGTGGTAGGAACTAGTAAATTTACAGCCTAATTCTTCAGACTTGACCTTCACAGCAGTTTCTCTTCAGACTATAAAGAATTCAGATGTAAGTCAGATCAAAAGTTTTCAAAGCTAATGTGTTATCTTTGGGATTAATCTGTTTATCATATGTAAGAAGTTTGGGCATTAGCATGATGTTCTAATATATGTATATGTGTGTATATATATATTGCATTAAAAATAAAAAGGTAGCTCAGAGTACACTCTTTGCTAGCCATTTGTTTTTGAATTTTTAAGGGCTTTTTGTAATCAGTAAACATAGTTTAACCTCATTATCCAGGTTTAATTTTTAAGTTGATAGATCATGAGGAAAATATTCTTCAGGTCAATAGTTTAGCTGCTCCACATCGTTAACTCCTTAAACACAAGGGTTGTCTGAAATATTGCTACATGAATACCAAAGTGTGATGTGTTGGAAATGAAGGGGTATTTTAAAGGATATTGGAAAATTCTTTAGTCTTAATGTACATGTATTTTGAATAGTATACTCTAAAGAATAAGCGTGCAATGCTAGTATTACATTAATTAGCATTAGATATGTCTCATTGTATCCTGGTTCTGTCTCATTGACTTGTAAGAGCAATCCTTTCAAGTTCTTTTGCTGTTATACTTCACCGAACCTAACTTCATATCGAAGGCTTGTCTAGAATATTTTACCTTTGCATGGCTAATTGTAACTACATTTTTTTATGTTGATAGAACTCTAAAATGTTACTGTAAGTGTTCTCATGTATCAGCTCTAATCATTTAAATTTAAGAAATAAATTCTTCAATTTTTTTTTTTGTGTAGTCACTATGTGTCGTATTTGAGGAAACATTATCACTGTTGGTATGTGACCTTAAGCACCTTTAAGTTTGAACTTTTTCTTTTTTCTTTTTTACTCCTGGAGTGCCAATTTGAGCTTTTTAAATGCTCATTTAGCATAATGGAATAGGATCTAGAAGAAAATCAACACACTATCTTGGCCTTAATAACACAGAATAGACTTGGAGATGGCAAATTTATTGACCAGTTTTCCAGACTGACTAAATTCTGGAGTTCTTCTCAATGGATTTTTTTTTTTTTTCCTATTGGATTGCCAGTGGACCAGCCAAGTACAAAGATGTGCCATCTTGAAGCCTGTCTGGGCCCACACTCAGTTTTTTGTTCTTGTCACAGTGAGGCATGGAGCCAACTAAAAATCATCCCACTGCTACCTTGAGGTTGCTAAAAAGCTTCGTACACTAAACAATTCCACTTGGAGGAAAATCTAAACTGCCAGGATTTATGTGTCTTCACATTATGCTTTTATCCAAAATACAGTCAATAAAAATCCATGAACCAGACAAGTAAGCATCATCTCTTCACTATATGCCAAAGAAATACCTTCACTTCACGTTTCTGTGTGAAACTGTGGCTCTTAAGGGTACCACCTAACTTCTTCATGGCATCTCATCTCATCTCATCTTTATATTATTAATGCAGTCCATCCTGCTTCCACAAAGATTGCCAAACTCCTCAGCACTATTTCCCTAGTCCTGAGGCAGAGAACCAACTTGATTGAAATTTTGTTTAAGGCATGCCTTGGTCAAGTAGTGGTTAGGTCAGTTGCCTCCAAAGGAGAACAGGCCACATACCCCTTGGAGGGCGGCAGGGGGACAGCCAGTGTGAAAAACTAAAATGCTTTCTCCCCTCTTCCTGCCTGTCTGCTTACCTTCATTCCCGCTTGTACCTTCCCTTTAAAGAAATATTTTTTGTTTGGTTTTAACCCCTCTCCATCTTAGGCATCTAAGGCACAGACTGTGAGAGCCATGGATTCAGGATCAAGACCTGGTGCTGGGGAAAACATGGGGCTTTTGTTTGTTTTCAAGTAATATTCCTTCCATAATTTATAAACAAAATTTAGTATGAATTGTATCTGTGCTTTTAACATACATGTTTAGTTTTGAAGCTTTGGCTAGGTAGTGCAAGCAAAAGAGAAAAGTGAGGTAGAAAGCAGGGAAGGGTAAATGGTGAGTCGGAATACACAGCCCCCTTCACTGCTCACAGGCCAAGAAAGACCTTACAAGGCAACTTGGATTCTAAACAGCCTAAAGCAGTTCTGTCTCCACTGAGAGAGACCTTTAAATTCATTTTTAAGTGTGTAGTTATTTTCCCCCAACTGCTAAAAATTTTAAACAGCTGTTGGAAGCATAGCTTAGTATTAGAAATGGGGACATTTGAATGTTTTCTTTACATTTATTCCTTGTAACTCCTTTTATGTTAGAAAAGAATAAACAAACTGGGATTGTCTTCTATCATTCCTGAACAGTTTTGGAAAGAATTATTCCCCGCTTAGCGTTTTTTACACATGTACACATTTACATGAAACTCGAATCGCTGACTGGGATAACAGGACGAGTTAGTGTTCATTCTCGAACACAAGTGAAAGTTAAGGGAAAAGACTCAGATAAAGTGTCTCCACTGGACTCAGCTAAAGCTGTGGACAGAACTTTGAAGACAGAAATGCCAGAGTAGCCAGGCAGTCAGGACTGGTTTATCCCCACAGAATTTGTTTCAACACTAAATGAGACCTGCCTTTGAATATAGTTCATGTACCCTTTGCCAGAACTCTTCTCTAGTCCAATATAAAACAGTACACATATGGATCCTGTCCCAACAGGAACTTTCCCTGCAATTTTTACTTCACTAGAAGCAGCCTGTAATTAATGGTCATTTAAAAATGAATTCATATAAATTTTCCAGGGTGGGGGTCATGTTTTTAAATGAATGGGCTGAGGAACACCTTTGTGGCTCAGGCCAAGCAAGTAAAGGCCAGTTTGAGACCAGGGGCCAGGACAAAAACATCTTACATGAATGGCCTGAAAGAACTTCTAAGCAAACAGGTACTCAAAGCCACTGAGATTCTGAAAAAAAAAAAAAAAAAAACAATTTTGTGCCAACATTCAGAGTATAAATAGCCACTCTGCTACCCGTCCTTGCTCAGTCTAGACTTACGCCCAGCTGGGTCACCATATTAGCATCCACACCTACAAAAGGACCTCTGAAGAAATCATTGGCTGCTCATGCGCTGGGGAGAGGGGCTGTCCCCTGCCTGCTCAAGATGCTTCTGATCACCCACTGGGCCCACATGCTGTACAGGGTGTGCTAAAGGTGAATAAACGCACACCATCTGGGCTGGTTATTTGGCGTCCTTCCTTTACAGATACAGACTTAGGTTGACTACTTGCTCAAAGTCCAGTGGTTGACACAGAATGGGGGCTCCAGGTAACCGACTTCAAAGCTTGTTTGCTTTGCTTTGCTATGTGTACTAACAAAACCACACTTTAGCAAAACCCTTGAAAATCGACACGTCGTTGACCAGCTTCTTCAGTAAGGCACTTCTGTTTCTCAGACTTTTCTAGCTCTTGAGTTTCCCTGGCCCCTGCATCTCCACTACCGTTCTAAGGCCCTCAAGCTAACTGTCCACGTCAAGAAACCTGAGCCTTGAGTCCAGAACAGGGCTTCCTCATCACCTGTCTTCCCCATCTGAGTTAGCGCTGAAGCCCGCCCCTCGGCGGCACCGGCAGGCATGCGCGCTAACTGCAGAGCAGCACCGAAAATGGAGGCGAATGAATCCCTTTCCTCAGAACAATGCATTTTTAACACAACTCCTACAGTCCCATTACTTTGACCAATGAAAAGTTTCTCTAATCTGGCCGACTACAGAGGAGGAGGAGGAGGAGGCAGGGCCCCTTTCCTGAGTGCTCATTCACTCCTGTCGGAGGTGGGTCTGCCAGGGTTCCTGGGTCTGCTGCCAAGTGCATGTACCCATCCCTTTGGCCTCACTTCTAACAGCTCCCATCACTCTTCTGATGGCCCACTAGGGGGCAGTAGTGGCAGGACCTGCGTGATCCCGCTGCTCAGACCAAACTGCCCACGTTTCTTTTCCTGGTTCCATCAGTTTCCTGGACCTGCTCTATCTTTCCAGTCTTATACGGCCTCCACTCCAGAAATACACTCTAGTTTCTGGAACATACTGTATTTCTTCTTATGTCTCAGTCTATGCACAGGATTAACTTTCCTCAAATGTTCTCCCGGGTCCAATCCCTTCTTAACTAGAAAATTCTTACCTAATAACCAAGAATGGACTCAAATAGATTCTTCTGGGTAAAACCTTCTATTCTTCCCCTCTCTCTACTCCGCCCTGTCAGCAAGAGTTAAGGGCCTCTTTTGTCCTGAAACAGACAGATGGCCAGTGTTTGTCTCTCTCAACCTGGGGGTTGAACCCCCCTGGAGACAGGTCCCCATCTTATAGGAACTGCTGAATGGATGACACGATTTTTTTAACTTGTTAATTTTTTGTTTTGTTTTTCAGTATGCAACTCAAGGGTCATTTTACCCAGAGTTACTCAGGAATTTGCTTTCTCCTCCATCTCCAACATGAAAGCACTCCCTGATTCTTCTCCCCAGGCCTTTCCCCACCCCCACTCCCCACCCCCAAGGGCAAAATGTTCTTTTTTTTTTTTTTTTAACAGGAAAGGTACAGACAGGAAGGAAGGCAAGTAGGCAGGCAGGTGGGAAGAGAGAAAAGGAAGAAACATTTGTTTACCTTGGTTGTTCCTCCTGGCCTTGTTCAAACCCAGGTCTTTGGGATGTATGTGGACTATCTCCAGTGTCTTAGCCATTAGGCCACCAAGGCATGCCAAAGGTAAGTGCTTTTTTTTAAAGCAACTACACACAAAGTAAAAATAAGTTATTTTAGGATTAAAGCCAGGTTGGAATCTTTATAGACCATCTTGTCCAATGTCATCCTGCAGACAAGGAAAAATGAGCAGAATATGGACTTTCCATAGAAGGAAATGAACCTTGATTTGGAGGTAACAATAGAGAAAAAAAGGCAGCCCTCCCCTGGGGAGTTATTGTCTGGAAGGGAAGATAACTTTGAAAAAAAAAAAAGAACAGGAGAAAGGACAGAAAGTCAGGCTCTGAGTGGCCTCCAGGCTCAGACATCAGGCAGCCGCAAATGCAGAAGAAGTCCCCCATCTTCTCAGGGAGAAGAACTTGAAGTTTTTTTTGAATGTATAAACAGTAGAGATATTTACAAAGTAATCGGATGTCTACCTCGAGTACATATTTAAGTCAGATGATGTAGACACTAAAGGAATACAGAATCTTGATTTTTTTTCGCTCACATGTTACAAAATAATTGTATCCAAAACTTCACAAATACTTGACCACAAAGGTCTTTCCTGGTCATCACCTGATCCCCTTTCTGAGGCAATCGTTTTTCAGAGCTCATCTCTGTCACTTCTCTCTAGTTGTTTGTGGTGGAGCTGTCCTTAGAAATAGTCTTCCAGGCCCTGAGCTTCCACTTGTATCAAATGAACGCCATTTCCTCCCATTGCGAGTGTGCGTTATCACCTCGAGAATGTAGTCTCTTACCATTCTGTTTTTCAGAAGTTATTTTAAAACCTAGTTTGGAATGAAATCTAATCTATTTGAAACTGAGATGATATCCCAGGAGTAATTACTAAATCTTTGGGTTCTGCCATTGGCTCCTTGGATGGTAACTTTAGTGATTTCCACCGGCCTCCCAAATGCACGAAAGAGGTCATTTTGGTGGAAGGGTCTTCCCTAAACAGAACTCTTATTTTCAGAGTAAAACCCTATCATGTGAGAAATTCTGTATGGACTTCACTATTGAAAGACTTTTCATTTTGGAGGAAAACTCATTTCATAACCAAGCAACAGGCTGTGCCCATCAGGCCTGCCCTCTGGGAAGAAGGGATTTCTGTGGGTTTTGAAGAACTGGTGAGCACAGGACAGTGGAGAGGAGAGGGAACCACTGTGTGCGAACTGCTTGCAAATCAATGTTGCTTCACTTCTCTGGGCCAGGTTAAACTCTAATCCTACTTTGACCAATGAAAATTAAATTTAGGATTAGGGAAAAACAACTTCTGTGGCCTCTTTGAGCAGCACTCAGGTCTTACCTGTCCTGCTCCTGGCCCTTAGCCAAAAATGTTCCTCAAACAATCAAGGGCCCCTAGTTGTCCTCTCTCTCCGCCTTAAAGCACGGTCATTACCAGACTGACCTGACGTCCACAATCAAGTGCTGGGGACCATAATCCTGCACTATTTCTACTCCCAAGAGAGAAACAAGGACGCCTCAGTGACAACTTATCCTAGATCTTTGACCTCAATTGAAGAAGGTTCACTAGAGACAACTTTCTACTGCAGTTGAAGCAACATGAATCAGGTTTCTTCTCCAACAGAATCATGGAAACCAGTCAGTCCCGTTTCCAGACAAGGAGGCTCTGTGTAGGTAATTCTGCAGGTCTCAGAGTCTCTCCATTATAAAGGAAGGATCTTGATTTGTGATGTCAAAGAAGCTCCCCAAGGTCTCCCATAGCACAAAGATAATACGAAGAAATTAAGTAGGTGGGACAGACAGGAGCTTGGTTGGAGGGCTCAAGTGAGACCAAAAAGCTGCCCAGGACACACAATTGAAGGAGACACTCCACACTCGTGTGATTCTGGGGTGAGGGTCTCCAGGGTCACCCTAGTCCCAGCTCTGCATGGTGATGGCATAGCAGATTGAGGGGTTGGGCTTTCTGTCATCGGATGAGATTGGAAGCATTCCAATATGTCCAACTTGTCAGGTGGGATGCCTTGAGATTATTCTAGGACTTGGTGAGGAACAGAGAAGAGACACTAAAACCATGGATGAGAAAGCGTTGAGAGTCTGATATGGGTGAAGACTGATGGGACCTTAGATCAGGAGGAAAATAGGAAGGCAAAGACAGCCAACAGCCATTTCAGAAGCTAAGTAGTCAGAAGGAAAGAGGGAAAGGAGGTATACCTGGCAAATGAGCCATGAAGATAAAGGAAGGCTACCCGACTGTTGATGCTGTAGATGGCATGTCCAGAGAGAGACATCCTGCAGGCCATGATGGAAGCCTGAGGTTCTGGGTCCCTGGCCTATGAAATCATGTCCCATCTCCCTTCTGTAGGACTGGTAGGCTTCTGTCCTGGGAGACTATTTGTTTCAGGGGCCATGTCCATGTCATAGACCTATGGCTTGTACCTATGAACTAGGGAGGGTGGAGTCAACAGCCAGGGAGTGTTTATCGGGTGTGACTAGACAGAAATTTCACAAGGATGTCTCCAGGCAATCACTAATGACAAAGAGGGAATAGATATGCTTCCTTCATTCTTACAAGACAATTGTGTTAATTGTATTAATATTTCCACTCAATCAATATCTGCCTTCATGTCTTCTGTTTTTCCAGCCCTGACCACCTGAACTCTCCAGGACACTGCCCTGCAATTTCAGGCCTTGTCTGAGGTCTGTTTCTGGACAGCTTCAGGGAAGATGGCACTGACAGGAGGTAGGAAAACGTGGGACTCCTCCTCCAAACAGTCCCCGGGTTCTCAGTAACAGATCAGTTTACACCCTGCCCAAGTTCAACCCTCCTCAATTACACAGACCCACAGACATGAATAAACAATACAAGGTTGTCCATTAGAAAAAGCAGGGACTTTAGACGTAGCCTAATTCATCAAAACTTCTCTGGTCCTTATTTAACCCTCAGAAATAACAACAATATGCAACAAATTGAACAACCTAGAATGTACATTTATAGAAACATACAAGCAACCATAATTTAAGTAAGACCTTAAGACTGTAAAAAAAGTAAAAAAATCTAAATATACCTATAGCTGGTAAAGAGATAGAATTAGTAATTAAAAACACCTCAACAAGCCAAAGTCCAGAATCTGATGGCTTCACTGGTGAAATTTACTGAATATTTAAAGAAGAATTAATACTAGTTCTTATCAAATTCTTCCAAAAAAAACCAGAAGGAGACACTTTCAAAATCATTTTATGAAGGCAACATTACCCTGATAACAAACTAGACAAGAACACAAAAAGAAAAATATAGGCCAACATCCCTGATTAAATAAATGTAAAAATTGTCAAAATATTACAAAGCAAATTCAACAATATATTAAAATGATCATACTCTATGATCAAGTAGGATTTATTCCAAGGATGTAAGAATGACTCAGTATCAGCAAATAAATTAATGTGATATAATTTATCACAAAATGGAGGGTAAAATTATATAATCATCTCAATAGATGCAGAAAAAGCTTTTGATGAAATTCAATATTTATAATTAACATTATCAACAAAGTGGATATAGAGGGAACCTCAGCATAATGGTCACCACAAATGACAAGACCACAGCTGACATTACATTTAATGATGAAAAGTTGAATACCTTTCCTCTAAGATCAGGAAGGAGACAAGAATGCTGACTCTCACTACTTTTATTCTATATAGTACTGGAAGTCCTAACTAGAGCAATTGAGCAGGGAAAAGAATGAGTCATCCTAATTAGACAGAGCAAGTAAAGCTATCACATTTGCAAATGACAAGATTTTATATATAGAAAACTCTAAGGACTCTATCAAAGAAGTTAGAACTAATAAATTCAGTGAAATTTCAGGGTACAAAATCAATAAATTTTTTGTTGTATTTTTATACACTAACAGTAAACTATCAGAAAGAATTAAGGGAAAAAAATCTCATTTAACGTTGCATCAAAAAGAATAAAATATCTAGGAATAAATTTAACCAAGGAGGCAAAAAACTCAAAAGTAGAAGACACCGATAAAAGAAATTAAAGGCAACACAAAGACAAAATGGAAAGATATTTTATGCTCATGGATTGCAAGAATATTGTTACTACGTCCATATTACCTAAAATAATCTGCAGATTCAGTGCAATCCCTATCAATTCCTACTCAATGGTATTTTTCACAGAAATGAACAACCTAAAATTCATATAGAGCTGTAACACATCCCAAATAAAAAAAGTATGGTATTGGCATACAAACAGAGACGTAGATCAATGGAACAGAATAGAGAACCCAAAACTCAGTCTGTGAATAAATGATCAATTACTTTATGATAAAGGAGGTAAAACAGGAAAAGAACAGTCACTTCAATAAACGGTGTTCAGAGACTGAGCATCCACATGCAAAAGAATGAAACTGAATCACACGTAATACAAAAAGAAATTAACTCAAAATGGATTAAAGACTGAGACAATAAAACTCCTAAAATATAGTCACATAAGATTCAAATCCAGAGACACGCCCAAGACAGTAGATGAACAAGATCTTGAGCTCACCTCTTCTCCGCAGACACAACAAAATCACATCTAAATACGGACAACATCCTTTGAAAAAGAACTGAGGATTAGGGAGCTGGTAGCTCCACAAGGAAAAGTGACAGATAACATCAGAAAGGGCAGGAAAAGCTCAGTTTCAGGAAGGACATCGATAACCATACAGAGCCCGGTTCTGAAGGGCTTGCTCTATATAGGATGCTCCAGCATCCAGACACTGCACACTGAGGGGAGCATGCATTCTGGTGTGGAGACAGAAGTGCTCTCCTTTGGAGAACAATACCACTTGGGAGCAGAGAACACAGGTCAGTGAGCAGGGAGAGTCAACGGATGAAGTGCACGAAGATATATGGAAGTTTCATTTGTTGAACCAAAAGCTGCAGTGAGAGGAATAAGAAAGAGGGTTACCCTTCCAGTGAATATAGATACTTCTGGGAGTCCTCCCAGATTATCTTTAGTCTGTGCGGTGCTGGCGTTGGTGGATAACATTTTGGAGTTAGGGGGTGCCATGTTGAAACAGGTTCCCAGGTCAGAATCCTTCTGCCATCAGCCGGCCGTGGAACACTTTGTTCTGGGTTATGGCTCTCATGGCTGCCAGGGCAGCAGTCACCTAAAATAGCAGCAGGCAACCAGGATTTGCAATCCCAGCACAGGCAGCTGAGTGCTTTCCTGCAAAGCTCAGTTTGTGGAGCTTCCAGCTGCACTGCAGCAGTCTTCTCAGGGAGGATCACGAAAGATCCAGCGGTCTGAGAAACCACTGACTCTCACCTGCTGGGGCTGCTGTTGACCCACCTTCTTGGCTGCAACTGAAGTCCTCAGTTGCTCACTGCTGGAGTTCCTGTCCCAGGCCCATATCTGCAGCCTGAAATCCTAACACGAGACTATCATGTCAAGATAGGAAAAGAAAAACTTTGAGCCTTACCTACAGAAATAAATACAGGGTACTAAAAGTAGTAGAGATAGAAATTTACCATAAGTGGTGGATCAAAACATCCCTAGAGAGAAATCCTAATGCTACAGAATTAACCTGTACCTTTCAAAACAACGATCTTGATTCTCAATGAAATTAGGAAAATAGTGTATGAACAAGAGTGGATTACAACAATGACAGAAAATATGAGAAAGTCCAAGCAGAATTCATAGAACTAAAGAACGTAATAGTGGAACTAAAAATCACAATAGAGGAGCTCAACAGTAGACTAAGCTTCCAATTTAATATGTGCACTAGAAGAAAGGGAAGTGGAAAGAAAAAAAGCAGAACAGCAAAGAGAAAAAATGATTTAAAGAAATGAAGATTGCTTGAGAGGCTTATGTAAAAACCTAGAAACAACATTTGCATCATAACATTTGCAGAGGTCAAGAGAGAGGAAAGGGGGGCAGAAGAAATAATAGCTGAGAACTTCCCTGACCTGGGGATGGAAACAGACATCCAGATCCAGAAAGTTTAAAAATAGCAAACAAAATAAACCCAGACAGACACACACTAAGACACCCTGTAATTAAAATAACAAAAATTCAACATACAGAGAAAATACTAAAAGCAGCTAGAGAAAAACAAGTCACATATACAAGGGAACTCCCATAAGATTGCATGTAAATTTCTCAGCAGAAATTTTATAGACCAGAGAGAATGGTATGATACACTCAAAGTACATCCAACTAAGAATACTCTACCCTGCTAGGTTATCACTTAGAATTGATGGAGTAATAAAGAGCTTTCCAGAAAAACAAAGGTAAAGGAATTCATCAAGAATAAACCAGATTTGCAAGAATTACTAAAGGGATTTCTACACAATGAATAAAACTCCACTTAGAAGCAGCAAGACACCAAAAACATAAAACGTGGGGAGAACGATAGTTAAAATATGGCTTGTTAGAATGAGTTTGAGATTAACTTCCTTTCAATTTAAAATAGGTCATAAGCAAAACAATGAGATAATGGGATGTGTCTAAGATGGTAGCTGAGGACATTCCTGGTTTTGTATTTTATGGATAAATCTAAGCTGCTTCTGTAGAACTGATGCTGGCAGGGGGCCCACGGCACTCCCACCAACTCAGGGACAATAGGGGAGTATTGCAGAGACTGCCTGAGGCATCACATGCATGAACGACTGAAGGTGGGTCTAGAGGGACACACATGACAGTGATGATGGGGTGGCGGTGGCAGCAGTTAGCAGGACCCACCAACAGGACAGCAGGCCCAGCCTCAAGACCCAGGGTAAAAGGAACAAAAATCATTGGTGGCACACCTATGTGGCTGAGTGAAGCCCAAAGAGGAAGGATTGAGGTCAGACTCCAGTCCTTCCACGGGTCAGAAACCAGGCAAAGAACACAAAAGAAAGGACGGCACTGCTCCTCTCCTATGTCTTAGGACCCACACTGCGGCAGAGAAGCACTCCAGTACCACACAGAGGCTGCCAGACCCAGTTCTAGGAGCCTCAAGAGGAGGGTGATACCCACGTGAAGAGATTTTTCCAACCCCTGAAGCACGTGACAGCCACTAACCCCATTTTGTATGCCCTTCCCCCAACCAGAAGCCATCTTCCACCTCCCTGACACAGCAAGAGATCCTTCCTACCAAAGACTGAAATAGTCAAAAATATAAAACAAAACCAGAGTGCCACCTGTCAATAAAACAATAAGTACTTCAGTTACAATGTTCCCAGGGGAAAAGAGAGAACTCAAGATACTTCAAAACATGAAGGTATTATGGCATCACAAGATGACATTTCATCAGAAACCAGATTCAATGACATGGAGAATTATATCTTTTTTAGTAGGTAAAGAACTCAAAGTAGTGGTCATAATAAAACCAAAGAGACAAAAGAAAACTCAGAAAAATAGATCAAAGAAATACAAGAAAATGCAGCAAACCAACCAACTAAAAATAAAATCAATAAAACCTACCAAGTCAAACATAAAATTAACAAACAGAAGACAGAAAATAAAGTATTACAAAAGAAGCTAACAGAGATTCAGGAGGGTGATAATGCAATAAGTGAAGTTGAGTACTGTAGAAAGCTATGCTAAGAATTGAGCAAATGGAGGAATGGAGGAATGAGTCAGTGAACTGAAGGATACAAATGTAGAAAGGAACCAGATAAGAAAGAGACAGCAATTCCATATAAAATATACTTCCTGAGAGCTATCTAACAAAATAAGAATAAGGAATCCCAGGAGGGAGAGGGAGAGGGGGAGAGAGAGAGGAATAGAAAACATATTCAAAGAAGTAATTGCTGAAAACTTCCCAAACTTGGGGAAGGAAATGAACACACAAGTCAATGAAGCCAACAGAACTCCTGGTGATCTACATGCAAAAAGACCTACACGAAGATACATAAATATTAAACTGTCAAAATCCCAAGGCAAAGAAAGGATAGCAAAGGTAGCCAGTGGAAGAAAGTAACATACAGAGGTACTTCCATCAGGCTATTGTCAGATTTCTCAGCAGAATCTCTACAGGGCTGGAGAGATTGAAAAAAAAAAAATACTCAAAATACTCTAAGATAAAAACTATCAGACAAAATACTATATCCTGTAAAACTTTCTTAGATATGAGAAAGAAATAAAAATTTTCCCTGACAGCACAAGCTGAAGGAATTTGCTGCCAAAAGATCTTCCTTAAAAGGAGTGTTGAATGATGCTCTTCCAGCTAAAGGTTTAAAAGTTAAAATAAACAAAACAAAGCAATAGACAAGCCAGAAAATAAAAGTCAAAGTGACAGTAGCAAGTCCCTCATTTAATCACCCAAAATAGAGATGAAATAAACTCAATGATTAAAAGGCACAAAGTTACTGGACAGATTTAAAAGCAAAACCCAACCATGTACTGTTTGCAAGAGGCTCACAAGATACAGAGATAAACAGACTTCACATGAAGAGATGGAAAATGGTGCTCCAAGCTAATGATGACACTAACGACAGCAGGAACCACTAAACTCATATCAGATAAAATAGACCCACTATATAGCAAAAGACTACAATAGGAAGATATGACACATAATATGTTAACCCAATAGAGGAGCACCCAAATATATCAAGTAAATAATTAACAGACTAAAGGGGGATATTGATAGGAACAATCATGGTAGGGATGTTGAACACCCTACTCACGGTAATGGACAGATCGTCCAGACAGAAAATCAAGAAGGAAACAATAGCTTTAAATGATAAATTAGATGAAATGAACTTAATCTATAGAGTATTTCACCACAAATCAACAGACAACCGATTCTTTTTATTCTCATTCCCAAGAAGAGGCCATATGTTAGGACACAAATCAAGTCTCAATAAAGTGACAAATATTGAAATCAAAACTAGAATCTTTTCAGGTCAGAATAGCATGAATGCAGAAATCAAAAGAGGAAAGAGGGGGGAAAGTGCAAATGAAAGGAGAATAGACAACATGCTGCTGAACAACTATCGGGTCACCAAGGAAATCAAAGATGAAATTAAAAAAAAAACCTGAGTCAAAAAACATACACAGCAGAACCTATCAGATGTACTTAGAACCTGCATGCAATGTAATCGTAGCTCAAGGACTAAGAATTAGAAAAAACTAAAACCAAAACCTAGTAGAGGAAGGACACCTAGAGGAGAAGTAAAAAAAATAGAAATCAAAAAGACTATCCATGAAACAAAGAGCTGGTTCTTGGAAAGGATAAACAAAACAGACAAACAATTAGCCATACTCATAAAGAGAAGGGAGAAAATACACAACCAGAAATTAAAGCAAAATGACCACGGATACCACAGAACACAGACGGTCGTAAGAGAAGGCTACGAACATCTTCTGACAACACACGCACCTTCTCGTGGAGGCCTTCCAGACCACCCCGTGCTGCTTATCCCCCTTACCCTACTTTTTCTCAACAGCTCATAACACCTGAAATAGGTGGACAAGCATTTCTTGTAGAGGGCCAGGGAATAAATAGTTCAGGCTTTATGGGATTTAAGGTCTCTTTTGTAACTGCCATTAGAGTGTAAAAGCAGACATAGACAATTATGTAAACGAATGGGAATACTGAGTTCAAACAAAACTTTACAAAAATAGGAAGCATGCTACATTTGGTCTGCAGATCATAATTTATCAGCCTCTGTTCTAAGATAACTAGTTTATTTATTCTGGCTGAATTATGTCTCCCTAAAAGTTATGTTGAAATCCTATCCCCAGAACCTCAAAATGTATTTTGAAGTGCACCCCTATGCCCAGGTAGCCATCTAAAGCCTATGGGACCCAAGACTGGAGGAGAAAAAGAAAATAGAAATGCTTTAAAAACATGTGTCTTGAGACACTGTTTTAAAATAGGGTCATTGCAGATTTATTTACTTATTTTAAGGAAAGGTACAGGCAGGAATGAAGGTGAGCAGAGGCAGGTAGGCAGGGAGAGAGAGGAGGAAGGAGCATTTTATTTTATTTAGTTGTTCATTGTGGCTGTGCCCACTAGCCACAGGAGGCAAAGCTGGGACCTTGGAATGTATGTGGACTGTGCCCACCCCCTACTTCAGTAAGGTGCACCACAAACACTATCTTAAAAGGAGTTCAAAGGGAATCCTCATATACTGTTGGTGGGAATATAAACTGATGCCAACCATTATGAAAAATGATATGAAAATTCTTCATAATTTTTAGAATAGAACGTGATATGATCAAGCTATTTCACGTCTGGATAGTCACCTGAAGAATACGCAACCAATGCAAAACACTAATTGGAAGATATATAAACACCCCTATGTGTACTGCGGCATTATTTTCAATAGCCGAGATAAGGTTAGAAACAACCTATCTACTGACAGATGATTGAATAAAGGTGGTGTGGTGTATGCACACAATAATGTTATTTCTCAGCGATAAAAGCTGAGCTATTGTCATTTATAACAGCATAGATGGACCTAGAGGGTATTATTATACTTGGTAAAATGGAAGCCAAATTCTACTGGAAAGAATAAAATATTAAAATTAGAGCAGAAATAAACAAAATAGAAACTTAAAAGTCTAAACACAAAAGATCAATGAAATCAGGAAGTATTTCTCTGGAAAGATAAACATGATTGATAAACCTCTACCTAGTCTCATTTTTTTTTTAAGGAGAACTATCTAATAAATAGAATCAGAAACAAAAGTTAAAATATACACCACTGAAATACAAAGAATCATGAAAGACTATTATAAATATCTATATGCCAATAAATTGAAAAATCTAGAAGAAATTGATACATTTTACAATTATATAGCCTCCCAAGACTAAACAGAAAGAAATAGTAAACCTAAGTAGATCAATCACAAGCAAATTTAAACTGTAATCAAGTTTTTTTTTTAAATCACAAAAGCCCAGAATTAGATGGTTTTACTTGTGAATTTTATCAGATTTCTAGAGAAGACTTAACACATATTTGTAAACTTTTTCAAAACAATTGAACAAGAAGTAATGCTTCCAAACATTCTATGAAGCGAATATTACTCTAATACCAAAAGCTGATAAGGACATCACCAAAAAATGACCTATAGACCAATATTTTTGATGAACATAGATGCAAAAATTCTCAACAATACTAGCAAACCAAATTCAACAATACACTAAAAGATCACACATCATGACAAAGAAGAATTTAT
Source organism: Solenodon paradoxus (assembly GCA_004363575.1). Lineage (NCBI taxonomy): Eukaryota > Metazoa > Chordata > Mammalia > Eulipotyphla > Solenodontidae > Solenodon > Solenodon paradoxus. Next base: position 279,166 of record RJWH01001340.1, on the reverse strand, counting down.
CCCAGGAATGCAAGGGTGGCTCAACATGCATAAATCAATTAATGTAACACTAGTTACATCAACAAAAGGAAGAACAAAATAATAGGATTATTTCAATATGTACATAAAAAGCATTTGTCAAAATCCAACACCCTTTTTAATGATTAAAAAATTATCAGTAAAATAGGGTAGAAGAAAAATAACATAATGAAGGCCTATTATGTTAAACCCACAGATAATATTATACTTGTTGAAAAGTGAATGTATTTCCCTAAAATCAGAAACAAGGCAAGGCTACCCATTTTCACCATTACTATTAAATATGGTCCTGGAGATCTTAACTAGAGTAATTAGATAGGAAAAAGAAATGAAAGGAAGCCAAACTGTAAAAGAAGTGAAATTATCACTATTTGCAGATGACATGAAAAGAATCCATTAAAAAAAAATTATTAGAAATTAGATATGAGTATGGTGAAGTGGCTGTTTAAAATTAATATACAACAATCTGTCACATTGTATACACAAATGAGAAGAAAAAAATTAAGAAAGCAATCCCATTTACAAATATATCAAAAATAATAAGGTATTTAGGAATAAATTTAACATTTAATCTGTGCTATAAAACTACTAAAACATTATTAAAAGAAATAGAAAATTGAAGCATATTCCATATTCATGGACAGAAAAAATTGACATTGTTAAAATGACCATCTTACCTAAAACAGCATAAAGATTTCACTCAACTCCAATTAAAATCCAAATACCATTTTTTTCAGGTAATAGAATACTAAAATTTGTGTAGAACTACTGAAGTTTTCAGATAGCTAAAGCAACTCATAAAATAAGCAGTGAAATGGTATGTATAGAAACATAAGCATATATATAAATAAATATATATATATATATATAGGTTCTCTAACATGAAAATATACTACAAAGCAATAGTAATCAAAAGTATATGGTATTGGAATAGAAACAGACATGGGCATCTGGGGAATAGAATTGAAAGCCCTGAAATAAATCCACACAATACTGTCAATTAGTGTATGACAAAGGTGCATGAACATGCATCAGAGAAGGAAAAGCCTTTCAACAGATGATATTGGGAAAACTGACAGTCATCTGCAAAACAATGAAACTACAGCATTTCCTAACACCATACACAAAAATCAACTTAAGTGAATTAGAGACCTTGGTGTGCCCTGGGAGAGGAGTGGTTAGGTCAACCATCTCCAAAGGAGCAAGCCACATACCCCTGGTTTCAAGTTCCAGATCCAGGGAGAAGCAACCAGTGTGAACAACTAAATAAAAATATAGATGCTTCTTCCTTCTCTCTCTTCCTGCCTGCCTGCCTACTCACCTCATTCCTGCCTGCACCTTTCCTTTAAAAAAAAAGGGATTAGAGATCTTGATGTATGACTGGAAACTAGAATATATACAGAGAAAACGTAAGTCATACACTTCATGATACTGTCCTTAGAGATGGTTTGGGGGATGCAATGTCAATGGTAAGGGAAATAAAAGAGATGGGATTAAACAACTAGATTATATTAAATTAAAAGCTTTTGTGCAGTGAAAGAAACTACTAATCGAATGAAGACACCAACTTGAATGGGAAAAGATACCTGCAAATCATACATCTGACAAGAGGTTAATATTCAAGGTTTATAAAGAACTCATGCTGCTCAACAACAAAAAAATAACTCAATCAAAACATGGCAGAGGATTTCAACAGACATCTCTCCAAAGAGGATATGCGGATGGCCGACAGACACACACACACACACACACACACACACACACACACACACAATATTCTTTATCACGTAGAAGAAAAATGCAAATATAGCTTGGAACCTGTCCGAGGGGCACGGCTGGGAGGTTTGTTGGTGATTCTACTGCTGTTGCTGGCTTGGAGGGTGGTTACACCCAAGCCAGATTCTGGCGTCGTCTCTACAGATGATGGGGTAGCCTCCTGAAACCAAGTGTGGGTTCTTTTGATGCCTGGGGTGCTTTGTCCCTGCCTTTCATCCTGGGGCTAAGAAAGCATGCCCAGGCAGAGGGATGCTCAGAGAGGTTTAGAGGCCATGGGCCCACAGGGCATCTGAGCATGGCAGGCATTTTGCAGCTGGGAGAGGACTGTGTGGACCAGCAGGGTGTCTGGGTGCTGCTCTGAGTCAGCCCTGGAGGCAGGACGCATGTGGAAGTCCCCTGAGGTGCTGAGTAGTGGATCTGGTCAACCCCATGACTGTCTCCACAACAAATTACTGGCAGCTGGCCTTTTTGCCCAGTGGCTTCATTCAGGACGTCCTCTGCTTTGTGCCGCAGGCCAGTGTGGCCGGGTAATGGGGTGGAAGCCGTGTGCCAGGCTCCCTGGAGCTGTGCTGGCTGGTGGGGACACTAAAGACGACACATTTACCACCTTGTGAAGGTGTGAGCAAGGAGTCTGCTGGATGTTGCTGTGCAGTGTTTGGAAGGTTGGTCCCGAGATGATGTGGCAGGAAACCAGGAAGGCCTGTCGCTCTGCGGGGGTCAGAGGCCAGCCCTCCAAGAGGTTGGCTCTTGTTCAACCTCCAGACAGCTGAGAGGGAGGGGCCGGAGTCCCAGCTCTAAGGGACATGAAAATACCTAGTGGAGGGGAGGGATGTGAAAACAGAGGCAAGTAGAGTGATAGAGAGGCTGTGCTGCAATTCACGGAGAGGCAGGAGAGGCAGGAACTGTGACAGTCGGGGAGACGAAGAGGGAGGAATGGATGAGAACAGGAATGAGGCAGCACCATCAGTGTGTGATCACTTGATAGGATACGATGGGACAGAAGGGGAGGTGAGGAGAAACCACTCACTACTTTACCAAACAAGTGGACAGGCAGTCATTCGTATCACTTGGCTTTAGAGTTGTGTAGCGTGTGAAAAAGAGTTTGGAATTAAAGAGAAATCTGGGCTTGAGAATCATAAGCAAAGACCGTTCCATTTTTCAACTTTCTTACAAAGATGGTATCAGAAATGGTTTTCCAGTATCTGAAAAATACTAAGTGAGAGGAAAAATTTCAAGATGTGTGGAGGCCGCTATCTGAAGCCAACAGCCCTTCTGAACTCTGAGTGCCATGACTTCAAAATTCCAAGAACCTCCCCCTTCTTCCCCTCAACCTCACAACCCCATGACTGTACCCCCAAATATGACATCAGCACGCACGCCTCTAAGTGACCAGTTCCTGCACCTCATGCCCAGCCACCTCCCGACCTCCGACCTCCTGTGCCCCCCAGGAAGCATCCATGCCCTCACTGAGGCCTCCACTCCTGCCCGTTCTCTAGCAGCCTTGTCTTCTGTCACTGAGCCTCTCTGCAAGCACCTTTCTTAAAAGTCCACACCTTGGACACACTTTATTACCTGCCTCTCCATGCCAAATATTTCTGGTCAGCCCAGCACCGCAACTGAACAATCTAAAATGCAAAATTATTCCTTCACCACAGCAAGAACTATTCTTTCCTTCCCTTCACTGCTCAAAGCTTCCAGTCCTTTACTCTTGCGAGACGAGGCTGCATCACATTCTACAATATTTATTTTAAAATATTTTAATGATTTTTGTTTTGAGAGGGAGAGGAGAAAGCAGCTTTTTATTATTTATTTTTAAGGAAGGACGAAAGGAGGAGGAGAAAGCACTTTACTTATGGCTGTTCCCCCCAACCCCCAATCAGGAACCCGGATGCTTGGGTTTTACCTCAGCTACACCCCAGCCGCCAGCTTCGCACCTGAGCCAACCGGATGCGCCAACCCTACTATTAAAACTTCAACACAAAAAAAACAGCGACAACAATAAGCATGCCTGTTATGCACTTGGCACGTAACCGTGTGCCAGGCACTGGCTTAGAGCAGCCATGACTTCCTTTGCTCCCCGTAACTGTATGCAGGGACACGACTGTGCCCTGAGCTGACAGAAACCAGAGCTTACCGAGTTGGGGGAGCTCTTGCAAGGGTCCAGGCAGCACAGCTGGGCCTCCAAACAGGCTGGATGGTAACTCGGCTCCAAACTCCCAAGCTTGACCTTAAAAACAGGCCCCCACCCCTTACAGCACCATGACATCACCTTGGACACAGAGCATTGTCCCTGGAGCATGTTAAATAAATATGTTTTTAGTTGCTAAATCTGGCAGCCTTCCCGGGGTACCTCCCCACCCCCGCTGCTTTCTGATCATCGGTTGGTCCAGTCCTGTCCTGTCCAGCCCCAGCACTGAATCAAATGCCTGCAGGTTACACCAGATGGGGAAGCCTTTAAGAGTGACTGAGGGCTGAGGAGTGTGTGCGCCCAGGCTCTCTGCCTTAGCTGGGGTCACACTCTGGGGGTCAGTCACTTACCTCAGCTGTGCCCCCACAGGATCAGTCTGGTCTGCCCTCCAGGGACCTTTATCTGAAACCCCATTCTCTTCTGCTTCTTCCCATCAAGCTTCACCCACTTCTTCATCACAGGTCCCTGAAAAGACCACTGGTCTTGTGTACTTTGGGAACACGTCCTTAATTAAATTACACACCTGAATCTGTGTCTCTGGGTTTGCTTCTGGGACCTGAACTCAGGACACCATCCCTCCCTGCTCCCTGTATAGTTACAGCCCTCGGTGCTCTGGCCATATGCTCAGGCCTGTGTCTGGGGTGACGGTGTGCAGGGGAATAGGAAGGGGACCCCAGAGAGGGGGGAAGTTGACTCACTAGAAAGATTAGATTCTCTCACCTGGCCCCAAATTACACTACTCAGTGGGACCCATGGGGTTACCTGTTCCATTTAACAACTAGGTTCTGCTGGGCTGTGGATGGAGGCCCTACAGCTGATTCCTGTCAGTCCTCCAGAGACTGTGCTGCTTCTCAGCCCACAATACAAGCTGACCCCTGACCCCTGGCCCTGCAGCCTTCCACCTGGAACATCCTGCCTTCCACCTGGAAACATCCTACCTTCCATAAAATAACATTTCCTCAGTTCTCTGTCCCACCCCTTCCCAATGAGAGGCCAGCTGGGTATTTTCAGTTACAACACTCACCCCGAGATAGTCTATACTCTGGCATGAGGGGCAATGTACATAGGACCAGTGCCCTTTTCAGGGACCTAGGAAAATATAGACAACCTAAGAAAACAATTATTAGCTTTAAAAAAAGGGGGAAAAAAATGTCAAATCACAATGGAAGGGCATTTACTTAGGTGGGTATAAAATAATGTCTAATTATTTAATTTAAAATTTTAAATAATTAAAATAATTACATTTTATGATTAATAATTAAACTTATTATTAATAAATTTATAAATTAAAATAATTTATTATAATTCTCAAAAAAGTTACTATACTTTTAAACAATGTGCAGATTAGAGTAGAATAGATGTATTTCTCCATTTAAAAGAATTTCTATAGATGTTGGATTGCTCCTGAAAAATCAGTTACATACATTCAAATAATATCAGAAACAAAACATAAAACCCTTTATTCACATAATTTTATGATAAAAACTATAATGAATGTAAAATGGGAAAATTTCAATGTATTTGACAGTATGTGGGTTCCCTGGTCCTATGAAGTTCTCAGGGGGTCCAGTGTTATTCATATGCTGTATCATCCCCACCTGCTTTCCCCAACCAACAGGCCCAACCCATCAACCACAGCTCTGGCATAATAGCCAGATGTCACTCTAGTCTCTGCAGAGCTGCAGGAGATGGGACATTTGACCATTAGAATGCAAAGGGGCCTATGGGAGCCTGCAGGGTGGACAAGATTGGATGCGGTAGGCTTTGCCACAGGCTTGGCAGGGCTCTGGGCCATTGAGAAAAGTAGATGCCTTAGTGACATCAGTATCCCTCAGAGAAGATGGATGACCTGTTTTTAGGACTCAGGTCATCCTAGGAGAAAAACAGCAAACTCTGAACTCCATGTCCATGCTCATCTGACTCAATAGAAAAGACAGAGCGCAGAGTCGCTGTCTGAGCTCATGGTTTGAGGCGCTCAGCGACAGAGGGCAGGGGTCTCAAAGGATGATATTCAGACAGCAGGAGCTCTGGGCTTCATGTTATTATTTTGTTTTGGGGGTTTCCCTTTTAGAAGTCTTTGGAGTGTGTGTGGGGTCTGGTAGGGAAGGACTAGTGAGGGGCCTGGGATCTGCATCTCTGGGTCCGAGAGATGCTGCCTTTGGTAGCACATCCTCCTATTGGTTAAATAATCAAATGTTCTCAGGAGTCCGCCCGTGAGATGTCATGGAATTCTTTACATCCTGATTTTAACATCCAACAAACCTGTGGTTCTTGGAACTCCAATTTTTTCCTGGAGAACAAAGGTTGGATGATAAAACATGCCTTGGAAGAGGCTGGACAGATGTGGACTCTCAGAGAGAAAGCATGCAACTGAGCTTCTAAGTAAATATTTTTTTATTTGGAAAGGCAACCGGAAGTTTTTTCCATCTTATAAGTTGTTTCCTAGGAAGGAAGATTTGGAATAATAAAACTCTGAGATATGTGCCCATCGGTCATGGTTTCCACTACCACAGCATGGAGGGCTGCCCTAGACTGGGGCTGCTTTCATGGAACGCTGAGCCCTGCAGTCAGAAACAGCATGCTAATATTTTGGAGTTCTGAAGTGGAACGGAAAGTCATTGGGACTCCCTCACTCCCCTCCCAGGGGTGTTTCCTTGCAGATCTGAGGGGTCAAGGCCCCCACTGGCCCAGTCAGTCCAGGGCAGCCCCCAGGCCTGCTCGCTCAGCAACATTTGTCTGGGAATCATGAACCATGTTATGGGAAACATGACTGGAGGATGGTGTGCCCAGGTCAGTTCTCTGTACCACAGGAAAGAGGGGCTGTCCCTGCAGAGCAGGGTTTGGGGGAGTCCACTGGGCCTGTGACCCAGTGTGTCTAGTTAGGGAGTGAATATCAGCAATATCTGGGTCACAGATCTAGGGGCAGACTCACTAGGCAGCTTTGTCAACAGTAAGATGACATGTTGTTCCATGTCTGGTCTCAGACAAGGCTGGTCCAGGGGCCAGGACAATGGAGAAGGAGACAAACACTGGCATCTCTGGAGAAAGATCACAGGGAGCAATGCTTTGGTGAAGCCTCAGTGAGGCACTGCAGGGCTCAGGATGGCCAGGTCTCACGTTTCAGGAGGAGACAGGATTCCAGAAATTGTCAGAGAGATGCAACCTTGTTGGCTTTGTAGATGGAGGGCAGGTGCTATAAGCCAAAGAATAAAGGCATCTTCTAGAAGCTGGAAAAGGCAAAGAAATAAATTTTCCTCTAGAATCTCCAGAAGGAACACAGCCCTGCTGACCCCTTGCCTTAACCCAGTTAGACCTGTGTTAAACTTTTATCTTACAGAACTGTAAAATAATACACTTGTGCTAAGATGCTAAATTTGTGGAAATTTGCTACCGTGGCCATAGGAAGTTAATTCTCTTTAATTTTTGTATCATTTAAAAGTACAGCACATGAGGTAGTAACTTAAAAGAAGCCTTGCCAATTACCATGCTTAGACATTTAGACTTCTCCTAGAGGTACCAGGAAGTTAGGAAGCAGGCAAGAGAGGGAGCCAGATCTAACCCTAGAAATACCTCTCTGGAAGCAACATGGATGGACTTGAGAGCAGAGAAGAGGGCTGCAGGCAGATCAGTGAGGAGGCTCTTCGGAGATCCACGTTAAAGATGCTAAAGACCTGTGCTGGCAGGGGTTCAGGGACTGGAGTGGGGAAGACTAACAGGGGAGAGAACTGTTGCAGAAAGGAAGTGTAAGGATTTGGTGACCCACTGGATGCTGGTGGCAAGGGGAAAAGGAGTTTTGATGACTCCAAGTGTCTGATTTCTGTAAATGGAAGAATGGAGAGACAAAGCATGAACAAGAAGTGGGTGGGGGTGCACATTAAGAGATCATCTTGGATACATTGCTTCTTGGCAGAGGGGTCCTGGGAGCAGCTGAAATGAAGATTCTGGGCTCCATGGAGATGGAGATTTGGGAAGGATGCAGATGCAGTCACCTTCTGGACGTAGAGGATGAGGACCTGTGGAGCAAGATTCAAGGGGGCAGGTTGGCCAAAAACAACAGCAGCAGAGGAGTGCACCCTTGTGGCTCAGGTGGCTGAGACACTGGTGTGCTGACAATGTAAAGATCAAAGACCAGGATTTGGGACTCAAGGTCAGGGTGATAAACAAAGATCCTTCCCTTCCTCCTTCCCTCCATGCTTCTTTCTTGTCCTATCCCTTCCTTCTTCTCTTAAAAAAAAAAAAAGAAAAAAGAAAAAGAGAAACAAAAACAATAGTAGAAAAGTGATTAGGGAGGAGTGGAAAGAGGAGGTTAGTGAGAAGAGGAAAGTCACATTTCAGGCTCTGTTCCAATTATCATGGAAACCACTTCTTTCAACAGACCTCCCTTTTCCCACCCAAGGCCTCAGGTGCTCACAGATTCAATCTCTCCATCACAGGACTTCTTGCTTCTGCAGTCATTTTAAGCCCATCCTCCCTTGAGTGGTCTTGTCGTTTCCTGTGCTGGGAAAATAGGTGGGGTGCCTACTCCACCCCGGCTCCCGGCTCTGAAAACCTGTCTCAAGGGTCCCAGGAGGTACCCATGATTGAGGAAGAGTGAATAAGTCCAGCCTAGAAGAGAGTCTCCACTCTCCTGACCTTTCGCTGACCTCAGTGGCCATCTTTATTATGACTCAGAAGCAGAGTAACAGGGGATATCATGACTCAGGGTTTCAATTCACTGCTTCCTAGTTGCAAAACGTTGGCCTTATGATGTTCCAAGAGGTCACTTACCCTCTGAGTTCAGCTTCCTCATCTGTAAATTGGATGGTACGCACTTCCATCTAATGGCACCCAACCTCTCTGTAAACTGGATAATAAAACCTCACAGCATAGTTGTGAGGATAACTGGATAATGCATGGAAAGCCCTTATCATGGTACCAGGCACAAAGTAAGTACCAGTAATACTGGTGTTTTTAATGCTAGCAATGTACAGAACATGAGGTAACTGCGTGTGAACTGTGGCCTGTGCTATGCATTCCAAGAACTATGGTTGCATGAGTCTATATTTTGATACTTAAGAGGCTGACCTGGTGCCCTTCCTGTATACTTCTAGAAAGTTCAAGCAGTGCAATTCTCTCACTACCACAAGAAAAGTTCAGTCACCCAGAGAAATTACTACCCAGAATGTGGTCCCATCTATCCTTAAAGCATAGTTACTTCTCTGTGTGGAGAGTCAGCAGGCGGCGAGATGGAGCTGAAGATGAAGAAGCACTGTCTTTTCTCCTTTAAGATGGAAGTGACCTGTGCATGATTAGAAGCTGAGGAGAAGGGAATCGGTGGAGAGGGAGAAGTTGAAAGTACAACAGAGGCAGAGGGAGGGCTGGAATCCATTGCACAGAGGACAAGGGCAAGTCCATCTCACCTCCGAGACTCTCCTGGAAGTCTGACCTGAAGAGAAAAAAGATCAGCAGTGGCAGGTCCTCACGAAGTGGGGACCACATCATCTTCTGAGAGCAGTGAAGGGAGACCCAGGGAGAATGAGAGGAGCTAACAGGGGGTTGGAAATGCTGCCTTGAAGAAGGAAGTAGGAAGACAGTGAGAGCCGGTTGTGAGCCCAGCTGAATCCTCAGCGGGGGTGGGAGGGTAGGAGTGATTCCCAGCATCGGATTCCTGGTCACCGGTGTTTCCCACAGCCACAAGATTCCCCCTCTCTGACAAAGTTGGGTATTTATATTGTGAAGGCTCATTCTAAACCTGAGTAGGTGAAAGTCTTAAAAGGAAAGGATAGTGTTACATAAAAATTGTGTTACAGTCTTTAGGATTTGATAGGTATGTATTTTAATGAAGCATTTTAACGGCTGCTCCCATTACAAGAACATGCTTTCATACTCGAGTATAGAGGATTCATGCTCATGCATTACATATGGCATCCATATATGAACAATACATGAAAAACAGCATGCACAGCCTGCAGAGGGCCTCCTCGCCCTCACCGTGAGAACCAGTCCGAATATTCCGCATGTCCATCCAGGTTTGCAGTTTTATTTCTTCTTCAAAGTCCAGGCCTCAGGACACTTGGTTGGCATTTTACCTCAGCATGGAGGGAAGCTGGGCAGGACAGAGGACTCCCGTCCTGCACATGGACTCAGCGGACCTGCATCTGGGGCCGCTTGAGCCACCCTCTGGAGCTCACTGACTGCCAGCTTTGAGCCTCTCCCCCTCCCTTCTCACCATCGCCTTGATATTGTGCAAAGTGGAGTTCAAAACAAGTTTTAAATTAATTTTTTTTAAAGATGCAGAAGCACATCCATGGTAAATGCTGTGGGCCCAGGGCAGAGGCTAGCTCTACCTTGGCACTGCTGACATTTGGGGCCAGATAATTCTTGGGGGTCAGGAGGGGCTGTTCTGGACATTGTAGGATAACTCCCAGCTTTGCTGGCTTCTACCTACTTACTCTCCTGAAACATCTGCAGGCATTGGCAGATGTCTGCGTTTTGGTGGCTAGGAGACCAATGGCCTGGGCCAAGAGCCCCTGATACGTGATAAAGTCACCAGCTGTCCCCCTTAGCTATGGGCAAGGGGCAGGGACTGTGAGGTCTGGGGGCCAGAGAGTGCATGCCTCCACTGAAGGGGGCAGCCCCGATCAGTTAGAAATCCTGAATGATATCGCCTGACTTTTTTTTTTTTATTAGCAGCTAAACTGCTTCAAATTCAAAGCTAATGACTCTATGGACCTGCGGGGTGCTGCACAAGCCTCCTTTCTGTGGGCTTCCTGGGTTCAGCAAACTTGTACTGTAGAAGGTCAGATGGCCAGCGCTTTCGGGTTGGAGGAAGAGAATCTGTCCTAACCACCCAGACCTGCCTTTGCGGGAGGAAAACAGCCTGAGATGATATGTAAGTGATGAGAGTGGCTGGGTTTCCATTACTCTGTTTATGGGCACTGAAATTTTAATTCCCTAAAATTGACACATCAGAAAAACATTATTATTCCTCCGATTTTGTTTTCAAGTGTCTTAAAATGTCAATACCGGTCTCCAGCTCCTGGGCCGCACAAAAACAGCTTCCAGATGTGGCCTGTGGGCAGGTTTGCTGACCTCTGAGTCCGGGCTGGAGCGTGCTGCCTACGGCAGAGGTTGCTAGGGTGCGGGGAAGATGGGTGCAGGTTCTCCCCAGAGGAAGAGCAACTAGGGGCTTCTGGGACCTGTATCCACCCCTCCTTCCTCCCTGCCTCCTGGAGGAGGGCTCCCTGCCCCTTTGAAACCCCCCACACAGCACTTCCACAGAGTGGCCTCCTAGTGACCAGGACAGAGGCATCACCTTCGTGTTTTCAAACCACAGATTGACTTCTCTGTCCTCCTTTCATTTTTCCTGTTTTGCATGGTTCCCAGTACTGCAGAAAACTTTTTGATGGAAACTTTTTCATTTTTAATGATCTTGCTAAAACCCAATTCTTCCTGTTTGTGTCCTCTCAGCCTCTCTTTGCCAATTAGAGAGGACACGCAAATGGCCTTCTCTGGTCACAGAAGCAGCCAGGGACACTGGCAGCAGGGACAGATTATGACTCAGTCCCAGGAGCGGAAGGTCACCAGTGGCCTCTGAGCTTGCAGGCCCGTGTGAAGCTGAGAGCACTGTGCAGCCTTCGAGAAGACTCCCTCTCATGGGAGCAAACACTGACTGCCAGGGAAGAAGCACAGGGCCACCTGGAATCAAGAGCAGCCAATCTCTCCAGCCCTTGAAGGGAGCCAATCAACTCTGGGGCACAATCAAAGAAAGTTAAAAAGCTGAGATGCTTTGAGAGTGGTGGAAAGAAGGAAAGCAAGAAAAGAGAAGAAAACAATGTACGGAAGTGTGGAAAGTGGGACATTCACAAATTGTTCACCAGAAGAGGCTGTAACAAGCCATCAGGGAGGGGAGCAAATGTAACTCTTCGCCTCTGAAAACTTCTCAAGGGACCCTTTGGACCCATCCTCTCTGCCCAGCCATCCAAGTCTTGCATTTTAAGTTCAATGTCTCTTCCAGCTGTGAGACAGGACTCTGAGGACTCATACAGGTTCTGTCCCCATCTTCCAACTCATCCAGATCATCGCTCTGCTAGAGGTGGCCAGGGAATCACAAGAAAGATATCAGTTGTGAGGTGCAAGGGTGGACCCTCCCTACAGGTTCACAAATCCACAGACAGGGTAGAAAGGACCCCCATCAGGAACTCTGGGGACAGAAGGCTCACCAAAGTACCCAAGGCATGACAGCAGGGGAGAGAGTTGGTGGAGGCTGAGACCTGACCACAGCCATAGGAATCTAGACCAAATAAATCCCTTTCATTTGGCCTCTTTTTACTCCCAGGACAAAAGGGTACATTCCCTACTATCCTGTCTGGGCCTTCCTCCAAGCCTTGATTTACAAGCAGGTACTATTCTGTGAACTCGAAGTGAAGGAAGTGGGGTGTGTGTGTGTGTGTGTGTGTGTGTGTGTGTGTGTGTGTGTTGCTGCAGAATAAGATTGTGTGTGTGTGTGTGTGTGTGTGGCTGCAGAATGAGATTTAACGAGGTCAGAGCTCGGGGAGAGCAATCCCAGGGCTGTGCCAGGTGCAGCAACTGAGGAAAGTGGCTGGTGGGGCTTCAGTCACACCCCAAAAGCAGACACAAATGAGAGACAAAAACCATACTTCCCCACTTAACATCCTCTGGTGCTCAGAGTCAGTCCCAGGAGGGACAGGCAGATCCAAATCCAAAATATGACGGAGCTGCAAACCCACTGAGACTTGGAAATCACCAGATCGGCCTTCAGTTACTTCAAAATATCAGGAGCTGGGCTAGAAATTCATTATAGTTACAGGAACGTGATGTGTTTGCAGACCTGAGCTGGTGGCTGTGAAGTGTGTCTGCTGCACAAGGACTGGCTTCTCAAGCTCTCCTAGGAAAAATACTGCCCACCTTTCTGATGGGCAAATGCCAGTGTCTCCCTACCTGGGCTGCCCGCTCACTGCCTGACCTCCCTGGACCTTACCAGGCTCCCAGCAATCTCATCACACCGCCAAAGAGTCACAACCACACATCAGGAAGTCACATGATGTCACTGTGATCAGGGCACAAGCCCAGTGCCAAGCAGGGTGCCCCAGGTTGTGGAAGCTGAAACTTGCCATCAGCACTTGGAATACAGGTTCCATCAACTGCCACGAGCTCTAGGCTTAGCTGGGTGAAGGCGGAGGAGTCCTGATGTTGTAGCAGCAAAGTTGCTAAACAGTGCGTGTCGCTGGGCCCTGCTCAGCTGCCTCTGGGAAGGAAGTGTTCAGGAAGCACTCCTGGCCTCTGAGCCAGTGTGAGAGTCCCCAGTCCCTGTACAAAAGCCGCTGCCTTGTTTGGTGACTTTCTGTTCCCAGGCTTGGGTGCAAGACAGCGACATGCCTTGGTGGAGTAGTGATTTGGTCTTCGGGCTCTGGCCGTGCGTATCCACAGATACCCCAGGGATCCAGGTTCACATCCCAGGGTCAGTGGGAACAACCAAGATGAGCAACTAAATGAAATGCATTTTAAAATGCTTCTTTCTTTGCCTTCTTGCATGCTTGCCTGCTCACCTTCATTCTTGCTTGCACCTTTCCTTTAAATACAAGAAAAAGAGGCAGCAAAGGCCTTTGGGAAGTGTTTCCAGGGCTGGGGAACAGCCTAGAGAGTGGGATAGACCTGCCAGCCCAGCCTAAAGGCCATTTCCAGTGTCCTGCTGGAGTCCTGTCTCTTCCTTGATTGACCAGCAGCTGAGTGGAGGGGACCAGGGGCAAGAGTCCTGGGTGGGGGTGTTGCCAAAGACTCTTGAGATTCTTTTTTATATTTTTAACTAACTTGACCCCTTCCACCCACCCCTGAGATTTATTGAGGGCAATGAGGAACAGTATAAGGAAGGTCACTCTACTTCTCACTCCCAGCTGGAAGAAACATCATCTAAAAATGAAATTTCAGGGCTACCTCAGAGGTGGGTCCTAGAGACCAGTGGACAGATGAAGGGAGAGAGATTCTCCTCTTCCACTAGACCACCCAAGTGCCAACCAAACAACTATCCTCTGGCAACAAAGAGAGTCTTGGAATGCTGAGGAGTAGCCTCAGGCAAGCCTTCGACCATGACCCAATTCCTAGGAAGGTCAGACATACCCACCTGGGGTTCATTGTTACATGAAGTTACCAGTCAAATGCCTCAGTAAGAGCTTGTTATGTGAGAAAAAAAAAATTGCTTTTTCCTCAGAAAAGCACTCAGGATTATCTCCATCCCTTATTCTACTCAGGCAAGTTACATGGCTGTACCAACCAAGCTCAACCATTCACTCAGGGCCATTCTCTAACACAAGTAGGATGGGGAGATGAAGAAGGAATCTCTTCTGGCCAAGTTTCTCTACCTTGTCTTGCAAGAGCCACCCGCATTGAGATGAAGAGGGATCCAGGCCCTAATGGCATCTGTCTCTTTTAGTTTGGTCTGGAAATTTTTCAGAATTCACAAATTCTCTAGTTGTTACCGAATTTTTCAGATATGGATTTGGTGCTCTTTCCTCACAAGGATGGTCTGGCCTTACACTCTTAGCAGAAGAGAGAAGTTTCTCTTTGGCTTCTGAGTCGGTTCCCCCTTCCATTCCAGAACACAGGTGTTTGGATTTTCTGGATGGAATCTCGATGGAAGCAGGGGGCTTCTCGAAAACGCTCTCTAGGGAACAATAAGGCCTGTAGGGGGAGGTCACATACTCATTTTCTTCCCCACCCTGACCCTTTTTAAGTTCCTCTGTGGAAACCTCTTCTAAAAAATTCCCAAAGTTCACAACCAATTTGTCAATAAGGTCGCTGGGTGCGGAACATGGTTTTAGAATCCTGCCTTCTTCCGTGTTCATACAGTCATCGAACTCCTTCAGATTTAGTTTATCCTGGAAAAGAGAAAGGGACATCCTCAACAGTCATTTGGGGACAAGCTATGATGACGCCCAAAGCTCATTAGGTTTAGGACTCCCGATAGCCCACCTCTTGACCAGCTCCACACATTCCTCTCAGATACCAGAAGCCACCAGTCACCTCCTCATGTCCTTCCATAGGAATTTGGCAAGAGGAATAGCACACAGCATTCAAAAACTTTCTTCCTCTAGAGAGTCAGAGGGGCTATTCCCACACAATTATAAGCTCAAAAAGGCCAGTTGAGAGGAAAGCATCAAAATTAGACATCTTCCAGATGGAAAAAACATAATCATAAAGACAAATGACTTGCACGATGTTAACAGAAAACTACATGTGATCTCAAAGCAAGAGGCTGTGTCGTCTCTGACACCTGTAACCCAAGTCTATCCCAGTTCCTGGCATATAGTGTGATCAATAAATACTTGTTGTGGAGATCAGATGAACAGTTATTCAAAAAGCATTTTAGACATCAGACAATACCACCTATGAATTCATTTTACTCTCTTAGTAACTTCTAAAAAGTAGGAAAGTAAATCGAATAATACAAGATTGATGAAGGAGAGAAACCATAAGTCTAAGTAACATAAATTAAAAATTTGTAAAACATAAAAAGAGATTGAGTTGAAATAAGGGCTAAGGGTTTAATATTAAAAGTCCCTACATCAGGTGCACCTCGGTGGCTTAGTGGCTAGTCCACCCTGGGAGCAATCCATCTACATCCCAAGGTCCCGGGTTCAAGACCTGGACCCGAGGAGAACCACCAATGTGAACAATACATAAAAAACACAGTGCTTCTAATGCCTCTCTTCCTGCCTGCCTTTCTCTGCTTGACTTCACTCCCTCCTGCACCTTTCCTTTAAAAAAAGTTCCTGCATCAAGAAATACTGGAAACGAAGTAACCCCTGTAACCGAGGAGGCTAAGGCTAAAAGCCCAGGACCTCCCTCGGTTTGAGATATAGGACTGGGGAAAAAACATTAAAAAGTAAAGTAAAATTTAAAAATATAAATAAAATAAAAATAATGTACAAATATCAAAATTAAACAAGTTTAAAAATAATAAAATACTGGAAGCACACTTCAACAGTCAGTCTCTAAAAGATGATATTTGATCTGATATTTTTCTTCTTAAGCAAGACATTTAACTTTAAAAATTTCAGAAGACCTTCAATTAAAAACTTATGAAAAAGGAGTTTCTCCTTACTTTTCTACTTAGAAAAACCCTACTGTTAGTCAAACAAACTAACTATAGCTCCCCAACCTGAGAAAAACAACTCCAGCTCCCATCTCTGAACAACCATGCAGTCAGCAGCACCTCAGGCTGCTTTTTAAATGACTCCAAATCTTTTGGCCAGGCTGTCTCTCAGTAACTAGACAGCCAGGTCCTTACAGGTAGGACCAGTGTCTTTCTTCTGTGCACCCTTTATAGGACAAGTTCTGTGGCCCTAACACACTGGGTGCTTGTGACTCTGGAGAATCCTTTACCTCTTACCCAAAGAATGAACTCAAAGTCATTCCAGGAAGGCTGATTCCACCTGCCTCCAGCTACTCCCTGGGACTTTCAATCCTTGAGTTCTTTCTATGTGAACCTGTACCTGTGAACTGCAGCCCAGGACTCCAAGCACCTCACCCCCATGGCCCGAACTCCGACAACCAGTCTGCTCATAATTTCCTTAACAGTAAAAGAGGCGCATTTACCTTGAAATCATCTCCATGCCACATGGCAATGCTGCTTTCGGCAGGGTTGGGGACACTGGGCCAACAAAGGTGCTTCAATTTGCTAACAAGAGAAGATTTTGATACAGGGAGTGAGTCCAAGAAGCATCTTCCACGCACTCCTTGGCTAAAGCCAAAAGAGTGAAACTCTGCTTGAAAACTGTGTGGCTCCCCTATTAAAAAAGGACAAGCTCTCCACCTCCTGACAGAAACTGGGAAAGCAAAGTCATTTGGGGGCTGAAACTGCAAGTCATCTATGTGGGATGATGTCAAGAGCCCACAAAACACTACTCCGACCCTTCCCGCACTGCTCTGACCCTGCCTTTCACACTGGTCCTCACGCCAGAAATCACACGACTGCAGCCATGCACTCCCTAGGGAGGGTGACAGTCTAAGTCTTACAAGACACCCACATTTTAGTGCAGCCGGATCACCCAGCGGCTTGGGAGAATGTACAAGAATTTGTGCTGCTGACTTGGTTACAACCTAGAGTTGGGAACCGGGGTTGACATTGGTTGGATCAGCAGTTAGGCAGCGTTACTGTCCAATTCTGGAAATGTCTACGAATGAGGGAGCCCTTGACCAGCAGGGCAGAATGAGGCTCACCAGAGAGAGCAAGAATAAGACACTGAAGAGAAGCTTCTTTCCCTACAGTGGCCAAGGCAGACAAGGCAATTGCCCCCACAGCCATCTTCCCATACTCTACCACGAAGGAGCACGCTTGTGCTTGGCATATGATTGGCATATGACCGGACTGCACTCTAACCCCATGGGCACACAGCTCCCTGCCCAACCTAGGAGAAAAGCTAGGGGCCTTGAGGCCTCTTTCTGCTGCCAGGGTTTCCTTTCCCTTTAGACACTGAGAGAAAATAATTGTCTTCTCAGTTGTGTCTCAGGTGGTAACACAGGAGATAAAGCCTACAGATCCGCTGGCATGCCTCTCAGCTCAGAAAGGCCTAGGCCTGGTGTACAGGGCTGTGTGTGTGGTGGCGGGGTGCGTGAAAGTTCTCTTGTTTGATCAGACTTCTGAGGAGTCATAGGGTACGGCATAATACACTTAGTAAATATATGCCAAATTAATAAATGAATGAAGACCCCCTTAATGGTAAAGTGCCCTCTCCCTCCCACAATGCCTTCCTCCCCTCTCCGTCCCTGATTCTGAGGGTATCTGCTGTCGCCTATAAACTCACTTAGGTTTCTGGAGACCATACACCACCGTCAGAATGATGAAAATAAAAAGGCCTCCTCCAACCAGAGAAGTTATGAGGAAAATCTCAAAGACACCTTGGAGAAAAGGAGAACAAAATTCAGTGTAGGCTGAGTTTCTTACTTTCTTGATAAAAATCAAAGTTGAACTTTTTCTTAGAGCAGCTTCAGCAACACATTTCTTACTATCTTTCTTTCAATTCAAATGCATACAATTAAAAACACCTTGTTATTTGTGACTCCCCATTCAGGTCTCTTTTTCCTGAGTAACACTGGCATATTCACTTCCAACCTCATTCTTTTAGTAAATATGTATTGAACACATAGGAGTTGCCAGATGCTGTTTTGCATAATAGACAGTAATAAGCAAGAAATATAAACTCTGTACTCTCATGGGATTTATATTCTGCTAGGAAAATTCAGGCAATAAATGATGTAAGATTATATCAGATGCAATAAGGTAATAAGACAGAGAGCAACTGGGGTAAGCTAGGAGGGATGCTAGCAACTTTCAAGAGTCAGGCAGAGGGAGAGTTTTTTGAGAAGCAAAATTTGAATTAATATGAATAATGAGAAAGAGCCAGCCATGCAAAAATAAAGGGAGAGCACTTCAGGCAGAAAGAATAACAGATGCAAAAGTCTTAAAGCAGGAACAAGCCAAGGAACATAAATAAAGGCAGAATGTGATAAATGAGTTCATTAAGGAACAGATGATGAAGGACTCTGAAAGCTTTGGGGGAAAGTTTGGACTTTATTTAAAACGTAGCAGGAGCCACTGGTGGGTTTTAGTGGCAAATCTAGGGCTTTAAACTCTGAAGTGTGGAGAATAGATTATAGAAGATCAAAGATGGAAGCAGAGAGATCTGTAATATGTAGACTAAGGGTAAGAAACTTCTAGGCTCTAAGACAGCGCAGCCACCTTCGAAATGAATTACTAAAGAAAATGTCATCAAGTAATGCCATTGGAGCTTAGAATTGTGAAAATAAAGCATGATTTTTAAAACATATAGTGAAAAGAATTCAAAAGAGTCAATGTTAGTCTAATAAAATAGTATGTTTTTTATGTAAAGATAAATGTTGCATTCACATTTTCCAGAATCATAGTTATTTTTATTCTAATGAAAATATGATGAGGAGGCTTTCAAGAATATTTAAAGCACAGTATTTTTATCTTTTATTGCAGAATGTGACAGTATTACTACATCCTTAATATGAAAGGTTGTTTAGTCCTTAAAACAGTTTAGTATATCCTTAAAATAAAATCCTGGGCACACCTCGTGGCTCAGGCAGCTAAGGTGCAGGCCATGCAGAGCCCAAGGACCCCAGATTCAGGACCTGGGGCTGAGGGTGCAAAATAATATGAAAATAAAAACAATTCACATAAAAAATAAGATCTCTGCCACTTAAGGACTTGGAAAAAAAAAAAAAACAATATATTTCTGTTTCTCCCATTCTTCCTTGTTTCTTCTTCACCTACCTCCTCATTCCATCTTCCTCCCCAATGAATATTTCCCATAATCATCATATGCAACTATATTGTATCTTATTCTTTTGATGCATTCAATTAATTTGTCATTCCCCCATTTTAGTGTAAAATCTGGTAAGTAGAATATATCATATATTTTTTGCTCAAAGAACTGAATAAATGAGAGTAAGTGACTTCCTGTGGGTCCCTGGTCAGCCAAGGTCTTTCCTTGGTTTCCTCCAAGACCCCATTATGTAGTTACCACTGGATCACAGAAACTGGTGACTTTGAACTCAACCTTGAGGAGGGAGCTGGTTTAGAGTCGAGAGTGAAATTAACATTAACTGGATCCCGCCTCCTCAAGATGATACAGGGCTACCCAAGAGGAAAGAGAAAAATGACCAGTCTTTCCTAGGCTAACCATATTTCAAAGCAGGACAAAATGGAACGGGAGCTTTTGGACCCCTCAACAGACTGGGCCTGGGACAACTCAATGGCCCCTGAGGCCCTACATTACAGATCATTCTGGTTTATTAAAAATGGGATAAAATTGATGGTTAGGAAATATGAAAACCAATGGTACTGTCCCATTTAAAACAGGATATATGATGAGCCTAGTCTTTCCAAATTCAGTGTTCAGCTTACCTGTTCTCTGTATGCTCCAATACATCTTCCAGGAAGGTCAATTAGCCAGAGCCAATGCTTCTCAATGAAGCACTGCCCTTTCATTCGGCAAATGTCATCTCTTACTAATATAAGGGAAATATCAAGGAGAGGTAGCAGAGCTTGAAGTAAATACTCACTGATTGACAATGTCTTGAAGTTTATCCTTGTGCCATTCGTCCCCCCAGCGTTGGTGCTGGCCATAACGTGGACAGTAAAAGAAGTCTTCCGTGCCAGGGATTCCAGGTCATACTGCAGGATGCTGGAGTTGACTGTCTTGGCTAAAGGAAAAATATGTAGACGTCAAACATCAAAGCCAAGTCTGACCGAAAATGGTGTTTAGTAGCTTTGGAGCCTGTACATCCAAGCTTGGCCATCTCGTATTCTGACTCCTCTATCCATGTTTTGTTTAAAATTAGCCTACCAAGATTGATCAAAGACTTAAAATAGAGCTAAAATTATTAAACTCTTAGAAGAATTCCTCATGATTTTCAACTTAGCAGTGATTTCTTAGATTTGATATCAATGTATAAGAAAACCATACTGGACTTCATCACAATTAAAAGCCATGTGCATCAAAAGACATGATCAAGAGAGTAAAAAGACAATCTACATACTGGGGGAAAATATTTATAAATCATATATTTAATAAGGAAGTTGTATCTAGAACACAGAAAGAACTCTCACAAGCTAAAAGCAAAAGAGAAACAACCCTGTTTTAAAACAGACAAGGTGATTGAAGATTTTCTCAAAAGAAGATATAAAGTTAACAAGCATATGAAATGATGTTCAGCATCATTAATCGTCACCCTGAGATACCACCTCACACCCACCAAAATAGCCATAATATTTTTTTTGACAAACAGAAAATAACAGATGCTGAAAGGATATGGGGAAATTGGAACTCTTATACAAATACTAGTGGGAATGTACAATGAAGTAGCCACTTGGAAAAGTTTGATGGGCCCCCCAATAAATTAAACTCAAATTACCATGTGACCCAGAAATTCTGTTCCTAGGTTATATACCTAAAAGAACTGAAAACAGAAACTCAATGTTCAGAGCAGCATCGGTCACAGTAGCCAAAAGGTGAAAATAGCCTAAGTATTCATCAACTGAGAAATAGATAAACAAAACGCAGAATATCCATATACTAGAATATTATTCATTCGTAAAAGGAGTGAGGAACTAATACATGCTACAATATGGATGAACTTAGAAAACATTATGAAAGAAGTCAGACAAAAAAGGCCACATGTTGTATTACATTTATATGAAATATCCAGAAAAAAATAAATCCATAGAAGAGCAGTTTTGCGGTTGGCACTGTGGAAAGAGCGCAATGAGAAGTAGCTGATGAATGAGTACAGGGTTTCTGTGTGGGTATAAATGGAAACGTTCTGGAAAAAGCGGTGACGGTGCACAACAATATAGGTAAACTTAATGGCCAGAGTTTAGGATGCCAGGAGGTATTATATAGTCAAGAAAAAAGGTATGATGTGACAGTGGGAGCAGGATCATGGTAGAAGTCCTCCACTGAGGTAAGTGCCACTAAACAGGGTCTGTCTCCATTCCACTCTCTAATCCTGACAAGCCCTACGCTGGAACAATGAGGGGAGAGCGACTAGGAAGCCAATTAGTTCATGGTCTGAGCAGAATAAATAGAGCAACTACTCCAGACCCTACAGGACTCTTAGGACTGTGACTTGACTGTTTGACTCCAGCAAACTCGTGAGGTGGGTGCTCGTGGCTCCATATTCAGAGATGCTCAAAGCAGCAGACTGGTGTAAGTTCGCAGGGGCCATCCCTGTGTCGGGCCCATTCATGCATCCATTGGGGGTTTGGTGTATTTTTTTTCCAACTCGACTGTCAGCACACTTACAGAATTCCTTTCCATCTTCAGTTTTGTAAAAGATGGTATAGTTTCTGATGAAACCATTTCTTTGACTCTTGGGAATCTCTTTCCAAGTGATTCTGACTGTGTTTGAACCAATGTTCTCTGCCTTGGCCACTGGACCTGCTGATGGAACTTTAAGCGACAGAGAGATTAATAAACATCATACACACCTCAGATGATCCTCCCCCCATGGAGGTCCTGGCCACACTCAGACTGAAACCACTGCTGTTGCTGGGAGGTCAAGGCAGAGTAGGGAACTGATGAATCTATTTGCTTGGAAAAATTGCTTAGTGGAGGCTCCATCTTAAACAGGTAAGAAGCGGTGCCAAAGACCAGAGAACAAGTACTTTCTTATAGACTTTCTACTCCAATTTCATTCATAGCTGTAACATACAGCTATTATCAAGTAGAGTATGCCTGCACAGGCTACCTTTGAGTGACAGGCATATTCTCCACTGCTGAATCTAGATGTTAACCCTCAAAAAGTTGAAAATATCTGAGCAGCTCACCAAAATTAAGCAATTAAAAATAATGCTTTAGCATCTTCAGCTTATTGATTAACTCTGTCGGGAGTCTAAGTTCATCCTAACTAAAAGTTTTTCTGCTTAGAGAACAACTTGTAGCTTCTTGATGACTTCAGGCAAGTCACTCCACCTCTCCGAGTCTCAGTTCTCCACTGATTGAGATCAGAGACTTGGACTCGAGGATCTCTGATGTCTACCCCAGCTTTAAATTCAGTGAATATACAACCTGTCCACAAGTGTATGGGACATACATAGCTCACAACAAGCTGAAAGCGCAGCACAGTGAATTCCGAGGCAACCACAAGTGAGCCACAGGCATTCCTGGCCTTGTCTAAATGCTGACTAGCCCCACCGTGGCGCTCCCTCAGGATCTCGTCCATACATACTTCCTTCTTTGACATAGGTCTGGATAGAATATGGCTCGCCCACTTGGTCTTTCAGCATTGGATACACAGAGATGTTGTAACACCAAAAAGATTTTAATTTGTCTGTAAAAGAAAAATGACAAACACAAGCTTCACTGTAGAAAGCGGCATAGTGACAGAACAGACAAAGAGTTATGACCCGAAAGTTTGTGAAGATATTCTGTTTGTCTACTGTTTTTATATCTGGAAAATACCTAGGTTAGTTTGGCTTGTCTCTAATTTCTATTCGAGTTCTAATGCTTTCTAGTTAATTCTTAGCTTAAATCCTACACTACTCTGATAAATGACAAAATCATCCAGGAATGGAGGACAGCCAGTCTCTTCCTCCATTGCCGATTCTGTTTTTTTGTTACTTGGTGTTCTCTTTAAACTCACTAAATCAGTGATATATTACAAAGGATATAACTCAGGAGCAGTTAGATGGAAGAGATTCACTGGGCAGGGTATGAAGAAAGGGCATGAAGCTCCCATGTCCTCTCTACAATTACTCTCCTTAAATCTTTACATGTTCACAGCCTGGAAGCTCCTATCACTGATTTTGTTATATGATTTGGGGATATTGCAGAATAAACTTTCTGTCAATACCAAGTTACCCTGGAAAATTCGATGCCATGAATTCTTCTTCATCTGCCTGCCTGCATTGCTGTATGCATATGATTCTGCATATGACTGCTAATAAATAACTAAATATAAGGAACTAGCAATACTGATAGGATTGGAAGGATCAATGCCTCAGTCATGTGTCTGACATGGAGGAGTGACTTTCTTGAAAAGAAGGCTATTGTCTGAAGCAATCACCTGGGGAAATGGCCTAGATCTTAAATGGGCAACCAAAAGGGAAGGGAGCACCCTGGATAGGACAGACGGGATCCAAACATTAGAGCTAACCACCAGGTGATCAAGATACCTGGGAAGGCCTCTTCAATGGTGGGAAGCTAGTGTTTTCCATCTGAAAACAGGCCAGATATCTTGTCTGACACCCATGACTTCTTGTCCCAACCTTGCCAGGAAATGCCAAGAAGTGTGTTACTTCACTGAACTTGTACTAGCTTGTCCAATACTATCTACCAACTTTACAGCTTTGAAGCCAGAGCTAAAGATTTAAAAACTAACGACAATGAAACTGAATCATACATAAAAGGAACATGTGGGGTCTGCAATGACTACCTTTCTGGATTGTCCAGTTTTGAGCCTGAGACACAGATTCCCAGGAGAAGGCAGAAGGTTTTGAGTCCAAATCCGGGAACCACTCAACCATCCATGTGTCCACCTCCAGCATGGAACTTTGCCACTGCACCACCAGCTGGTCCTGAGTGAGGTAGGCCTGCACGGTCTCAATGCACCGAAATGCTGAGAGGAGAGAGAAGTTACTGACTCGTCCTCTATATTCACCAGCCACACTAGCATCCAATCACATCATTCATTGCCCAAATCTTAAATAAGGTCAAAGTTCAGGATCTTCACTGTAGTCTCCCATTGGGTGTTGTTTCACCCTGTTTATTCTATTCCTTCTTCTTACCTTCTCCCCAGCTTTGATGACTTCTTAATCATTTTAATCACCCCCAAATTTACTAGTTTCTAGAAAAATATCACTAGAGATTTGATGACTACAAAGACTTACCTTCCACAGGTGTCTCTGCAGGTGAAAAAGAAACCACGCCATGGACAAAGCATGAATCTCTAAGGCAGAATTTCGGCACCAGTAATCCTATGGCTGGGAAGTGGAGATAATGACCCTAAATCTTAGTGGGGAGATGGTTTCAAATTCCAACTGTCTAGGCTGGCCTTGCAGAACCTGGTCATGGGAGCCTAACCTCAAGGCAGTAAGAACTGTGTCTGTGCCAGAAAGACATGGACACATCTATCCACAGTACTGAGGCATGGCCCATATGTAAATGACAGCATTTTCTGCAGGCCTGGCTGAAAACTCATGTCTGGAAACAGGCCAGAAGGATTCTTTGAATAGGAAATTTGAACATGTGCTTGAAATTTAATATCTGGGATTTAATCAGAATCAGAGAACAATCTCACTGACAATGTTCTGAATGTGCAGAAGAGAGAAGAACTATTTGTAGGCAAAGGTGGGACCTGGAGGATCATAGGGTGGGGCTCCCCCTCACAGCCACTCCCCACCATCCACAACACACCTGAGCCTTCAGAATTGGAATCCACAGGAAGTATGTGTAAATGAACATTACAGACAGCTCTGGATAAGGGCAGAAGAGAAGATGGTGTTCCTCATAATAAAACAGACCACAGCAAAAACACAAAACATTTAGGGCTGGAAACCTAGGCCAAGTATAGGGATCTGGGTGCTAGGGACACCAAATTCTACTATTTCTAGGCAACAAGTCCCTCTTGGTGTACATAGTATTGAAGGGCACAGTTTATGGATCCTTTACCCAAACTGGACCTTTATGGGACACTCCAGCAGCTAGTCTTCGAAGCAATGCCAGGTAGAGTAACTCAGAAAAGGTCATCCGAGGCAAGAAGGAAATGTGAGGTTGGAGTGAGGGGGGAGGAAAGCAAAGAGCACAGAGCAGGAAATCAATCCCACCCAGCTCCTTCTTCCTCATCCCTGCCCTTCCCTGGCTCATTGCCTCTGACCATCCTCAGTTCTCAGTTGCTCTGCCAGTCAAGCTGGCAGTCATTCCTGGAGCATTTGGGACATTACTCGACCTCTTGTGCAAACAATGCTAGAGCTCCCTGGTCCTCCCAGAGTCCTTCTTCCTGGGAATTTTGCTTGGCTGACATAACACTGAGATGTTCCTTACACTTCAGAGTCCCCTCACAGGGTCAAGTTGAAAACACTTTCCCCAGGACATTCATCACAGACTGCTCCTGTCCTGGGTTGAATTGTGTCCCAAAAAGATATTCTCTGTCCTGTGGAATGTGACCTTATTTGGAAATCAGGTAGTTGAAGATGTAAGTCTAACTACTTAGTCCAATATAACTGGTCTCCTGATAAGAAAGTGGAGTTTGGACATAGAAACAGAACCACACAAGAAGTGGGCTGTGTGTAGACTCAGGCAGAGACAGAGATACGCAGCCACAGGTGAAGAATGCCTGGGGCTTCCAGAAATGGGAGAGGTAAGGAAGAGTCATCTCTGTACTGAGGGTGCTTAAAAGGTGTGTGGCCCTGCCAACACCTTGATTTCAGACTTCCAGACTCCAGAACTATGAGATAAGACATTTTTGTAGTTTGAAGTCACCCAATCTACAGCTCTGTGAAAACCAACAGGGTAATTTGGATTCCTCCCCTCATCTAGCCTTGCTTCCTTTTTTGGTCTCCCTAGAGGTGCTTTCTTAATAAGTAACTTGCACACCACCCTGACCTAAGGACTGGAGCGAGCATTGGTTCTTAACCCCACATTCTTTACTAACTGGAGCTCTGAGGAGCAGGAGTTGGGTCCAAAGAGCCAACATGCTGCAGGGACCACGGGAACAAAAATAAATATCAGGGCGCATCCTGGTGGCTCAGTGCTAAGTCCATGGCATCCCAAGGACCTGGGTTTGTGTAGTGGGGCCCAGGTAAACAGCCAAGATGAAAAATTAAATAAAATAAATAGAGTGCTCCTGCCTCCTCTCTCTTCCTGCCTGCTTACCTCTGATCACTTTCATTCCTGCCTGTGCCCTTCTCTTTTAAAAAAGAAAAAAGAATTTCAGGAACTAAAGACAATGAGAAATACTGTTAAATATTAACTAAAACACTATCAGTTATACTCAAAATACAAGATGTGCATGTTAGACATTCTAAAATGAGGCAAGGGAAGAAGTAGGTTAAGCATAAGAAGAAGAGAAGGAAGAAAGGGAAATCTAGACTCTATAGTATAAATGCTTGAAGCAGCCTAGGTCTAAGTGAGTAGAGGTGGCAAATTGGAAGTGTGTTCCCTAACTAGGGCATGTTTCAACAAAGTTCCGTGCCAACTGTTCTGTGCTGTTCTAGATGCTGGAAATACAGAAGGAGGAGGAGAAGCAGCAGCAGGAACAAAAAGACAAAAATTTCTGCCCTCGTGGAACTTGCATTGAGAGAGACATAGGTAATAAAATAAATCAGAAAATCTATGAATGACGAATAGTAGGATTTATGGGAAAAAAGTAAAGCAGGGAAGAGAAAATCTATTATCCACAATTTGTTGAATTAGAAACAGAAACAACTTTTTATTCCAAACAGGATCTAAAACATGAGTTTTCCTAGAAATATGTTTAAAACTACTTAATCAAATATGTAATGAGCAATTTATTGACAAGTATAAACATAAGGAATTTTCCTGGTGTGAGAGTCAAGTGGAAAGGGAAAAAGAAAGAAAATAGAAAGTCAGCAAGCCAGGCCTGGGATGTGGTCAGCACTGTGGGGGGAAGATTTCAAAAGAGGGTTCAGCCACTAAGGACAGATGGAAGAGACCTGACAGCCTCAGCTGTCAGCTTACATGCTCTCAGACCAAAGCAAATACAGGGTTGCTGACTTTGCATCATATCATTTATGAAACCTTTGATTTTCAACAACAGGCTTTGTTGCAAAGTAACTTTATCTCAAGGGGTTCATTCATTACCAGCAGATTTTGTGCTCCCCAACCTAGCCTAAAAAGTTCTCACTTCATTTTCATTTTGACTCAGAAGAAAGAGACCCTTGAGAGAACAGGAACTACTACTTGGTCAATTGGGTGGAGTCAATTCTAAGCAAGAAATTGACATTCTACTCACACTTTTCATCAATAGCTGGAATCCTCAGGGTGGCCACTGGAGACTTCCCAAGAGAATTATAAGAAACCAAAGACACCCAATAGGTCTTGGCTCCCAGATCGAGTTGAAGATGCTGTTCGGTAGTGGTCACTGTCTCTGTGAGGTCAGTGTTATTTTCTGGAGAGTACCATATGTTGTAGCCAAGTGTCTTCTCCAGGACTGGGGTTCCTTTTGCCTTCTGAACCCAAAGAAACAAAATATATTGCCAACAACAAAAGAGAAACACAGTGATCAATGGTGGGGAAGGGTGGGGAGGGGGCAATATTACCTGTTAGGTGCTAAACTACAACCAGAAATCACCTCCCAGGGATGATGAGCACACCCTGTGCTGTGATATTAACACTTCATATGCCAGAAGAGAGAATTTGCTAAATGGTACCTTGGTATCCACGCTTAACCTAAGTCTAATTCCATGAGGCTAAATTAGGAGAATGACCAAGCCATCCCATTTTCTTTGGGCGTTATCTTTCTCTCCATTCCACAAGGGCAGAAGAATATACGCTGAAAAAATGGACACATTCCCTCTGAGTCAGTCCCAACTCTGTTCTGGTCCTCAGCCTCTCTTACTGAAGGTTACTATATGTCATAGTTCAACCAAGATTGTTCTGGTTTAGCAACACTCTCCCTGCATCCTGCTGGATTTGAAATTCTGTCCCAGTCTCAATCACAGTTTACTAAAAGTTAACTCAGGCAAAAACACACCCAACAAGCTAGCTCTAAATTGCCAGACAGGGATGCAGGTTTCCCCTATGGGTACACACATAACTTCTTCCAGAGCCTGAACATCCCCCTCCCCATGGCTGGTGATATTCAAAGTGGTCCCTGTTTCAACTCTAAAAATTCTGGTGAGTCTATTCACACCTGAAGTCTCCAAGGGTTCCAAAAGCACCGTAATTTTTGTCTTTTAGCTCCATGCCTGTCTCCCACCAGAGGGCGCTATCTTCCCTAGACTGGGAACCCCAGGCATCCCTGCCAAGAGGACTAAAACATCCAGGGCTGACCCACCAGCCCCAAATCCTTCCTGAGAAGCCTAAAGTGACCCCAGGGGCACAAAGCTAAACTCTTTTACTTTTTTCCTCAAACCTGAAGTCAGATGTTTTACTTCGGGGCCAGCATGCTGAGAATTTTTCAAGAATTACAGGGCTTTCAGCTATTCCCTTTCTGTTACTGATTATATATAAAGTGGAGCAGAATGACTGAATGTGAGGGCAGACAGAATTTTAGAATCACCTTGTCCTGCTGTCTTCTCAGTTCAGGGATTTCCTTTCCAGCTCCCATGATATCAAAGGTCAGCTAGACTCTTCCTAAAGGCTGGGAGCCTTGTCTCTCTCGAGACACCCAATTTTCTTTTTTTTAAGTAACAATTTTGAGATATACTTCACATACGTTAACATTCAGTGTTTTAAAGTGTGTGATGCAGTGACTTTTAGCAGTCACAGCTATGCAGTCACCACCGCTATCTCATTTTAGTCTGTTCTTTTTCAACCAATTCCGATTCCTAGAAAAATCTCCTCTCGAGGTTAAAGGAAGACAGGTAGCAGGGTGAGGGAAAAACAGATGAGACTATTGAAGTCCATCTCACCTACTTCACAGGTCGACCCACTGACCTGTGGCTGAAATCCCAGGTGGCTCTGTGCCACTATCGCCAACATGCTGATAGTCATTTATTTTCACAGCATCTGGGACAGATTTCTCAAAGGTTCCCGAACACCCCTTCCCTAGCCTGCTGCCTCTGCAAGCTGAGGGTGTCCCACAACCTGGGGGTGTGAAGGGAGGGGCAGAGAATACTGGGGATTGGAATGTCATTTGGCAAAGCAGGGTAGTTTTTCCATTTTCAGAGGAATTTTAAACAACCAGACTTCAGCAAGTATGAGATAACCTGAGGAGTATATCTTCAGAGTTTTTCAGTCATACTAGAAGTTTTGGTGTTTCACTGCGCTCCTCCCTTTCTTCCCCCTCCATCCCTTCCCAACTTTTTTCTCTTATTTCCTGCCTGTTTTCCCAATTCCATTTGCCCCTTTTCCTTTCCTCCTTACTCCCTTCCTTTTCTGTCTTCTTCCCTCTGCCTTTTCTTCTCCTTTGCATTACCTACCTATTGTCTCCTTCCTTCCTCACTCCCCAGTCTCCATCCTAGAATGTACCTTTTGATCCCTGTTCTGTCCTTGCACTCCTCTATCCTACGACTCAATGGGACAAAGATAATATGTTTCCAGTGACTTGAGCACACACCAGTGAGCTAGTCCCAAGTCAGTGCTCTTCTCCAAGACCGAGGTGGCGGGTATAGAATGTCGCACTGCCTTATGGTAGAGGCCAGCCATTGATGGCTTTCTCCAGAAAGTCAAGCTTTCTCCTGCATTTGCACTTTGTACCCATTCTAAATGTTAATGTCTCTGACCAAAGAAGACAGGATCTGAAATGCACACTGAGGCCATGCACAAGATGACTTTGGGGGCCATTTTTGAGCTGGGAAAGCACTGTGAGCATTGGGGTATCATAAAACCTCTAGGGAATGATATTCAGGAGACAAAAGTTCACAAACCTCCATTTTCTGAGGTTTTGGAAATCAAGAGTTTTAAAGAGAAAATGAAATTCAGAAGGTCACCTTCCAAAACAACTGAACTGTCCTTCTTCCACCCTCCTCGGCCGGTCCCAGGACTCTCCACAGATCCAGGCCACATGGAGCTGTAAGGGACGACAGTGAGGTCATTACAGGCAGCTATAGCCGGAGACGGTGATTATCAGCTGGCTTGTCTGTTAGAAAAGGCAGCTGGGAAGGGTTTGCTTGAGGGACACAGTAGAACTAAGATGGAGAGCAGAGACATGGCAGCGTTGCAATGGTCTTCATATGGTGGCCAAGGAGTAGAACAACCAAAGGTGAAAGATAAACCTGCTGTTGGATCTTAAGACAATGTAAGGTATAGACAAAGTACAGAAGACTCCTTCATAATATAATTTGTCACCCAAATCTGGATTCAAATGTGACCTCCTGTATCTCTAAGATATAACATATATAAAAATTAAAGCTGAGGGCAATAAAGCTGAAATTACCAAGAGGGAATGGGATAGGGGTGGGGTGGGGTGGAGGAGCAGGTGGTGCCGGAGCCCACTGGACAACGGTGAAGAACACCTGGGGATCTGATAGAGGGCAGGGTGTGGTGACATATATTTAAGGAATGGGGAAACTGCACATATGGGGAGCCTACACATGCATGAGTTTATTTTAATTTGTAAAACTAAGTTACTGCAATAATATATTAAAAATAAATTAAAACTGGGAATGACACAGGTTACTGATAAGGAGATGTGTATGTATATAAACTCTACATATATATACTTTCAATACAAAATAAAATTGTATACTTACAATGTTATAAAAATATAAGAAAACAATTTGAAAAGAACGGAGCCGAGAAATAATCATTACTAGATCTCTCCCTGTGCTCTAACTTCAATGCTGATATTTTAGCAAGAAAAGTAAAAAAGATTCATCCTGAGTTTCATGTTTCTCATGGCCTGATAAAATGGCAACACAGAAATTCATATGAAGAGGCCAGTATTTTCTGAATATGGGCACTGAATTCATAAATGCAAATTACCATATGACCTTCTCAAAAAAGACACAGGGTGGGTGTGCCCTGGTGGCCGAGCGGTCTAGTGCACCTGGGAGCAGTCCCCACAGACATCCCAAGGTCCAAGGGTTCGAGACCTGGGGCAGGGGGACAATCATGTGAATAACTAAATAAACATAAAGTGCTTTCTCCTCCTCTCTCTTCCTGTCTGCCTGCTTGCATTCATTCCTACCTGCACCTTTCCTTTAAAAAAAAAAAAAAAAAGACACAAGGTAACACAAAGACCGATGTCTGCAATCATAGCTGGGCAAAGATACAGAAATATGGCATATGTACATTTTTTATGTCGTCTATGAAATGCAAGAGCATAATGTTAAACTGAATTCATGCACTTCTCTAAGTGTGCTGCCTTCTGATGATCAAGCATAGAGGGAGAAAACTTAGAAAACAATAGGAATTTATATTTCACTTGATCTCTGGACTATGTCTTTCAAATATTGTCCCAACAAGTTTTTCAAGGAATGGATCACTGGCAATTTATAGCTGAACACCCTCACATGTGCCTGAAATGACAAAATGCTCAATAGTCAATTGAAGAATCACCCACACGCTTCAGCCATGAGAGGAAAGCAGCATTCTAAGGAATTTGCTAGGCCATCTACATTCCACTGAGATGTCTTAAAAGTTCTGCCAGGAGTTTTATAATTTTCCAAAGGCCTTTAATGAATTAGAAGACAGGACAACCAGTATTCAACATTCTCAGACAGAACTACAGGCTGGTTTCAACCTTTCTGGGTCAATGGAATGTAATCAGAGACGGAGTTCCTCCCAGAAGACAGCCTTAGCACAAAGCTACAAAGTCACCAGACCTTCAAAAATGACCAACACAACTGGAAGCACTCTCCCTTCATCTCTTACTTGTAGAGTCTCTCTGTCCCAGTTACGTGAAAGTCAGACGCAGGGATAATAACATTAGAGTAAGAAAGGAAAAAAATATAAAGGCAAAGTGTTCATTATAATCCAGCCCCAGACAGTCATCTGAAGGATAGAGGAAAAATAAACTGTTAAATAACTGATTATCCCAGTCATTTGATTAAATTACTTGTGAAAGAACAAAATTAAAATTTTCCACACCAGGATACCTACATATTCAAGGGCATCAGTTATTTGGACTGAGAGAGTACAATTCAGGGCTACGTTGTTTCTATTACAATCTGGGATCCCACAAGCACCATCAATTAGACACCTCGACACACACTGGTGCTTTTGCTAAAGCCCAGTAATATTAACAACTAACTTTTAGCAAATGTCATTGCACTAAGCATTTCACCTGAATTATATCATTGAATATCCACAATGCTATAATTAGGTACACCAAATATTACTACCTCTATTTCTGACACACAAAGTTAAGTAACTGTCCATATCACAAGCCATTAATTCAGAGTTACAATTGTCTGGTTACATCCATTTCATGAAGTAGGTATTTATATGTTTAAATGTGGACAAGTTACCCTAATAAATCAGTATGTTGAAATCCAAAGGAAAACAGTGTTTCTCATTCAACTTAGACTAGAAATTCTCTAGCAGAAAAGGTTGGAGGTGGCGTATATTAAACAACTGGCATTCTATTGTGAATAGGGAAATAGATTACTAAGCAGAAAAGGAGAAATTAGGATTTGCCAACAGGCATCGGGGGTTCATTTTCCTCAGTTTCCTCCTTGAAAAAAATTAAGAAAAGCAAAAGCAAATTTTTCTAGTTGTGACTTTGGATAAGTAAGTGTTGATTTGATTTAATTAGCAAATGGAATAGAGAACAACAGCATCTAGTGTGTCACTAATTAGTCTTAGCCAAACGAGCTGAAATAAAAAATCAGCTAAAACAGTAGGTCTTCTTTCTGGCAGCCAAACAAGTAGATGTTGATGTTAGACCGTGGCTGCATTGTGATGAGCGCACACTCAGCCATAATGTCATGGGAAGGAAGAATGACAGCTACAGAGAGAAGAGCTGTGCAAAACGAGATCATCTAAATCTCCCAGGTTGTCTGTTGAATAGTGGAGCAAAAGGAGATTTAATTTGCTCAATGAAACTGGATGTGTTTCATTCTAATATTTTAAAGGGAAGAGTCTCAGTTAAGACTAGACAACAAAACTGGCTACTTCAACAGGCTATAACCCTTTGGTCATTGAATACTTTGCAATTTAATTGTTATTTGATATTTGAAAACTATTGCACATGAATTCACTGGATACATTGAGATGTTATCTGTAGAATGTAAATGTATTCCCAAATAAGATACGTAATTTTAATCAAAATTTTGCATTAGATCCACCATTTCTTTATTTTTAAACTGGGGGGGATAAATACTTATTTCACAAATTGTTGGGGAAATTAAGTAAAAATAATGTGTATCAAAATATGTTTTTTAAAAAGCTTACATTAGATCTACATCTTGACTAGTTTTGTTCTATTCATCCATGTTTTGTTTTGTTTTTTTAAAGGAAAGATATGGGCAGGAATGAAGGCGAGTAGGCAGGCAGTCAGGCAGAGAAAGGAGGAGGAAGCATTTTATTTATTTTATTGAGTTGTTTATCACTGGTTGTTTTCCCAGCCCCAGGTCTTGAACCAGGAACCTTGAGATGTATGTGAACTGCCTCTGATTTAAACTTAGGCCACTAGGGCGTACCTCATGCTATATTTTTATTCATATAGCTTTTTATCACATGTAAGGCACTGTTCTAATCACTTGAACCTATAATAATTTGGGATTTTCTGTAACCTCTTCCCATACTGCTATAACCTGGTACAGAAGACTATGCCTAAATGGCATAGAAGAATGGAGTTTTAGGGTAAGAGGGACCTTCTGAGGCTATCTTACCTAATTCCCATGTACTGTATGAATCCCTATTGTGTAACCACAACCACCAAGGGGTAGTTCAGATTAAACAGAAACATCCAGTGGCGAATACAAAATTTAGAAGATACCAAATTGATTCGAGACATCTGACCATGTGGGTGAATACATCAAATATCTGTTAATACCATATTGGTCTTGTGGGAAACTAAATCAGATAAATAATTGCTCATATGGAAGGGCAAGTGAAGTAGCCCCCAGATTTACCTGAGACTAGTGTGGGACTTGAGAATGAATAAATAGGACTTGAAATCATGGGTGGGGGTAGGTGGGGAGAAATTCTTAAGACCTAAAACTGACCTCTCTTATAAACAAATAAAGCTGATGCTTCAAAGGAAGATTCGATAGGCAAGCATTTTTGTATTTCTTTTTCTCATTTCAGAAGATGTGTGGACATCATCAAATATTCATCTCACTTGTTACTTATCCATTGTGCTAGGCAGAATTATAGCTTGAAAGGATCTAAGTCCTAATCGCTGGGACCTGTAACTGTTACTTTATATAGCAAGTGGGACTTTGCAGGTGTGATTAATTTAGCATCTAGAGATGTAAAGATTATTCTGGATTATCCAAGTGGGCCCTAAATATATTCATGAATGTCATTAGAAGAGAGAGGAAAGAAATTTGACACAGAGTAGAAAAAGATAATGTGATGACAGAAGCAGAGATTAGAGTGACAGATTCTGAAGACAGGGGGAAAGGGCCACAAGCCAAAGAACATGGCAGTCACTGGAAGCTAGAAAAAGAGAGAAAACATATTCTTCCCTGAGAGTCTCTACAAGGAAACAATCCTACCTACACCTTGACATTAGTCTAGTGAAGCTGATTTTGGACTTCTGACTTGCAGACTATTAGAGAAGAAATGTGTGCTGCTGTAAGACACTGAATTTGTGGTAGGTTGTTAAAGCATCCATGGGAAACAAATACTTTCATCAAACCTTCACCGAGCAGCTAATAGGTGTCAGCCATGTGGCAAGGCTGTTGACATACAAAAAATGATAATATACAATGAGTGACACTGAGCAACTCATTGCTCTGAGATTCAGCTCCTTCACCTCCAAATGGGAATGATTCTACATATTTTATAGGGCTGTTGAAGGGATTAATAATAATAAAGGGAAATGTATTTATTGGATGTTTGCTATGGGTTAAATATATTATTTCATGTGATATTTAAAATAACATTAAAAAAGTAGGTACTAACATTAACTCAATTTTACAAATTATAATCCATTATGAAAAAGGGGAATAAGTAGTGAGGAAACTGAGGTATAGAGATTAAGTATTTTGCCCAGGTTACTCCAGAACCAGGCTGGAATTTAAGCCAAGCCCACGAACTCAAAGCAATATTATGTTCATTACTATACTATATATGATACTATATTACTATACTCATGGTTAGCACTCAAGCTTTATCTTTCCTTCTCATGCTGTCATTAAAAAAAAAATGACATTTTCCCTTTCATTAGTTACAGCTTCATTTTTTTAAGTGCTAGCTCTAGCATTGATAATAAGATATCATTTACGGATCATGGGACACCTTTAAATAATATAATATGGCTTCGTATAAAGAGCTTTATACAAGTGTCAAAAAGGCGACCTGCAGGGGGAGCTGGTTTATCCTGTGGGCTCAGGTGGCTGCAGTGAGCGACCTAGGAGAGTGCATGTGTGCACTTTCTAGACTCTGGGATCCTGGATTCCAAGTATGGGACGTGACAGACACCACAAGAGCTCAGCCCAGGCCACCCTAAACCAGAGCAGGAAGAAAAGAAATGACAAGGGAGCAACTTGCCTTCTTCCTCAGTTGTCCCCATTTTTTCTTGGCTCCAGCCACTCCAGAACATTGACTCCTCCCCGACACATTGCAGAGCTACGACATATTCCGTGAACGCCTGCAGGCCTGTGAGGTTGTATGTTTCATCCGCATTGAACTCCTCTTTGGTGAAGTTGACTGTCATCTAAAAGACAGAGACAACGCTGAGCTGGAAGGGAGACCACATGTTATCTTTCTACTTTTCCTCTTTATTCCCTATTTCTCTCACACCTTTTCAAAACTAGTAGTATTCTATATCAAATTTCAAAATATATAATTTTGATTATTTCCATAAATTCAGCTCTATAGATGCCTAGGGACGACTTACACTTGACATAGATGGGCATCATCTTGTGAACCACCATCTCCCTCCCCATGTCCTGCCTGTCAGCTCATGGGGCAGAGATCCCTACCTCCACGCTGGGTGTGAGAGAGCAGAGCCTTAAGGTTCTGGAATTGGCGAGGTAGAGCCCTGGAGCACAAGGCAATCTGACCTCAGTTAAACTCGAAGTTACTCCAACACCTAGAGACATAGTTTCACAGGACAGTAGGTAACAGAGACTCTAGTGCCATCAAGTTCAACCTCGTATCAAGAACGAGACCAAGAACAATTACGTGACCAGGCAACCTTAGTATTTGTTACTGGCAGAACTGGAATCAGAACATAGATTTCTTCACTCCTGGACACTTTTCCTTTACTTACATCTTCCATTTCAAATGACTGTTCTTTGGGTGACCAACCAAATTGCTAATGGTCTTGGAATCTTGAAACATGAATACATTTTGACACTCTTCCTAAGATGGGGTGTGTGTAAATAAATCACTTCTCCTTTCTATATCTGTTTCCTTGTTAGTAAAACGAGTGTGTCGCTTTATATAATCTCTAAACTCTCTTTTGAACCTAGCCTTCCTAGAGGAATTAAAATTTTAGCTACTTCTTTGTAAACAGAATCATTCTGCTGCCATACAGTGTTTTAGCTATTGGTTTATTTTTGAGTTGATTAGTAAAATCAAACTAAGTAGGTATGTCTACTTTGTGAGCAGGCACATTGCATAGTCCCACAGAGCCCTGCAAAAAAGGGAGGTTCTGATATGTGCATATGACATCTGTGAAACTAAGTGCCTAATTGTCAATCCTGGGCCTAAAAGAAACTGGGCAAAATGAGGATGTGTGTATGGAAAAAGCTGAGTATCTCAGCGACAGGTGGACACTGAGAACTGCCACCATCGTGAGACAGTGAGACGGTGTCAGAGCAAGGAAGAAGACTTGAGAGGTGATGGCAGCTCTGCTTGGAATCCCAGGATCCTAGAGCACTCTTGCTAACAGCCCCTGGAGCTGCCGCAGCAGCAGAATAGGGGTACTGGAAGCACACCTTGTGATAATCCATCATCACTGGCAAAGAGGCCCTCACAATTTACCTTAATTATGGGGCCCAGCTGGAGCCAAATTAAGACCTTTGAAAGAGGCATAACCACATGATGTCTTCCACACAGAATTCAAAATGAAACAACATTAATCTATGAAATAGCACAAGGAATCTAACAAAGTTCAATCTTACTTTTCATGCTTTATAAAATATATAATATACTTGAAAAATATTTCAAGTTTTCCTCTTGCTCTTCTGGTACCCTCAGCACGTGCTTGGTCTGTTAGATGGTCTCCTCATGATCACACTCAGAATGCTCTTCTCCTCTGCAAGCTCTTTCTTCCCAGCCCCAGACACAAAGTATGGGAGCTGGGAAAAACTGCTCCATCTTTCAAATGTGCCTTAAAGCCTTCTTTTACTTTGTGTTTGTTTGGTTTTTTTGTCCAGCTAGTGCTTTGCACCCTCATGGGGGTCCAGGATCAATTGAGCTTCCCTACACAGGCTTAAATCTAAAACTTCCCCTACTCAACACAGACAATAGGCTTCTATCAAAACACTAATTAACTTTATAAGGTTTGTTTCCAACAGTCTATACTTTGTGCAAAGCCTAACTCACCCACATTGTTTATGTCTGAAGAGATGAGTCAGAGTTGTGGTACAAAGGCTAAATCAAGTTTGAAAAACAGTCTTGAGAGCCTTGAGGGCATTCACGTGGTTCCATCTTATAAAGGTAGAACCCCTGCAGAGCTGGGCCATAGGGAGGTGGTTTTCAGGCTGCTACAGACTGATGAAATGAATGTCTGAACATGGAGCCAGAAAACCTAGGCCTAGGTCTGAGATGTTCAGTCCTTGTTTGGAAAGGTCACTTATGCTCTCTACATGGCAATTTCCTAATGTGTAAAAACAAGGCTAATGATGCTCCCCTTATAAGCTATTCACAAGGATTGAATGGTTTAGAGTCTAAGAAAGCACTTTGTAACCCATGTAGCATCAAATAAATATGAGTCTTGCAATATGGACATACTGGGATTTTAGAATTAGTTTTTATTTGGTTAAATTTAGTTTAAACAAACATTTAGTGAGCACGTGTCCCAGGTGATGGGAAAACAAAGGTGAAAACCAATGTCCTTGCATTGGAGGAACTCCCAATCTAATAGGGAGAGACATAAATGACTGTGTTGAATGTTCTGTGCATGGTAGAGAAGGAGCCCCTTGCTCAGGCTTTCAGAAGGCAATACATCAGACCTGAGTTTCTGAGAAATGAAGAGATTTAGCAAGGTTTGGAGCAGGAGTATAAGTACAAAAGCAAAGGGTGTTGTAGTTTTACAGCACAGATTTGTGAAATGACACGATACAGGGCAAACTAGTAATTCAGAATTACTAGAGAAGCAAGCACAAGATGAAAGATGAGGCTATAGGGGATTGATAGGAGCCAGGTCTTGGAAGAATTCAGACCTTTTTCTATAGAAAATGAGAACCACTAACAGAAGACTAGGTTGGTTTGGTTGGGCTAGAATGGATAAGACTTGTGTTTGAAAGTTAGAAGGAGAGATACTGGCTATACATTCTACCTTCCTTCCCACTGCCTCCAGGAAAGCAGGAGAAAGGACCTTTTGTCTCAGGGACTGGAAAGAAGGAGGCAAAGATGAGTGTATGTGTAGGTGAGTATGTCAGAGAGGTAGGGCACAGGATGCTGGGACCTGGGGTAGTTTATGTTTGCTGCACTCAGTGTTGTGCATGGTTTACCAGTTTTCCAAGGAGACAGAGATCCCGGTTTGTTTTTCTTGTTGAACTCTGGACCCAAGACAAATAGAAGAAATCAAGGGTAGACAGTAGATCACCCCCAAAATTCTTCAGATTTACTGAGACCATGACATGTAGAGGGATGGAATATGAGCTTATGTTGTTCTAGGAACTGCCCTGCCTAGGGGCACCTTCTGGGTTCCAGAAACAGCAAATAGGTGCATTTGATATTAAATGTAGTCAGGTTCTAGGAGAATGATTCCAGAGATGGCTTAGAAAGGAGCTGTGAGGCTATCATCATATTTTTTGTCTTGAACACAAGGCAAGTGAAACTGAACCAATTTTCTTTTCTGAAAGAGTTCTAGAGTAGGAGAATATGCAATAGATAGTATTTATGTGTTTCAGTGAAGGACTTCATAGAGAAGATGAAAAATATAGGCTAAGTGAGTATGCTGATAACTAGATAGATTTAAAGAAGTCTCAAAAAATGACCATGCTCAAAGAAGAGTTTGGTGTTTCTAGACAGTCTTAACTGGTTTACCACAGGGCTCCAATGTACTCACCATTTTTACTAATAACCAGATAAATGTATAGAAGTGTTATTAATCTGAAGATATCAAAAAGTTGGAAAGTTAAAGTTAACTCTAAGTTTTATTGAACAGTTAGAAAGTAGACCATTAACCATAAGTTTTAGGTGATAGAATAAAGATTATAAATAAGTCCTGGTGGAGCAGTGGTTGGATCAATCGCCTCCAAAGGAGCAAGCCACATACCCCAGGGTTCAAATTCTAGGTCCAGGGGGAAACAACCAGTGTGAACAACTAAATAAAAACAAAATAAGAATGGTTTCTCCTCCTTAAAAAGAAAAAAAGATTCTAAATAAGATGAAATGATGGATAAGACCAACTTGAAGAAATTCAATAGGAATAAAAAACAAAACAAAACAAAACAAAAAACCCTGCATTTAGGTTAAAAACAAGCAAATTATAAGATAGTGGAGTCAGATTTTACTAACCAGTCTTGTGTGAGAAAAATAGGCTAAATTTAACCAATTTAATTGACTAGGAACTGATTAAGAGTCAATAATACAAAGTGGTGCCCCCCCAAAAAAAAACATACTTTTTCAGTCTGCATGGATGAAAATACAAGAATATCTTCTCAATTTTGAGGTAAGAAAAATTTCTTAAGGTACAAAGGGCATTAAGTATAAAGGAAAAGAAAGATAACATTTGACAATATTAAAATTAAGTTATATTCATCAGAAGTCACCATTAAGAGTGAAAAGATAAACAACATTGTAAGAGATGTCATAATACTCATAACAAGACTTATAAATTGAAACTAAAAAAAATCTAACAGATCAATAAAGATATTGTACAATACAGATATCGTGCAATAGGCTTACATCAACACTCCACAAACGACTCCAAATGGCCAGTAAACATAGGAGAAGGTATGTAAGCTCATTAAAACTCAGAGGGGGAAGGGGAGGGGGAGGGAGTGGCTGCCATGATTCCATTATATTTGTACAATGGAATACTACACAACAATGCTAACAAATAATCTATAGCATTATATAACATGAATAAATTTCTTTTTTAGAAATTTCCGTCTCTGGGTCCTGGGTTAAGAACCCCGGTCATCGGGTTTTACATGGCCTGTACATCAGACACTGGGTTACAAGGGGGTAACTGAATAAATCTTAAAAGTACAATATGAGAGAAAGAAGTCAAACACTTTTTAAAAAAAGGTATGGATTCCACTTATGTAATATCTCAAACTATGTTGTTCAGGGATGTCAGCCTAAACAATAAACCCAATAAAACAAGTAAGCAGTTACCCTGATGATCAGCTCTCAAAGGAGGGAGCTGTTATCAGGAAAGAGGCAGGGCCTCTCTCATGCTATTTTTGACTACAGTGGCATTTACATGCATACTGAGTAATACTTTGTTCAGTGCAATATTTATGTTTGTTCCCTTTTATAAGTGTATGCTGTACTTCACAATTTTGTAAAGTCTTAGACAAAAAAGGAAATGGTCAAGACATAAATGGCAGCTAGTGTACCTAGACACAAATCAGGGCGGAATGTAAAAGCAAATTTCTCACTCTTCAATATGTCCCTGTTCTTGGGATGCAAAACGCCTATGGCAAAAACTTTTCTCATCTAGAAGACTCCAGTGGGAAACTGGAAAGGAAAGTACACAGTATTGTCCACCCTCTATTTGCAATGCAGAAGACGGAAAGGATTATTCCAGGTCAATAAAAATCAGTAATTCTCATGCTTAAGCTCACTAATAGAAATAGCATAATGATAGAACTTACCCAGTGGGTACTATTTAGAGTTCTGAATCGGAGCATGTAATTTAAAGCATATGAAGAAGGTGCCAACATAGGCCTTATCCACTTTATTTGAAGCATTCGTTTGACACCCAAAACTGGTTTCACACTGAAAATCTCAGGTGGTTCGGTTTTCACTGAAAATAAAAATCATACGGTTCTCATATTTGCCAAAAACATCAGAACGTTCTAATAATTGCCACCCCAAATTGAGAAATTATTAGCTTAGTTAGGAATTGTAGTGCATATTTGGTGATCTGCTGTATGCAGATGGCATTAGGAAGGCAGTGCTAAAAATCCCAAAAAGAAATATCGCCATCCTCCCTTCCCCAAAAGGAATGTCCAGTGAGGAGAGGAAAAGAAACATCCCTGCAATTTTCTTCAAATCAGTCTTTTTCTGATTGAATCTGGTCCTATGCCAAGCAGAAGGGAGGTAAAAAGAAGAGACTAAGCAACCATTAAAATGTTCTGTTCCCTTTTATCTACTCTCCCCTCAGCCTCTCTTTCCTTGACAACCCCCCAGGATAAAAGAGTGGCTAACAGAAGTAGAAAGCACCTCTCATTTTCCCTGTGCACTGCAAACATTCTAGCCCCACATCTCTCTTTGAAAATTAAAAAAAAAGTAACTTATTTATGCTTATTTTAAAACAATTTAATATAGAAAAATACAAAGAAAAACATTAAATCATCCATAATGTCACCAAGCAGAGGAGATATGCAAATGACTAATTAGCACATGAACTATGTTCAACACCATTAGTCACTACATAAATGCAAATCAGAACCGTAATGAGATGCGACTTCATGCCCACTGGGATGACTACAACCCAAAAGAACAACAACTAGTGTTGGTGAGAATATGGAGAAGTTGGAAACTTTAGAAACTGTTGGTGGAAATGTAAAATGGTGCACTTTGATAAAGTCTGGCAGTTCTTAAAAAAAACTAGAGTCATCATATGACCCAACAATTTCACTATGTCTCATATACGAGAATGAAACATAGGTGCCCACAAAAATGTATATAAATATTCACAGCAGCGGTATTCATAACAACTGAAAAGTGGAAACAACCTAATGCCCATCAACTGATAAATGAATAAATTCTGGTACATCCCTCTGCAGAAATACCATTCAGCTACAAAGTGTCATGAAGCACTGATAAATGTTATAACATGGATGAACCTTGAAAACACTACCCTAAGTAAAAGAAATCAGATATAAAGCCCAGGATGTTGTATCATTACATTTATATAAAATAGCAACATTTATATAAAAAGAGGGAAAGCTTATACAGACAGCAAATGGATTCATGGTTGCAGATATTGGAGGAGGGGGAAAATAAGCGGCTGAGAACTGACTCGATGGATACAAAGTTTCTTTCAGGGATGGTAAAATGCTCTAAAATCAGATATTGTTGATGTTTTTACAGCTATGAAAATGATTAAAACACAGTGAGTTGTCATTTTTAAAGGTGAAATTTGTATCTCAAGAAAGCTTTATTTTAAAATATATGGTAAAATTAGTTTCGGAGGAAAATATTTTTAAAGAAAGGTGCAGGCAGGAATGAAGGTGAGAAGGCAGTCAGGCAGGAAGGGAGAGGAAAAGAAGCATCTTCTTTATTTTAATCAGTTGTTCATCACTGGCTGTTTCCCTGGTCCCAGGTCTTGAACCAGGGATCTTGGGATGTATGTGAACTGTGCCTGGTTTAACCTACTAGGCCACTAGGGCACGCCAAATATATTTTAAAAGCTAAGAATTAGAAAGACATATTTTAATATAAAAATTGTACTCTTTTCTCACATGAGGAGTAACTTTGGGGGAGATGGGGAGGGACTTTTTTTTTATAGTAAGGAAAAGTGCCTGCAGGATGAAGACAAGTAGGCAGGTAGGCAGGGAGAGGAGTAAAAAAGCACTTAATTCGGCTTTATTTAGTGGTTCACACTGGTTGTTTCCAAACACCCTTCCCTCCCCACCCCCACCGCACACCCAGCTTCCCAGGACCTGGAACTAGAACTCAGGGGTATGTGATCTTGTGTGCCTTCGGAGTAACTGACCTACCATTCCTCCATCAGGGTGTGCCAGGAGGGACTTTTTATTAGACAATCTATAGTACAAATTACAAGAGGAAATCAGAGACCAGCAAAAAAAAATCTCTTCTCAGTTCCTTCCCCGCACCCCATTTCATCAATTCCTCCCTTCTCTCTGCTCCTTCCTCCCTCCTTCCCTTCTTTCTTCAATAAGAAGACAGATTTTCTGTATATCCAGAAACCACAACTATTTGGGCTTTGAGTCTACTTTTGAGTTCACAGCTATCACTTTAAAAAATAGAGTATCTTTTAATAAAAGAGCATATAAGAATATCAAATGATACTTACTTATGGTATCTAAGTCCCAATATGTTATATCAGATTCAGTTATACCATCGGCATTTTGAGCTTCCACTTGAATGGTGTAATTATCTGGTCTTGTTATTATTGGATGACGAAAAGAGTATGAAGCATGATTTTCATTTATAGACACATTCATTGTAGCTACTTCATTTTTATTTCCATAAGAGCTTGGAAGGAAAAAGTAATTCAGCATTAGTTTAGTAAAGCAGTTTTAAAGTAGTTATAATTAATGTACTAGGCATGTATTGGCTAGTTTCACTCTGTGTTTCTCGTCAGAACTGTATCATCCAGATTTGGTGCCTCTCTCTCCAAATTCCTTCCTCATCTCCAAGGAGAAATAAAAATTAACTGATTTTGAGGGGCATGCTCTGGTGGAGCAGCTGTTAGGTGATTCGCCTCCGAAGGAGCAAGCCACATACCCCTGGGTTTGACCTGGCCTGGGGAGAAACAAGCAGTATGAACAACTAAACAAAAATTAAAAAAAAAAAACACTTCTTCCTCCTCTCTCTTTTTCCCCACCTGCCTGCTCATCTTCATTCCTACATGCACCTTTCCTTTAAAAAAAAAAAAAGTTAACTGTTTTTTAAAAAGTCTAAAATGTTATGAATCATGGAGCCCTCCTCAAAACCCTTAAGTCCATCAAAAACTACACTTGCGGTGTCTTTCCTATTGGTAAGAAATAATGAAAATCCCAGATCTAACCTTGAAAATTTATTCTAAAATAAAAATAAAATCAAAGTGAATTTTTTGAATAAATTATGGTAAACACAAAACTGGAATTTAAAATGATCACTCTTTTAATACCTCTATATTTATAGATATTGAAGGATGTCTGCTCTATTGTTAATGGGGGAAAGAAAATGAATATTATGTCAAGAATGATCACATGTATATACATACATATTACATAACTGTTCTTACAGGTGTTTGGAAAGTTTTCATCAAAATATTAAATTTGTTACCTATGGTGGTGGTATTTCAGGTGATTTTTCACATTCTTTATATTTTCATGCTGAGCTTTTTACCATTGGTATGTATTGCTTTCAGAAATTCAAAATCATTTTCATAGATAATTTAAACCCTAACAAATGATAACTT
This sequence comes from Solenodon paradoxus, assembly GCA_004363575.1. Classification (NCBI taxonomy): domain Eukaryota; kingdom Metazoa; phylum Chordata; class Mammalia; order Eulipotyphla; family Solenodontidae; genus Solenodon; species Solenodon paradoxus. Next base: position 234,417 of record RJWH01001340.1, on the reverse strand, counting down.
AACGAAAACAAGTACACCTATTAGTAGCCATCAGGTGGGTGGATACACCTATAGTCCACATGGCTGTGGGGTGAGGGAGAAGATAAAGTAGGCTGAAGGCAGAAAAGTTGGCCCACCTGACCCACTGACCCATCGCCAGTGTTGCTGGGGCAGGAGGGAAGGAGTGAAGCTTGGACATGGAGAATAATGGCATCTTGAAACAAGAAAGGAGCTCACGGGCTTTCTATGGAGATTGCTCATTGCAAAAATGACCTGCAGGTGGTATTGTCATGATTATGGGCAGCTCTGGAAGCAGGTCAGTTTTGAATCTTGACTTTCCCATTGTGCTTTGGGCAAGGTTCATAAACTCTCTCTGCCTTTGTTATCTCATCTATAAAGTTAGAATTGTAATATACTTATAGGGTTGCTATAAGGATGAAATAAGCTAATACAAAAACTACTTTGAAAATGTTCGTTATATCCAGTCCTGTTTGGCTTAACAAAAGGGATACAGTCTGAGAAATACATCATGAGACAATTTCATCATTGTGTGAAAGCCGGAGTATAATTACAGCAAACCAGATGGTATAGCCTCCTACACATCTATGCTATGGTATAGACTGTTGAGATCATCAAGCCTGTCGGTCGTTGACTGAAATGTTGTTAATTGATACACAATTGTCGTCTAAATATGAGATCATATTATTATTGGTATATGTACTATTTATATAGTTGAGTATTTTTAATTTATTCATTCTGAAAACTTTTCTACATCTCTATAGTTCCTTCAAGTTAAAGTTCAAAAACCATTACCTCCATGAAGGTATTACAACACCTCTTTATATGTGAAGGGAAAAGCCAGTTACTGTGTTTCTGGATATCTGTGAGGTTTTGGTTTATACCAATGATCCACTGTAATCTACACTCATAGTTGACTGTCCACAAGAAAATCAATCCATTCAGCCTGAAAGAGGTGCCTTGGATGGTAAATTCACACAAAAAAAGCAAGCCAGCCTGGGAGTCCTAGAGAGCCTAACAGGAAGGTGTGTGTATAATCCATAAGGAGCAATGGAAATGGGGGAAAATATTATTTCAAACAGAAAAATAAGAGTAAACACTGAGCTTTCCAGATTTCTTGCTGTTTATCATTGGGTCTAGAACTACAAGTCACAGAGATGAGACATCATTTGGCCCATGGATTATTGTACCTTATCATTCTTACTAAAGCAGTACTCACAAATTTAGCCTACAAATCAAATACAGTTCACCTCCTATATCCATATGACCCACAGGTTTTACATTGTTAAAAGAGAAAAAATAAAAGGAATACTTTTCAGCATGTGAAAATTATATGAAATTCATGTGTCAGTGCCCATAAATAGGTTTTACATATTGGTTTACATATTTTGTATAGTAGCTTTCCTGAGTAGTGTTGAATAGTTGGACCAAGACTCATCTCCGTCTGAGCCTAAAATATTTACTGTCTGACTCTTTGCAGAAAAGTTTGCTGACCCTTGTTTTAAATCATCTTACATACTCATTGATAAATCAGTGCTGCAAATAATATCTACAGTTCTTCCCTTTCTTCTACTGTTAAAACATGAAATGGACTTCCTTTACAATACCAGCTAACCAATTTCCAAGGAGTTAAAAAGAAAGAGTATATATGAGATCTTGTATTTAAAAACAAAACAGAAACTTGGGATGATCCTCTCTTTTTGAAATGGGAAAGACTTAAAGATCATTCTTTCAATAGTTCCCAACATGAGCTTCCTGATTCCTAGGAGAAAATGAAGGATGGGTTTCATGAACTATTTGCAAACTTTCAAAAAAATTCCTGTGTATACTCACAAAAATATCCAGCTTTGAGCTAGAATGATAATAAAAATTTTACATACCTAAAAAAACTCTGTTTTAATTCTATTAAAGAAAAAGATATTCTTAGAGAGTGAAAAGTTTGACAATCATTATCCTGGTAGAGTACTATTTGACAGCAAATTGGTGGCACATTGTGGGAAAATCTACCTCATAGTTCTCTATTCATAACCCTATTTATTATATCACGATCTATGAGGAATGGATAGTTTTATAAAACAGTCTGGAAAGAGGAGGGAGATAGTTGAATACAGTAAATACTCAGATTTTTCAAGGTCGTATAACTGGTGACCACTATCAGCCAATTCAGCAGCCCTAAGAAAAGGTCATCATGAAGCTACATCTTCTCTGCCTCTGTAGTTACAGATTTGGGAATAGCCAGAATGCCACCCCAGCCACTGAATGCATACAGCGGCCAACCACTGTATCACTAAGAAAACGTAATTTCATAAGCGACTGCCTCCTCTCCATGTTTCCCCGATAACACACAAGCTCCCATACTTACTAAGTTCTCTTAATTTTGTACAATGTGTTATTGGATTCTTTCTCTGAATTCCAAGTGCAAGTTAAATTATTTCTATAATAGAAGATGCATGAAATGTTCCCAGGCTTAGCTGGCAAATCTAAAAAAAACAAAAAGAACAACATACATAAACATAATTCCAGTACATAATAAGAATGACCAGATTGACCATTTTGATGAAAACAGACTGATCAAAAGTTTAGATCTATTTGTTAGTTGCTTTGTATAGTAGTGTCCCCTATTTAAGGCCACGAAAAGAATCTTACTCAATTTCTTAATTATTCCCTTTGAAAAGGCAATTACCTAAACAAATCTCTTTATTCTTATTCAAAGACATTTAAGAAACAAAAATTACAGTAACACACCAATAAAATATAAAATGTTAGTGAAATACCTGGTAAAGAATCAAATGATAAAACCACTGGATAATTGGCAATGGATGATATGGGGCAAAGAGAAAAATACAAAATGGTGAACTATATCATACTTGAACATTATGTATCAGTAGATTTCGTCCCAGAATACTGCAAAACAGAGAACACCTGAAGTAGCTGTAATTTTGATCTTATAAATCTTGATCCTCGTAGTTCCTGACCCAATACCCTCTAACCCTTTATAGGAATAACACATGCTACAATCTAGAATTGAAATTTAAACTGTCAAGGAGCTCTTGATAGAAAACTGAGGAGTCCATTAGCTTAAATGCAATGTTTTCTTCTTTATTTTTCACTACTCTGTTGCAGAAATTTAAAATTTTCCTTCACCATGAATATGGTCAACACCTACCATTATATGTGACTTTTATCAGTATTAAAAATCAAAGTTATAGTTCAGTCATTAAAGGTAGCTTGAAATATCAAATACTATTGTCCCTATTATGAATTAAGGTAATTATTAAGTCATCTTATTTAATGTGTTAATAAGAAACATATATATTATTATGTCACAAATTTGCTTTTTTAATATTTTGATATCTTTTCAACATAGTTGGGTTGCTTAGTAATCCTCTGCATTTTATTTGGAAGATACAGACAAGAACGAAGATAAACAGAGGCTACTAAACAGGAGGCAAAAAGAGGAAGCATTTATTTATTTATTTTATGTAGTTGTTCATCTTGGTTGCTCTCCCAGGTCCCAGGTCTTGAACTTGGGTCCTTGGGAAGTATGTGGACTATGTCAGCCTGAGGTGGTGGACTTATCCACTAAGCTACCAGGGCATACCACAAATATTATTTCCAAAATTGGTCTAAAGACTTCACCAGATGATCAAGGAGTTCATAATACACACATCCATATGTGCACACATATGCACACACACAAACACACACAAATACACATACACACACCAGTACACACATATACATACACACACAATTAAGAAGTAAAGGCAATTTTTGACCTTTGAGGAATAATAGCTCCCTTTAAAAATATGACAGGTCTTGCTAAATTTGCATACACCTGCCCACACAAGGTCATGGAATTCACATACCCTGTCTTGCCCCATCCACATGTATCCAGAATCTGAGTGTTCCCCTGTTCTGGAGTTAACAATTATTGTCCAAAGAAGGTGATAAGAATTACATGATGTACAAAAGGATCTGAGCTGACCTACCTGCCAAGGCAAATTTGTTGAGCAGAGGGAGCATCCACAGTGCCCAGGCCCACATCGTTCCTAAGTTAACAGAGGCAGGCTGGGGAGGGAAATGAAAATGTCATCAATCAAGAGTTAGTTTGCTTCCTATCTCTTTTCAACGCTTTCATTTCTATTGACAGATTCTGGGGATCTTAAGGAAGAGCTTTTTATTCATTTTCTAGACTATCAGCATATGAATGGCTTCATAATTATTCCACCAACCCCAGTCAACATTTCTTGTCCTCAGTTCATTCCACTATGAAGTCAGTCAGCCACCCAGAATGTATTCCAGAAAAATGAAAGTATTTGTATGGCTCTGAGGCCATCCTCTGGCCTCCATCTCAGTTCCAGAGCCCTCCAACCAAATGCAATAATTTATATTTCCCCAAAACACCATGCTTTGTCCATGTGGTTCCTTCTGCCAAAAATGTCCTCTTCCCCTTATTCCTGGCAAATTAATCTGTGCTTCTAGATTCATCTCAAGGCTAACCTTATCTAAATGCCCTTCATGTACTTTCAGATGGAATTGTGTGCCCACCTGTCCACCCTGCCCTCTGTACTATGGCACATGTCACACAAACTGGTATTTAGTGGTTTATCTGATGGCTTTTCAAGACACTAGGAGCTCCTGAAGAGTGGAACTTCTCTTATTCCTCTTTAAAGTGTTTAAAGCAGTGACTGACACATGGTAGACACTCAGTGTTGTGTATAGATTAATTAGAACAAAGAGTCTGCTGGCTCCTTCTGAGAGGAGATAGTAGGATAGTCTAAGGCTAAAGCAATACTTTATCTCAAGGGAGGAATAAATGATGTCATATTTTCATATGACAGATCATAGAAAAAACAGAGTTTTCAACAAAACAAATCATCTTAGAAAAATTTACACTAAAAATTTCTGGAGAAAACCACAGGATGAAATTTTCTAGTATACAAACCAATGACATACCTGACTAACTGAAAATGCTTAAGGCAATAAAGCAGAATGAGAACCTGGATCTATAATAATAAAAAACTCATGAAATAATAAAAGACTGGCTATATAACAGCAATGATCAGTACCTGTTATTCAACAGCAATAGCTATTGTCTCAAGAAATATCTTGATTTAATGAGTACAAAACTTAAAGGGAAACAATTAAAATTTCCAATGAAGAACATATGTTTTCTTTAAAATAAATCATAAAACTAATAGCATTTCAATGTCTAATTATTTATAATATTGTCTTATTTTTCTCTCCTAGCCAGCTTAGCCTTTAGCCTTATCTCACATTAATTACAAATCCTAAAAGCATTTTGGAAAGGAAGGGAGGTTCACCATGAAGACTATAAAAGCTATGATGCTGATAGTCTCAATAACTGACTAAATGAATAATTATGGGTGCTAAAGCCAAAATTATTATTTCAATACAGGGTCTTTCTTTTTAAAAATCTTATCAATATTAAATGTTTGAATAAAATATTAATATATAAAATAATTAACGAAGGGTAATTATTGCTTGACTTTTTACAAAGCAGCATTCTAGAAATTGAGACTGCCTGAGTTCCTGACACTCACAAATTAGCTAGTGACCTCAGACATTCTCTTATTCATTCAACACTGTCCCAGTCACACATTCAGTGTTAGTGATGAAAGAAAAGTCTGTTTTGACTTCATACTAATTCAGTGATTTTTGACAAGGAGGAAGGGGCTCAAAGGATGGAGAGGATTCAGGAATAATTTTTCAAACTACAAACTCCAGAGTAAGCTACTATTACTGAGTGGCTCTCTGTCATATTCCTCAAGTTAGTTTGAAAGAAAAATCTGTTTTGACTTCATACTAGTTCAGTGATTTTTGACAAGGAGGAAGGGGCTCAAAGGATGGAGAGGATTCAGGAATAATTTTTCAAACTACAAACTCCAGAGTAAGCTACTATTACTGAGTGGCTCTCTGTCATATTCCTCAAGTTAGTTTGAATAGAAAAAAGGGTCAAGAACCACTGAGAAGTATGGATAATTATTGCAAATATCACATGGCGAGTGTTGTAATTATAATAATGCATTGAGAGCACAGAGCATTTCAGGAAGGAAATGAACTAATGATGTGATGATGCTTTCATTCTAATCACCTCAAAGTAGCTGCCTGTTAGTAGTAAATACTACAAATATCAGTGTCTCCCAGGAACTTAGAAGTAAGTTCAAATAAGAATTAAACTAGTAAAATCTGTGTCCAAAGGTCATCCCAAATAGCTGTAAAAGTAAATCAAGAATGTATGGGTAAAATTAAGAACTTGAGTTCGAAACTCCAGTCAAGGAAACCTAGAAATCATCTCTGATAGCTAAATTGGGAAAATCATACTGTCATTTACTTGTAGGAATCTATTCAACTAATTGTGTCCTAAATCTAAGGATCATTTGAGAGAAGAAAGGAAAGATCACCTCAGAATGCAAAACAGTGATTATTTAAAAAGACAAAAGTTGAAGAGATACATACACTCCTAATTTTTCCTGCAGCACTATTTAGCTAAAACTTGGAAACAACCTAAGTACCTAAGTGCTGACCAGTAGATGATTAAAGATCTGGCATATATTTATCAGGAAGGGGGATAGTACTGAATAGTGCCATATATCTATACAATAGAATGCCATTCAGTCATTTAAAAAAAAAAAGTGAGATATTGCCACTTTTTTCAACATGGAGGGAATGCAAGGGTATATTGCTGAATGAACTGAGTCAAAAGGCAAATATTGGATCATTTCACCAGTTTCTGGAACATGAGTAAATAATGCAAATAAACTGATAAACTTTTGGACTATGACAGCAAGGCTGAGGTTGCCAGAGGGGGAGGGGCTAAGGCCTGAGTTCATGTGGTGGAAGGTTTATCTATCATTTAAATTTCTTCCCCTTCCTTTCTTTTTTTACTTTTTGGTCTATTTTTGTTAACCAGAATAAAGAAGGAGGAAAAAGTTGGCAGCATTCATTCAGTACTGTTGGTATGAGGAAATGATTCAATTTCCTGGTACTGGAGTAAAATGCTCTGTATCAGAGCAGCCATCAGCTCTCACCACAGCCATGATGAAAGAGTCCTCAAAACCAAAAACTTTCCCTGATTGCTCTGATTCTTTGAAATCTTCTCTGATTTCTGATTGTACTGAAGTGGAAGCCCTGAACAAGGCATATGAGCCTTCTAGTCATTAGGAAGACTATTTGTTTAGACACATCAATCTCATGAAGGCTTCCATGAGTTGAGTCAGCCTCCCCAAACCTCAGCAATTCTGTATGCAGCAGGACTCTGGGCAATAAGAAATTCACAAAGATCATGCTGTACTTTAAAAGGAGAACCATCAAACCATTTCCTTCACCCCCTGGTCAGCAGCCCTAACTTTTAAAATGTAGTAGCTTTGAGTAACTAATCTTCAATAAAAGAATACTTCTTAGAAATACAGTTTCATATTAATGGGACTTCCTTTGAATACGGCATTTAATGGAGCCCTGGAATTCTCAAACAGCACCATGAATAGTCCCTTTGGACTAAAAGACTCTTAGAATAGTGATGCCACTTTAGTGACATATGATGTCTTGTCTTTAAAGGTGTAAATCTAGCAGCAGCTACTGCTTGGAATAGAATGACTGGAAACAAATCCAAGAAATTATTGCTGGCTATAGGAAGTGACTGAAGACAAGATAAGAGGGGAAAAAGCAAAGGAGGGGGATCCTGACTGCCAGTAGACACTAAACTTTTTATCATGTTTAATTATCCCTGCTTCCCCAAATCCTATCTCATATAACCAAAGAAAGAGAAATAGAGTGTGGCTATTCTGTTCTCTAGCAATCTCAATCTCCCATTACTTAGACACATACACATACACACAAAACTTCTTCTTTTAGCTTTCTTCAGTGAAATTATGGGTCAAAACCCACAACATGGATTACTTCTTATTTTGAAGAAAGCAGAAATAGATTCGTACAAATGAGGAAAAGGGCCGAAATTTACAAGTTTGAACTATCAGACTCTTCTCATGAGTTTAACACTTACCTCCCTGCATCAGGTGATGTCCTCAGATGTTTTGCTGGTTCAAAGCATCCACAATCAAAGGTGCACTGCTTCCTACAGAGCAAGTCAGGACAGGGAAGGGTTTGGAATGCAGAGGCAAAGAGATGCGTTTATATTTCCTCTTTGGCTACTGGGTGTGGAGGGGGTGCTTTTCCTTTGTTTTTAAGCTCTGCCCACGTTGGTGTGGCACTTACCCACTTATGCTGGGAAGTAGAGACATTGCAATATAACAAACAAACATTAGCTTCTGTGAGAACTTTCAACTATATAGGAGAAGTGTCATCTGAAAGTGCCATTAACAACTAAAAGGAATGATTTAAAATTTTCTATTTAAGCAGTCCTCACAAAACGTGGTAATAGATGAAGCGCTAATAGCATCCTTAGCTTTAAAAGAAAAATATGTGTGTAACTATCTTTAAACAACAGAGGAGATGAAGGAAAGGAAATATCGGTAGCCAACTCGGAAAACGGGTTTCTAATTCTTATTTACAACTAAAGGAAAGCATATTGAACTGAGAGGCAGAAGCCTCAGCTAAGTCACTAAGTTTGTGATTTATGATAATAATATGTGGAGCTCTTACTATGTATCAGAGCACTAAGAACTTTAATTTTCTCATGTCATCTTCACAACAATCCAATGACATCAGTAGTATTTTATTTACTTCATTTAAAAATAGATAGTATTTTATTTCCATATGAGGAAATAGAGGCCAAAACAACTGAGAAATTTATCCAAAGGAAGTGGTAGAGCCAGGAGTTTAAGGCTGACATTCAGTTTCCTATAAATTGAAAGGTTATATTAGATGATTTCTGGGATCTTTTGAGCACTATAACTTCACGACCTTTCATAACTGACAAAATTTTAAAGAAACAGGAGAGAGATTACAATGTAAAAGGAAAGAAACCCAGTCTAAACGTCAAAGTAAGATATGCTTTCCAGGCTTCTGTTTTATTTTTAACCCATTCCCCATATTCCTTAGGCAATGTTATACTAACTAGGAGAGTTTCAGAGAAATCAGGAGTAAGAAAGGTAACCTTTTACACAGTAGATCATGAGATATGAAATTAGTGTATCTTTAGGATAACTTAGCATAAAAATAGCACTTCTTTAATTTGATCAACCAATACTTAGTAAACACCTCAGTATAATACCTTACTAAAGATGCTACATGTGAAATAGAATTCTGATTAAGATATGGCTAACTGAAGCTATACATCTGCAATATATATTAAATAAGGTGTCTTTAAACCAACAGACACATACAACAAGATTATATATTGATCAACTGACCAAAAAAAGTGTGATGAGAGGCTCAGGAATGCTACCCTGTATTTTCTCCTAGGGAGGATAGTTCAGTACACACTCATTCAGAGTTTTCAATGAATTTGTAGAACATGATAACCAGAGATCTGTGTGACAGGGAAGACAAGTGAAATGGAGGAGAAGAGAACATTGAACCTGTAAGACGCCTACAGCTACGGCAGCAGGGCTATGTTCACGAGTGCTGACATGGGTGAGGGTAGCAGGAAAGAAACAGATCTGTTGCACAAGAGACAACAACGAAGCACAATATCAGAGCAGGCCAGAATGGACGATCAATACACATGGTTGAAATGTTGAAGGGAAGAGATTTTATCCTGTACTCCAGCCTCTCACTCAATATCACAAACATAAATCTGTTTATGTCCTGTGCTTGACACTCTGTAATCAAACTGAATGGGGCAGGCTTCCTCCAAGAAAAATTCACAACTCAAGGGGAAACAGACATGTAAGTAGGTGCTATAAACCCAAGTGGCAAGTGCCATCAAAGAGGTGTGTATATAGTGTGTTACAGGAAATTTGAAAGGGGAGTCATTAATTGTGCCCTAAGGGAATTGGTTCCCAGAAATTAACTCATATAAAGGAACATTTTAGCAGAACATGTTACTTGGTAGTAAATGTACAAAATTATAAAATAATAAATATTCCCGGTACAGATGTGTAAGAGTCAGACAGTTACTGGCATCTAGGATGGGATCTGATATAGCTCTCCCACAGTGGATTAAACAGACATATTAAGAAGATAAGTTCATACGGACCTCAGAATGTGACTTTATTTGGAATAAGGGCCTTTGCAAATGTAATTAAGGTAAGGATCTCTAGAAGTGATCATCCTGAGTTTAGGGCATGGCTCCTAAATTCAATGACTATTGTCCTTATAAGAGACAGAAGAGACTAGAAAAACACAGAGTGGTACAGGATAAAGCTATGTGGCTACCAAAGCAGAGACTGAAGTACTGCATCTATAAGTCAAGGAATGCCGAAGACTGCCAGAGCCACCAGGAGTTAGGAAGAGAGGCATGACACAGACGCTTCCTCAGATCTTCCAGAAGGAGCCAACTCTGCCGATAGCTTTCTTTTAGATGTTTGACTTCCAGAACTAAGAGCAAATGAATGTATGTAATTTTCAGCCACCTGGTGTGCAATAATTTATGATGACAGTTCTGAAAACTAACACACCCCCTGATCCCAGGTTACATATGATTCACAGGCCAGGGTGAGCCGGTCATCAGGTTCTCTCATTCTAGGAAGGTGAACTGGTGGACAATGGATCTACTAGGTCATGGGTGCTGGCAACCAAGCTTTAGACATGCAAGAAGAGAAAGGTTACAAAGAGTCAAGACAAAGAGACAGTATTGAGGCACTCCATATTTGAGGAAGTTTTCCCTGGAGACAAGTCTTGCAGGATTAATTATCTGGGGAAACATATATGCATATGTAGTCTTAGACAGTCTTAGAGCACTGCAATTTAATAGCAGTAATGGTCCTTTGCACTCTGACACATATTTCATAAGCAGCCAGTATGTTTCTGAATATATTCTCACAAAGCATTCTGTATTAAAAAATAAAATCATTATTAAAATAGATCACTTAAAGGTTATCTTGGTGTTATTGAGAGAGAGAGAAGATACAACGAGAGAAGCAAAGGTGAGAGTCCATGTGAAGACAGATCAATGCCTGACTTCCCAGCAGCTTGTGCGGAACAGGAGACCCGGATGCACTCCCTGCGTGTGGATGTCTGTGACATACCTGTTACATCGCTCAATAATCTGCTGCAGATTAAAGTGAGATTGAACCAGTTTTTGTTCTTGCAAACAAATGATCTCTGGTTTAACAATGATGCTTGGTTTTAAGAAAATATAAGGAAGTGAGAATAAAATAGTAATTACTGAACAAATGAATGATTTTGAACTCAAACTAAACTGACTAGGAAAGAAACATGAACAACTTTATCAATAAAATTTTCTCTGAATAAAAAACAAACAAGTTTTCTTTTATAAATATAGCATACTGATTGTTTTGGTTCCAAACTAGATATCCAAGTAAGAGGACAGGGGTACAAGGAGACTCTCAAATGGTCTTAGAGACTGAAACAAGCACAGCTCTGCTGACCGCCATGTCCATCGTCCATGAGGCAGGCCTCATGATCCCTTGGATCAGGTCTCAATATTTTATATGCCACTCAGCAAATGGATTCCTTCTACCTCTAAACATCCACTGGTATCTGCTATGAGTCAAGGATTGTGTTAGGCCCTCCCATACAGAGATGAAGATCTAGCCAGTAACTGTTCATGAGCTCATTGTAAGACAAGTGTAGAAACGGGTCATTGTTACACACAAGACAAATACAGGAGCAAGGAAAACATAAGATTGTTCAGGCAAACATTTAACAGGGAAATTCAGAGAAGATGGAGTATGAATCTTGGCTTTTCTTTTTGTAATCCAAGAACCTGATTTAAATTTTGATTGCCATGTTATTCGCTTCAAACAGGCATCCACTCCAAAGATGGCTACACGATTTAAAACATTGCCACCCATATTATATAAAAAGTCAGGCTGCCCCACCCCCCAACACACATGCACACACGCATGCGCGCGTGCATGCGCGTTTATGAGATCTTGGCTGATTTTCAAAATTGACCCTTTGGGCCACTTGCTTTTTGTCTCATTGAGCTTTAAATTCCCACTTTCATGATCCCTCGAAACTCTAGGCCCCGACTCTTGGCCCAGTAAAAGTACAACCCTAGTCATGATCTCTTTCTACACACAGTCTTACTGTGTGGCCCCAGATAGATGTGTAATTTCCAGGACTTGTAAGCAATAACCTTGCCTCCTTCAAAGTTTCTTGGTGGTTATTGCTTAAGGCATCTTGCAGTCATAATAAGAACCACAAGGGCCAGTTCTGTCACAACATTGGTTATAGATAGGCTGAGACTGACACAAAACAGAAATTTGTGCAAAAGAGGAAATACTTGAGCTAATTCCTGAAGAATGAGCAGACAGATTGAAGACCAGAATAAGGCAGCAAAGGGCCTTCCAAATCCAGAAACTGCAGAGTCACAAAGGTGGAAACACAAAGGTGTTTCCCAGAGCAGGAAGCCCTTTAACATGGCCACTGTGACAGGCAGGGACCACATCATAGTGGCAGGGATTTTCCCTGTTCCACTTACACTGAATCCCCACTGTCAAGTTCTACAGTCAGTCATCAGAACGTAAGTTCCATGAAAACAATTATTGTCTATTTTTGGTCACTACGAAATCCATGTAGCTTACTTAATCCAACGCCAATTCCCAGACTCACCTTCCTGATCTCATCTTGAGCAGTACTTGACATAACTTGAACCCCCCACAACCCACCTTGATCCTCTAAACTTTTCTTGGCTTCCAGGTAGTGGAATGCTGGATATTGAACAACAGATTCTTCCAGAAATATCTTAAAAACCGTGACTGTGGCATTTGCTTGTTTCTGTAAACAGTCCCACCACAGCCAACCTCAAAGGAACAATGTGACAGCATGGGCGCAGGGCTGGAAAGAGATGCGCGGCAGCGCATGCCATCACCATTCCTCTGTGCAGACACAGCAGAATTAGAGGATCTCAAGAATACATGCTTAGTAACACAACTGGAAAGTGACGACTTTGTTTTTTAAGTTAAGATTGTATAACTTTATCATTGGTATGCTTATTGTATTGGATGTCAGCAAACCAGTCTTCAGACAGAGTTGAAGCCAGAGGACCACAGGACTCAAACTGCAATTTTACAGAATTGTGAGAGAATGAGAAAATAGCTGCTACAGATGGCATCACAACTTGCTATGTGGGTAAACTAAAAACCTGAAAGATATTTATGCTAATAACAGGTATCTTGAAGACACTCAAAACATGAACATTGACCAAGTTGGGAGGAAGGTGTCTTTCTTGGCAGATTTATGTGTACTCTTCATCTTGTCACCAAAGTGTATGCAGAGCACTCTATGAGCTTACTTATACCTGTGTTTATGGAAAATATAGTTCATTGGTTGTTAAACAAAATTGAATTTAGTCTTAGGCTTAGAATGAAGAAAACTGCAAGAAAATTTCGCTTCCACCATAGCAACAGAAGAGCCGGGTAATAAAAAATGTTCTGAGCCCATCAGTGATCTGATATCCCAAGATAACTAATGACATGAATTCTAAAGAGGGGCAAGCAACTGCAAGAAGAGACAAAATATACAAATTGTTTCACCCTAAGTCAGCACAGGAGAAAGAAGTGGTCACCAGACAGGCATGTCAGAGGTCAGCAAGACTTGTACTAGATTCTTAAGGCCAAGTGTGGGTTAGTGTGTCTGTTTCAGAGAGATGAGGGACAGTCACAAATAAGCTCTTTACCAGAGTCCTCCACCATGTGTTACTAAGAAAGATCCAAACAGCAGGAGACTGCATCCATCCTCTCCTCCCCAGTGAAGTCAACACGGGATGTGATCAGTCACCAAGAGCAAAGGGCAAGGAACTCTCTCAACCCCAGGGCACAGACAAAACTCTTCTGTAGGAGGAATAAAAGCAAAAGCCACTAGTTTCTGGGAAAGAGCAGGAAATCCTCTCCCCCTGGGACACAGGCAAAGATCTCGTTGCCATCGGAGAGGGCTAAAAGCAAAACCCATGGGGAAGGACAAGGAAAGTCACTCAGGCCCAGGATCCTGAACTTCTGTACAGAAATCCTATCCTGGGAGAAACAGAAATCTCTCTCCAGTCCAAGACCAACTGCAGATACAAGGCAGAGTCTGACTGCCAGAGGGAAGAGAGGCAGAAATGCTCATCCCCAAGACCCAGGAGCATAGATGTATAGGACATTTAGGTTGTTCCAGGACAGCCACAGCCTAGCACTGAGTAACCAGCAACTGTGGTCTTCTGCTGCGGGACAGGCAAGAAGAGCATGGAGAGGAGACTCCCTCTGTGATGGAGCAGGAAAACTAAGAAAAACTCTCCAGCACCTCAGGTCCCCGTCTAAGTATAAGGTAACAGCAGCCTACAACTAAAGGAATTCGAAATCTAGAGTACACTGAAACTCAAAATTCAGCTAGGTTGATACAAAAATGACTTAGAAGAAAAGGCAGACCTTTTTCCAGGTGTAAATACTATGGACTTGAATCTCTATACACAATTACTGGCCTTTCAGCAAAGCATCACATGACCGCTAACAGAACCAAACCCAGGTGACTCTGATGTTGGAGCTATCAGACAGGAACATAAAGTAACATCCATATTAACAGGTGAAAAAGTATTTCTATGGTATTTAAGATATTTTTCTCTATATGTTGTTCAGTGGGAACATTATGAGGTGTAATGATCTATTCCTTATTTTTCCTTTCTTCCCCATTACAGGCAAGAAGCCAGGACCCTTGTTATTCTGACTCAGAAATGTAAAACTTGACTTTCAGAGTCAAGCCCAGATGAATAAAAGAGTGACTTCAGGAAAAGCGATGGGACTGCCTGGAAGGGCGGCAGAGGGTAGGGCAGAATAACCCTCACCAATCCCAGACTGAGGTCAGAGTTTGTAGGCTCGAGTTTGGTTTGAAGGGCCTCTTCAAGACTTTGGTACTGCTTATGACCCTGAACCCACAATACAACTGAGATTATGTGTTGGGATGAAGGGAATCCACTATAATGACTGAGATAAAATACCCTATCGTTCCAACATATTAGGACAGTCAGATGCCAGCTGAATCTTTTAAGTCGTTATATTCCATTTAAGAGTTATAGTCTAGCGCCTCCCACCGCACCCCATGGCTAAGGTGCAGACTTAGGAAAGCTGTGGACCTGGGATCAAGATCTGTGGCTGGGGGTCAAAAAAAGTTACAGAATAGTATTCACTCCCATAACCCTTGTTGTAAACTGTGTGTCATTCAGGTGATAACTTACATTCTGTGGGAGCAGCTTCTATAATGTCTCCCAGTGACTTTGCCTTTGTTTTTCATGCTCTTGTGCAATGCTCTTGAGTGCAGGTTGGAACTAGTGACTCACCTCTAATTAATAGAATCCAGCAAAGGTAATGGGATGTTGCTTCTGAGTAACTTCTTTTTCACACTCTTGCTCTCTCACTTGCTAGCTCTGATGACGCCAGCTGCTATGTTAGAGTGTGCTAGGGAAGAGGCACGAGCGGCCAGTAATTCACGGAGCACCTTTTGGGTCAACAGCTCAGGCGAATCTGAGGCCAACAGTAAGTTAAGTCCAACAACATACAAGAACTAAATCTTGCCAACAACCACTTGACTAATAGGATCCTTAACCACTTAAGTCCTGGATGGCTACAATCCAACCAACGAACTGGACTAACTTTGTAAGACCAGAACCAGAGGACTCAGCTAAACCATGCCCAGATTCCCAATCCGCAGAAAGCGAGATGATGTTATTTCACACCTCTTGGTTTTGGGGTAGTTTACTACACAGCAATCTCAAATAGATTCTGAGAGCAAGCAGAAAAGAGGGTGTTGCAATATCTCTCTTTGAAGTGGTTCTTGAGCAGGAGTGCACAGGGCAAAGGGAAGCGTTTAAAGGGAGAAACATAGGAAAGGTAAAGACGGGTAATAAAGGGGAAGACAAAGTCCATTTTATTCCAGTGTAATTCCAGTACCTGTGCCTCTGAATAGCAGGTGAGGCTGTCCCCAGATTTGATCTCTTTGATAACAAAAGGCTCTGGTTCCCTACATTCCTTAGGCAGTCCTTAAGAACTCTTTGGTATACTGCTTCTACCTACCATTTGAAATTGGTTTCCAAATTACACTGAAGACAAATGATAATGAAAAGAGATACCATTTCAGTCTTATCAGAATCTTACCTCCAGTCCTTATTCTAGGACAAGTTTAGCAGATTTTGGGAAACAGCTCCATCTGGATCCTGCAGAGATCCGTAGAATATCCCATGGTTTAATTCATTTGTTCTGCTCTGGTGAGATTTTTCAGGTCTGACCACAGGCAATTACAAAGACTTTACCTGGCAGACCTCACTGGTGAAGGCCTGCCCACATCAGACTTGGCACACAGCCTAATGTACAGCCATCTCTGAATGCTGTTGCCGTCAAGGATTCAGGCTTCCTTGACCAGCCACGTGCTTACATTTAGCTGCATTCTTGACCCAGGTACCTCTATTTGGAGTTCTCCATACGGGGAGGGGATAGGCAGGGAACTTGAAGACAATTCTTTCCCCACTCTGACAACACGTTTCTGCTCTTAGCTCTCCCTTCTCTTCAACTCCCAGGTTCATATATCTGCAGGAGCCTCTTGTTGGACGTTCCCTGCACAGTGAATCAATTCCCCACATCTGTGCTGATCCAGCTGCTACACAAACAGCTGGCCATTCCGTAGGGAAAAGTGAAACAAGGAGTCGTTGTCCTGTTTAGACTTGCTTATGCCATTGTGACAAGTGATTTAAAATTTGACTGTCAATTTCATTTTGGTTTATTTAAGCACTTTGCCTGTACCTGAGTGCTCAGTACTCTCTTTCCAGCTCAGTTAAGCTTCTGCCACTCATCAAGTCAGGCAGAATTCAATAAAGCAATTTGAAAACAAATCCTGGGGACAGAAGGTAAGAGCTTATTAGCTAGGACTCCCTTTTTTTTTTTTTTTTTTTTTTTTGTACTTAAGCAAATGTTGTGCAAACCCGCACTTAATAAACACTGAGTTGGATGTTCTAGACTTGACACAATTCATTAATCAAATGGGAAATAATTCATGTCCAAACATATATATTTGGAAAACAAAATACTTGTTTTATGAGGAAGGAATCAGGGAAGCACCACCATGAACGAACTTTGGTAATCAAGGCAGGCTTTGTGAAAGAAATGAGATGAGTAGAACACTGAACTAGCAGAATTTGAGTAATTCATGGAAAAGACTGGACATGAGATATTTCTAGTCTCAAAGAACATAAAGAGTTCATTTTTCAATGGAGAGAGATTTAACAGGTTAGAGTTTGGTAAATTAGATGTAAATGCCCCTATTAACAAAAATTTCCTCTGCAAAGTGACATGGAATGAGATGATTATATTTCAACCTTGTTTTGACTACATATTCCTTTTGTTTATATTGCCCAAATCCAAAGCAATGGATTATAGAAAGGTAAACTTGAATATTTCCCCCCATAAATTGCTTAGCTAATCCTCTGTGGCAATTAAATATGCAAGTTGACCAGAGATGCCAGGCAGAAGTCCCTGCCTTCCTAGAGCTTATGGTCTAAACTCAGTCAATGTACAGTCACTACCACAGGTGGCTACTGACCACTGAAACATGGCTAGTGTAACTGAAAAACTGATTTTACTTAATCCAAATTTAAATTTTAAAACAAACTTGATTAAGCTATTGGAAAACTTTTATTTGGAATAACTTAGCCATGTTGGGCATATACTGGATCTATGAATCATAATTACATATATTTTATAAAATCTATATTGACCAAGTATTTCCAATGAAAAAAGCATCCAGATTGAGATGAGGTTATTATAAAATAAGCACTGTACTTCAAAGATTTATACAAAAAAATGTAAAATATTTTAATAAGCTTAATATTGATGATATGTTGAAATGGCATTGGGATATTGATTGTTTAAGTGGCTCACATTATATTTTTATTGGACAGTACTGCTCTAGGACAAGGAAAGTTTAATTATACAGAGCTATTTAGGAAGTCCTACTGCATCTCAACTCAAGCTAATTTTCTCCCAATTCTCTTTCTCCTTTTTTCCCTGATTTCTTCTCCCTCTACCCTCTAATAATGATGTGCACTGAACTAAAATGTTTACTTACCCAGGGCTTAAATAATTCAAGGCAATGCATTCTCATTGGTAGAGAATTTTAATTACAAAATAACGGTGGAATGACTTGACAACTCCAAGTAGTAGTAGCTAAAGGAAAAGGTGTTAAAGAAGTAGTTTTGTGTTTCCCTGTGGACAGTCTTAGAAGCAATTTTCTAAGAAGTACTAAAAGCTGGCTTTTTGAAATTTTAAAATCACAAAATACTAAAATATTAATGAAAAATAATTTTACCTTATTCTAAATTATATTTATTTTATAAGTAACACATTAGATAAAATTATAATGGAGCAGAGTTTTCACCAAAGTATTAAATTTTAAGCCATCATAGAAATCTGCATTTCTATGGTAACTCTCCAACTCCTATAGCACAGTCAGCTACAAAAGGCAGGAACAGAAAGCGGGCTGATTTAACAACCTAGAAGCAGTTAACTGAGTCCTTGCTATTTGAAACATATTAAAAAGTTAGTCTTTGGGAGCATTAAGCAGAGGGCTGTTATATTCAACTCATTTCTCTGACATCAAAATGGTTGATGATATAGAAAAAAAATTTCCCATTTAAAAACATAAGTTAGTCTTTGACTCTATTTATTTCAGACACCATTTGACTGTTGCTGAGAACATCCCATTTCATCAGTACTGGCAGAGACAGCCAGTTAATTCCGAGCTTCTGGGCACATAATTAAAGCAGCATTCCTAGTCTCCCTTACAGTTAGATGTGACTAAGAGCTCAACAGTGAATGTGAGAAAGGATAAATATGCCTGTTCCCTGCTTGACCCATGGAAATCTTTTCACAAGTCTACTTCCTCCCTCCCCTAACCCCATTCTCCCTTCTTTGGCTTGACAAAGAATCATAAAGACCTTGGAATGATATATCAAAGACTGCAGAGCCACATTCTGGAAGAAGGCTGGAGTCCTAAAAAAAATACATGAGAGGTCACCTACCTACCAGGATCATCCTTCCTAAGACAGGTGAAAAGCATACTTATGTATCTTGTTAAGTCACTGAAGTTTGGGGGGGGGGGGGCTATAAAAGCAGCCAATCCACCTACTAAATATAATCAGTGACCCAAATAATTATTTCCATGGCTCCAGGTGTCGCCATTGATCAGCAAGACAGCACCCCATTCCTTGATTTCATCTTTTCTCTAACCCTCTGTACACTCCCAGGGGTACTGTTTGTGAGATTATGACTGAGAAAACATGTAAACAGATGAAAGAGGAAAGAAACAGGCATATGAAAAGTTACTTAACGTCACACTTCACCAGGTACATATAAGTTAAAACTATAGTAAACGACTAGAATTTAAAACAATGGCAGTATCAAGTCATGAGATGGTTAGCACACAGAATACTCTTAACAATGCTGGTGGCTATATTCAGTGGTACAAGCATCCTGGCAAACCCTTTGGCTGTTTCTAAAAATGCTATATATATACCTACCCTACATTTAGCAATTCTACTCCTAGGTACATGCCTAAGACAATTGAGTGCTTACAGACTTACAGAACAATGCTAAGAGGGCTTTTTTCCCCATCAGTCAAAAATTGGAAACAACTCAAATGCCCACCAACAAGAAACTGTAAAAGCATTTGTAGTGTGTCCACATGACAGTCTACCCAATAAAAAGCAACAAGTTACTGATACACAGGACATGGATGAATCACACAGACACTGTTAAAGCCAGACACAAAAGAGGGCATCCGTACTCTATGATTCTATCTATATGAAGTTCAAAAACAGAAACATCTAATTTACGATGATAAAAATCAGAATACTGGTTACCTCTGGGGAAATGTGATGGCTAGAAAAGGGGCAGGAGGGTAATGAAAATGTTCAATATGCTGACTTTGGGTGATGTTTATAAGAATATGCAAGAAAAAAAATTAAGCCACACACTAAGACATGCATTTTATTGCATGTAAACTTTACTTTAAATAAAACACTTAAGAAGTTAAGTTATCCTGGAGCCCACAATTAGTAAGAGGTTAGCTTCTTCCTCCTCTCTCTTCCTGCCTACCTGCTTTCATTCCTGCCTACACCTTTCTTTAAATATATATGTGTGTGTGTGTGTGTGTGTGTGTCTATACATACACATATATGTGTATATATATACATGTATATATATCTCCAAGACTTTGGTATAATATGTAAGTCCATATATTCTGAAGGGCAGGGGAAAGATATTTTTTGTTTCTAAGTGATGAAAATAACATACAAACAGAAGAACCCACATCCAGAAAACAATAACAAATGTAGGGGGGTAAATTCAAGGAGTTTTCACATAAAATCCTCCACAGAAAAGTAAGTTCTAATGCCCTGCATTTGACGATTTGACAATCACCATCTAAAATAAAGCAAAACAATTACTGAAATGCTTAAAGGATTAAGGAATTGACCTTAACTATCAGCTCCCAAACTCATTGGCCCATTTCAATTCCCAGCATCCATAGTGTCTCCCTCCCCTGCCGCCCAAGGCCGCCTTCTCTCACTAACCCCGTAGTTCACTTCTCCAGACTTGCAGTCCTCCAGGCACCAACCATGTGTCTCTAGAACAAGGGGTCTTTTTCAGCGGTCCCCAGGCCCTCTAGGTGGGTCTATGAATGGATTTTAGAGTTCCTGAATCCCCTGCAACTTTTCGGGAAACGGGTTTATAACTTGCAGGGTCATAAAGACTAGGAACTGTGACTCTACAAAGGAAAAGCCCACTCACCACTGCCTGTCCCCCTGGCCACTCACCTGGACGCACCAGCCTGAGCTCCCCCGGAGGCTGAGACCCCCTTTCACAACTGCCCAGCCCAGTACCCCGGCTCCCACCAGGCCCACCTCCAGCTCCGCCCCCGGGGAAGGCTCAGTGACCCTACCCGCCACCCGCACCCCTTTGCTAGCCGCCTTTCCCAGCTGGGGAGCAAGAGTCACCAAGTTGAGGAGAGGGGAAGCGCCGCCGGGTCAGAACGGCCTCGGAGCCGCCAGGACACTCCGGCGGGAGCTGCTTCCCAGCCCTGGCAGCCTCAGGCAGTCACCGCCGCCACCGGCTCTCCTCCGCCGAGCGTGAGGCGCAGCGGCAGCGGCGTGGTAAACTCAGCGCCTTTCCTCCACGGCCAGGACCGCTGAACCTAATGCAACCACACCCTGGACTAACTTTCACAAAGGAAAAGCAGGGTGTGGGAATCTGAAGACGGCAGTGCATACAGCATCAACGTGGAGGCGAGTGGCTGAAATTTTAACAGGGTTTTTGGAGGATTCTTTAAGGACTAGATAGCTACCCCATTCTCAGCCTATGTAAAAATCTATGACTATTCACAATCAAAGTAAAAAGCTGTCTTCTCCTAAATTCGGGAACCAATAGCGTTAACTATATATACAGAAAGCATTAAAATGAAGCTGTGGGTAATGTGAGAGGGGTACACTTCTAACCAATGCTGCTGACCAACCCAGAAATGCTATCAATATTGAGCAATTAAATCAGAAAAACCATTATTACTCTGGACCCCCAATTCCCTGCGTGTAATCAGGACCACTCCTCAGGTTTACTGGCTACTACATCTTATTCCCAAATTTTCACGTTATGGATAGCTAAGAAGTGATATTCCACATTTTGAGCTTCCTACTATAGCTTAGACCAGAGCCTTTGATCATTAAAATACAAGATTCAAGGGGAAGAAAAGCTAAGTTTAGTTACATTGCAACCTATGCCTTTCTTGAGAGCAGATATTGAGGAAGAGATTTAGACAAGAAGGGGCACCAACCTTTAGGGACTAGGGGAAAGGGGAGAAATGGGACAAATTGCTGAAGTTGACTAAAACTAGCGCTCTTAAGACATACAACTTAAAAACTGATGGAAGCTGATTTTCTGCTGCCAAACAGCAAGAAAACAAATGCTCAGTGTAAGGAAATGATTTGTGATGTGTTATTCCTTCAATGAAATCATTTTTAAAAGACGTCGTAGGTTAAATTCTTAAAAAGTATAGGTGCAGCAGGAAAATTCACTATTAAACAGATTTGGAAAATCAAAAAAATATAGCCCTTGGAAATAACAATTGCTTAAAAAAGGCTGAAAGACAGTAAAAAATTCTACTAGACATAAAAAGCAAAAATATGAAAAAATGTGAATGATATGATACAGGTAATTAATTCTGCAATTCTAGCATCTGATTAATTTAGGTTCCATACAGAGAGAATAGAGAAAACTTCAGAGAAATTATCAAAGAATACAAAAACACTCCCAGAGTTGGAAAAGTATGATCTGCAAAGCACTCCAAGTACTAGCAGGAATTAAAAGGTCCAATCATTATAAAATTTCAGAACACCAAAATCTTTTGGGAATAAGCTTATAGAAAACACTCGCTTTCAACTAGAAAGGCAATTAATAAGTAGAAAGGATAAGTTTCTTCTTCAAAAAAAAAAAAAAGACAAATTACAGGGTAAACAAATCACTCAAAAAGAATGTGGCCCCAATACAAAGTAAATTGGTATGTAGAATGATTCTGATCCATTTTCATTTTGCCCTGACTTTTATAATTCTGCTACCTGGATACAAACAGAATCATAAAATTTAAAAATAGTAATAATAAAGAAAAGGTAATCAGACTGTTAATTGGGTTATTCAGCAAACAGTATTTATATAGAGAGAATGTAAACACTACCCACTGATTTCTAATTTTAGGTTCAACCTGTAGTATAACGAAAGTGATATATGATTATAGAGCAGAATGACAATATTAACTCTGGAAATATAAATGCACCGCTTAGAGATGTTGCAGTGTAAAAGCAAAAGTATCATCTCACTAAGTATACTTCTCACTATATTAAATTTACAAAAGAAGTAAAAGTTGCTGATTTAAAACTTTACCTATGATGTAGAAAGTCAATAGAAGTGTAAAACTTGGTGAATCAAAAGTTAACTATATGATCGCCAGAAGTGGTTAAAAGGCATTTATTTGATTGTGGGAATAGCGATTTAAAAGCGACACAGACAAATATTATTTCCTATTATAAACTTTCCTAACTCATTATGTTAGCTAATCATATATCTTTGATATTTTTGAAGGAAATTCAATCTATATAAAGAAATGATGAAAATAACTGAACACAAGGACATTTATTAGAGTTGGTTTGTAATGATGATAGGATTATGTAATATTTTCTTTCCCTTTTCACTAATGCTATATGGTAATTTGACAAAGTAAATTAAAAAAAAAACTTAAAAGCAATTAAGGCATCTATGACCAAGAAGCAATTTGAGGAAATTTTTAAAAATAAGGACTAAAATGGCCTATAATGGTTCTTTGTAAACAAAACAGACTGGAGGAGGAAATTGATATTACAATAACAATGGAAACACCTTCGTTCATTTAGCTTTTTCCAGAAGTGAGATTACAGGGTACAGTTAAATACTTCCTGTATTTTTTTTGTCTTGAAAAACACCCATTTATTATTTTACAGTTTTTGTAGGTCCAAATTCCAGGCATGGTTCTCAGCTCGGGTTCTCACCAGGCTGAAATCAACATGTTGACTGGGCAGTGTTCCCATCTAGAGCCTAGCCTAGGGAAGGATCTGCATCCATGGTCTCTAGGGTGGTTGACAGAATGCACCTTCTTACAGCTATAGAATTCACTGCAGCTTGCTTCTTCAAAGTCAGCAATTGAGTTTCTGCTGCTTTAAAAGTTTCTGGCCTCCTTTTTAATTTTAATTTTTACACATTAAAATAAACTCACATGTAAAGTTTCCCCATTCCACATATGTATATCAACACACCCTGCCCTCCACCAAATCATGACGTCATCACCATTGTCCAGTGGGCTCTGACACCATTGCTCCCCCACTCCCTCCCAGTCCATTCCCTATTGGTAACCTCATTTTTGTTGCAAGTGTCCAGTGGTTGGTTTTGTTTCATCTGTTCCTTTGTTTCATCTATTCACATTCCACCTATGAGTGAGGTCATCTGGTATCTATCTTCTTTTGATTTATCTCAGTATAATCCCCTCTAGATACCTCCATGTTGATTCAAATGACAGGACTTCATCTCTTCTAACGGCTGTGTAGTATTCCACTGTATATATGCACATCTTCTTGATCCATTCACTGATGTTGGCTAGTTTCCAGTTCTTAGCAACTGTGAATAGGACTGCAGTAAACATGAGGGTGCATAAATCTCTATGAATTAGTATTTTTGTATCTTTTGGCTAAATATCCAGAAGTGGGATGACCGCATCATGTTGGATTTCCGTCTTCAAGTTTTTGAGGAATCTCCAAACTGTTTTCCATAGGGGTTGCACAAATTTGCATTCCCACCAACAGTGTGAAAGTGTTCCCTTGTCTCCAGATCCTCGCCAATATTTGTTATTTCCAGACTTTTGGATAATAGTCAGTCTCTCGGGTGTAGGGTGGTATCTCATTGTTTTAATTTGCTTTTTCTAGATAGCCAGCGAGTGGGAACATCTTTTCATGTGCCTGTTGGCCATCTGTATATAGTCTTTGGAGCTGAGTCCCCAAAGGCCTCCCTAAGGCTGATGTCTTAGAACGTCTTTCCTATGTTGTCTTCCAATCATTTTATAGTTTCTGGTCTTATGTTCAAGTCTATAGTCTATTTTGAGTTAATTTGTGTGAATGGTGTTAGACAGTGATCTAGTTTCATTCTTTTGCATGTGTCTGTCCAGTTATTCCAACACCATTTATTGAAAGGACTTCCCTTTCTCCATCGTATGCTTCTGACTCCTTTGTCATATATTTACTGACTATATGTGAGTACAGTCACTGGTGATTCAGTTCTATTCCACTGGTCCACGCCTCTGTTATTATCCTAGTACCATACTGTTTTGATCAGTATAGCTTTGTAGTATAGCTCAATGTCTGTTGAGTGTAATCCCTCCAAATTCATTCTTTTTCCTTAAAATTGCTTTTGGCTATTCAAGGTCTATTTCCTGCATTTTTATTAAACTTTTTTTGAGTTTTATTTTGTACACTTGTCTATTGGATTCCTATATATCCACATATAAAGTACACATTGATAATCATGTGTGTCTATTGTTTACTCTTTTTATATTAAGCAACTAATAATGCTTTTGTGATCAAATCTGTTCATTGTTTTGATTTGTTATTTGAGCTTAAAGACAACTATTGTCCCTAATTCAGAAGTTTAATATTGAACTCTATTTTTTGTAATTTCAATTGTTTGTAATTTACATGGAGTTAATTTTTTATATAGCATGAGACAGTTTGAAAATGTAGGAGATGAGAATCATGAGATGTAACAGAAAAAAAAGTGCCGTTGGAACACTTTGGGAGAAATTGTTTCATCCTTTATTTTTAAGGAAGGTCTGTATTACAAAAACAAATACTTGGTTTTGTCATTGAGTACAGAGCTCACATTGCAAACATTTCACCATTTTCATCACATTGCTGATGATCTAAAATCAAAATCACCTTATAAGGCTTATGTCTTTCACTGTTTGCTTCATGCAAATCATGTTATTACATTACAGTGACACACTATTAGCTATAAAGGCTCCTTTTAAGTAAAAATGAAACCCAATCATTTTAAACCAAAAGTGTATCATACCCTATTTCTTCTTATAGGATTTCTTTTTAAGCCCCATAAAGACTTACCATTTAGACATAAAACATGTCTAAAACCCCTGAAGAATACACTAGATATAAGCAGGACATTTAGAATGTTTTAATCTTTCCAGTTAACACCATTTGTGTCAGTAACTGCAACGTTATAACTTTTAGCATTTCACAAAACTAATTAGTAAAGATTTCTTTTTTAAGGGTGGGACTAAGAACAGGATAGGAAAAAGGAGAATGTCAGGTTTCACACTTCTGTTAAAAACTCAAAACTCAAAACTATTTTCTTCTCTGCATCAAAACTGTACCACAAACTTGAAGGTTGTTTTAGCTTTAATCCCATGACTCATCATCTACTGGATTGGGAGTTTGTGAAGAAGAAAACCCTGCTGTGCTCAAAGTGCTCTTGTTCTGGTAATTCTTTAAAAGAAAGAAAGAAAAGAAAAAAACATTTAATGTTACGACAGCTTTAAAGTTACATTGCTCAGCAGAAGTTCAGGCTTTCCCCCATGTTCCCAAATATAGAAAGAACATGCTCACTAAATCCTATTTATTTGATAAAGGCCCATATCAACCTGGAAGTCTAAACTGCACAAAATGTTTCAAAAAAATCCTTTTAAGTCAATAATCCTGGCAAATGGAAAACTTAAAAGGCCTACACTTCAAAGAACAAGCATAAGAATCTAATGATAAGTATGCTCGATGTTTCTGTATAAAGGTGATGCTTCCTGTATATTGATACATCAGAGAAGACATGCAACTCACACCTCTAGTATTTTATCTTATTTAATAATATGGTCAGAATTCCAAAAACAAAAATTCCAAAAAAAAGTTCAGAAGATCCAAAATTAGAATTTTAAATGCCAGCAATTTTGGGAAAAGATTTTTGGCATAAATAAATTCCTCATCTTTATGACCAAAATATGTACACAAAATTAAAGAACAATCTTCTAGGCATGAAAATAACAGTTTAGAGAAATTACTGCGTGTTATAGTTACTTCACAATATTAAATACTACATTTACAAGTAATTGGAAGCCAAGTTCAGAATTTTTATCCTCAACTAACCTTTCTAGTATCAACCGATGCAAACACATTTCCTCGTGTATTACCGCCAAAGCCAGGAACATATGAACTAAAGGCAATTTCTTCCAACCATGCAGGAACATCCTGTTGAGCCTTTAAAACAATTAATATACAACATGTCTCAAACATATACAAAGTCTCAAAGATTAGAACAGTTTACTTTCCCTAAATATACATAAAACGTCTACTTTTAATCATAAGGTAAGAACATTATTCATTAAATTCAAAAACTGTAAACTTACATCAGACAGTACTTTCACTAGAGGCTGTGCTAAATGGCTATCTGAGTCAGGATCAAAAAAGGAAATAGCTCTGCCAGTATTTCCACAACGACCAGTACGTCCAATTCGGTGAACATATTCATCAATGGTAGAAGAAAGATCAAAATTGATAACATGTTGAACATTTTCAATATCTAGTCCTCTAGCAGCTACTGAAGTGGCTACAAGAACTGGGCACTTTCCACAGCGAAAATCACCAAGAGCTTGCTCTCTCTCTCTCTGTTCCCGATCACTTGAAAGGAAAGAAAGCATGTTATTAGGACAGCTCTTAAGAAAATTATTAAAGAGAACTACTAAAGTTCAACATACAAATTTCTTTTTAAAAATAGCAGCATGACATGTTTACTTGGTACATACAAGTAATGTCCTATTTCCTTTCAGATCATCATTTTATTTCTCCCAATAATATTTTGAGGTTGGAACAATTATCTCCATTTGTAGATGAGACAAGGTAACAGCTAAGACTTAAGAGTTAAATAAAAATTAGAGTGTAACAAGTGTCAAAGCTCTCCACCTACTTATAATCCCTATGAATAATCTCTACAGTCTTGATAAAATTATACATCTACTTGATTAGAATGTCTCAGAAATAGATTTCTTTTAAATTTTTGAATTCAAGTCACTGATTAGTATTTTAGATCCACTAATAAAGATTGAATAAAGTTGTATTAATGTGAGATTTTTAAGCATGTTAAAAAACTGTCAGGTAATAGAAAGATTAGGATTAGAAGGAAAAAATTTAGCTCTTAAGTGAGATCTTGAGAAGTTACCACTCCTCATTATGAGGAGTCTAAGACTTTTAATCACTCACCTCAACACTTAGTTCTTATAAAAACTAGAAGACAAAGAACAGTCTAGGCCTTGAGAATTCTGAATCAAATCCTAAGATTATATATTTTACTTATATATACTCATGTTTCAAATAACAAATATAAGTTATTTGTCTTTTGGAAGCATTAATTTACTCACCCATGAATACTTGTAGTTGATATTTTTTCTTGACAAAGAAAAGTGGCAATAAAATCTGCCTTTTTCTTAGTATCAACAAAGACCATAGTTCTTTCATCACCTAGAAGATAATGAAACATTCAAACTATAAAATTAGTAAAAGGGAAAAAACGGAGTTGGGGGAATGAGTAAGAAGAAACTGTCTCATCCATCACTGTATTCCCAGCACTTAAATCTCAGCTTGGTAGGTAACAGGAACTCAAATATTTTCTGAATAGATGAATGGCACAGATAAAGAGACTGGCACCTCTTTCTACTTTGAGAATTAAAAAATATTTGCTTTCCCTATGTCCTCCTAGGTCAACATCAGGAAGTAGAGACTAAAGGAAAATTAAATGATACTCACCTGCCTGTCCTTCATTTCTTGCTTTATAAATAAATGCCTTTGTTCATTATCCCCCTACATAGTCAAAACTTTCATTTTATCTTGATTGCTAAAGATATTTATAAAAATAACATGTAACATGGGGATGGCAAACTGAGTATTTCATATTCCAGTATTATCTTTCAATTCAAATCTCTTTATCTCCAAAGTATCTTGCATATATAAAATTAAATAACTTTATCCCAGGGTTTTAAACTAGTAAAAGGGTATTTACTTGTTATCTCAAAGTATATTAATTGGTAGAAATTCAAGTATGAGCCAGAGATTTCTTTTCACATAAAGAATTTCCCTATACAATGTTAGAAAAGATAATTTACAGCATTAATGGAAAAATGTATTATTGATAATAATCTCTCTTCCCCATCTCTTTATCAGTTGGTTTCATTTATTCAACAAATATGTAGTGCTCAGTAGATGCCAGTCACGATTTTAAGATGCTGGAAATGCAACAATTAGAACAAAGCTCCTGCTCTCACTGTGCATGGCAAATAATAAGTATTATGTATTAAGATCTGAAAAAGAAAAAAAAAGTAGGATAAATGGTTTCAAGAAAGTTACTTTAGATGTGCCCTCTCAAATTAGATGACATCTGAGTAGCAATAACAAAATAAAATAGTGAACTATTCAGATAGCTGGGAAAAGTGCTACAAGGCAGAGGTTTAAGACCAAATACAAAGGCCTAGGTGTTCCTAATGCTAAAAACTAGGAAAGAAGCCCCCATGTGACCTCTACATTCTGGGCAGAGGGAATAGCAAGTACAAAGACCATAAGGCAGAAGTGTACCTGGTATGTTTAAGGAATAGTAATGAGCAAAGTATAGCTGAAAACAGAGTAAGCAAAAAAAGAGCAGAAGGAGAGGAAGAGAGAAAGGTAATGGAACTCGTATTCCATACAGCCTTGAAAGTCATGGAAAGAACTACTTTGAAAAGTCATTTAGTTTTGAGCTGAAAAATGGGAAGATCTGATCTTTAATCTTTGTTTTAAGAGCAGCAAATAGGTTATGAATATATTTCTGATGGTATAACCAAGAGAATTGTGCAAATAAATCAGACATGTAGTTAGAGAAAAATTAAGGATAATTCCAAATTTTTGTTTTTAGGTAACTGGAAGAATGGGAAGTAACACAGAGAGGAAGACTGCAAGAAAGAAATGTTAGAAGTAATATTTAAGTCTAATATCTATCAGACAATCAAGCAGAGAAATCAAAGGGTAATTGATTGCTACAGGAATGAGTTAAATCTTTCAGTCATTTTATTTATTAGAGAGCAATAATTTTGTGATTTATCAAAAAATGTTTCAGCAGTTTTGGAAATCATCATATAAGATACCCAACATCAAAACTGTTTCATTTGACAGAGCCAAGTACAGAATACTGTGAGCAGTTTAAGATCTGATCTCATGTTTTCTCATTCACAGTGTGAATTAGTAGCAGCAAGAAATATCTAACTCTGCTGGCTCTTTTTAAAACAATTTTTCTTCTCTAATCTTGTAACTGTTCTAGTTCATACAATAAGCTGTACACTTCATTAGTGGGAGCAACAACTGAAAATTAAGTTTTATAATCAGACAATTTGGTAATCTGTGTTAATGGAATACCGAACCTTTGTTACATACTCTTGTTGGGTGAGAAAAACAGACTCTAGTTTGTTAGCCTTTGATTTTTGCCTATTAGTTTATGTAGCATTAAAATCAATTAGGAATCTAAAAAGAATTCTAGTTTTCACAGCTAGACTAATTTTTTGTATTTTTAAATTCATTCTTGACTTGTGGCTGAAGTAGTAGAACTGAAGCTATAAGCTAATTCAGAA
This sequence comes from Solenodon paradoxus, assembly GCA_004363575.1. Lineage (NCBI taxonomy): Eukaryota > Metazoa > Chordata > Mammalia > Eulipotyphla > Solenodontidae > Solenodon > Solenodon paradoxus. Next base: position 204,135 of record RJWH01001340.1, on the reverse strand, counting down.
AGAGCTTTATGCATCATTATATATAATCATGTTAATACCCTTTGGGCACACCCTGGTGGAGCATTAGTTAGGTCAATCACAACCAAAAAAGGAAGCCACATAACCCTGGGTACACGTCCTGATGAATCCATGGGGAAGCAACCAGTGTGAATAACTAAATTTAAAAAAAAAATAAAGATGGTCCTTCCTCCCTCTGTCTACCTGCTCATTTCATTCCTGCCTGCAACTTCCCTTTAAGCAGAAGACAAAACAGAACAAAAAAAAACTTTTGGATAGTACCAACAAGTTAAATTATAAAGTCTCTTCTAGGAGCTCAATTCTGACTGCTGTATAGAGAGAAATAAAATAAATGGGTGATAAACATTAAGAAATTCTCAGAAATTAAAGAAATTGAATTTCTAGTATTTCAACTGTATTTAACTTAAAAATTATACTTCCTACAAGAACTAAATCGGAAACATTTTAATATTCCAAGTTCAAATAATTCAGTGAAATTTTCAATGAACAAAAACTAACTTAAAACTTTGGCTTAAAAAATATTCAAGCCTTTTTCTCCAACTTACCAGGTTTAAATATAATACAAGCATATATTTTATCTTACTTGTATTTTTTTCCTAACGTATAAAGGCTTGGCAGTCAGACTTGTTTGATGTGGCAGTACATTTTATAGGAGCTTTATGGTTACGAGTTGTCAAACCAGAAGATTTATTAAGTGTTTCCTAAGCTAATATGCATAACACATTAATATATTTAAAAATGTAGAGAGCAACTACTCAAATAACATCATCTTGTTTAATGTTATTTTTGTTCAACATTAATTTTGCTTTAACAATAATGAGAAATAAATAATCCTGGCTGAAGTTGAACAAAACAATTCTAAGACCTGCTTTCAGATACATCATTTTACTGAAAATTCCCAAGAATCTATCAACCACTTTAAGTGAAGACTTACTGTATTTTATGAGAAGTTCCTGGAGATGGAGCAAATTCAGCCCCCAAAGAAAAAACAAAGAAACATGAAATTCCTTCAAGAGCACATTGGTGGGACAATCATTTCACATATTCCTATAAAACAGTCACTAGATGTTCTCTTATCTCACCTAAAACTGCTCACAGTAAGGTTTGGTCTTTGATGATTAAAATCTTTCCTTTCTTATCAATAGCTTACTCCTCAGGTTAAATGAGGGATATAAATTTGGCAATCTCAGAGCAGGGAGTGCAGCTCTTTCTGCCCACAGGAGCCCTGTCCTTGTGTCCTTTTCTAATAAATCTATAAACTGCACTTCTTAATATCTCAAGAACTCTTTCTTGAAACCTAACCAGAGCCAGGGAGCTTTTCACAGATTCCTGTAGTTTTAGAGATAATCCCTCTTCCTACCTGTTTATCTCATCTGAAATTACCTACAGTGTAATTACACATTAAATCTTTGATTAAAGCACTCCTCCTTTCTTATTCCCCAATGTATCAACAGTTCTCCCAAAAAGCCCCTTCCCCATGCTCAGGCAGGTGTATCTCTAACTGCTTCACAAGCTCTTAGTGCAGCACCTCTCTCCCCACTTTCCCTAATAAATGTATAAAAAAAAAAAACTGCACCTCTCTATGGCTGAAGAATTTCTTCTCCAACTGTTTACCACAAGACCCCAGGGGCCTATCATCCTATTAGTAACCCTCATCAGATTTTCCATATTTAATAATTATCAGTAATAAATTAACCAATAATAAATTAGTCATTGAACAAAAATAATGTTAAACGAAATGATGCAATCATTAAATCTCTTGTCTTCTTTTGATGCTTGCACAAAGGTTGTGCTTTAAGCTACATATTGGAGTTTGATCTTCAAGAAAGAAGGACAAAACTGGAAACTTAAAACTATTAATATTTCAGAGAATAGAGTTTCAGGCAGAAGGTTCTAAAATTGACATTGCTTTGACAACTTTCAGGTCATATCAGTAAAATGATTTAAGAATTCTAGGACTAGTCCGGAAGCAGATGAAATTCATAAAGTAGAATGCTAAAAGATTCAATGAAACAAAAAATATGATCAAATAAATTAATGGGGGAAATTTTACTGTGGTCAAGAGTTTAAATACTATTACTATTATTCTAATGTTCTATTTTACGGGTATATGAGAAAGTCTTTTCTTCTTAAGCTAGCTGTAACCCATTGCAATTTAATAGTCTACTTTTGTAAACTAAATGAAATACTTAAAAATGCTTTCTGTTCTCACTTCTCACTGAAACTCACACATCCCAATCAGAAATTCTTACTAAGTCTCCTTACCTTTTTCACAGTAGTATAGTCACTCCTAAGTATTGCTGGAGGATTGGTTCCATAATCTACAGATGCTCAAGTCCCGTAAGTGAAATTTGCATATAACGTATATACTTTAAATAATCTCTAGATTCTTATAATACCTTATACAATGTGAATGGTATGTGAATGGCAGTTATACTATATTGTTTAAGGAATAATGACAAGAAAAAAATCTGTACATGTTTAGTACAGAAACATTCATCATAAGTCTAACTACATAGTACATCCTAGCTACATCTGTGGATTGCTTGAATCTGCAGATGCAGAACCTGCAGAGATAGAGGAATGACTATATAATTATCTATATATATTCAATGAGAATCTACCCAGCCTCTTGTATCAAAAAATATTGGGACAAGTTGACTGTGCCACTAAAGTATTACCTGAAGTTCATATTTGAGAATAACACAAAAGGTAGGACCAGATATTTTTGTGGAACAAAGGTTAACTTTCCTTAAGGAATCAAAGTCTACAAAGGCCTCCCAGAAAAACTGGCCTAGTATATGACTTGCAGGGGTCTAGTCTTAGAAGTTATAAGGAAGACAAAACTTTCTAATAGGCCAGGAACATTGGTAAATATGAAAGACCTTTAAGTGAGATGAATTTGCTCAAATTTCTAGGCAATGCAGATTAAATATGATAGTTTCTTAGTCCCCTATCCTTCAGATTGTAAATAGGTGCCTTTGAAAGTTCAAGCTCAGATTTCTTATGAAAACTTCCAAACAGAAGTTAATCTTGTGAATTTAGTAATTGTTCAATACTGTATGGTTCTATATTTGCAAGACAAACTCAAGAATGCATGCATTTTTAATCAAGTCTTGCTACACATATGCAAATAAACCAAACAGAATGAGAAAAGCCAGCTTTAATGATCAAGAATTATCACTGAGAAATCCTGCCATTTGCAACAAATGGAATTTGAGAGCATTTTGCTAAGTGAAATAAGTCAAAGAAAGGCAAACACTATAAGATCTCACTTATACATAAAAAACAAAACAAAATAAAAATTGAGTTCATAGGCAGACAAGAGATTGGTGATTGCCAGAAGCAGGGGGTTGGAGGTCAGTGGAATGGGTCAAGTGGGTCAAAAGATACAAATTTCCAGATATAAAGTTAAATAAATCGTGGGGATGTAATATACAACATAGTATCTATAGTTAATACTGTATAAATACTGCATTACATACTTGAAAGTTGCTAAGGGTAAATCTTAAAAAGTTCTCATCACAAGAAAAAAGTCCTGTAACTATGTGTAGCAACAGATGTTAGACATATTGTTGATCATTTCACAATATATAAAAATATCAAATCATTGTTGAACAACTAATAAAATGTTAATTATACCTCAATTTAAAAAAAAAAAGAGGCTCACTGACTATAATAATCAGTCTCAAACTTTATTTTTAGTATATTTATTGACATCATAGAAGGTGATAAAGAAGCATTTGAACTAAAGCAATATTCTCATATTTTATTTGACTCTAGTGTGACTAACATTTTAGTATTATTCAGATCTCCTATGCAAAAGTCATAAACACCTTGCCTCTACTCTTAAGGCATACTTTTTTCTAAATAATTCAGGATAAAACACACACTACACTGTTTTGCTAAAATCAACTTTTATTTAAATATCATCATCATCATCATCTCTGAGATGACTGGGATCATGAGGGATATGAACTGTCAGGAACATTTGTGAAAGACTGAAATAAGAAAAGTTACTATCTAGCATGCCCTTCAGCATTATCTGTGATTTTTATTCTCTTTGTTTTTTTCTTTTATACCTCTATTACAACTGATAGTAATGTAAATTCTTTTTCTTTGAAAAAAAAAAGAGGAGGAAGGAAGTAGGTAGGAATGAAGGCAGGTAGGTAGGCCGGCAGGGAGAGAGGAGGAAGAAGCATTATTTATTTGTTCATTTTGATTGTTCCAGCTGGTCCTGGGTCACTGACCTAGGTGCCAGGGCTTTATATGAACTATGCCCTAGCCCCTGGTTTAATGTCTGAGCCACCAGAGTGTACCTGCAAATGTTTCTTATTAATACAATTGAAGTTTTCTCTGAAATGTAATGTAAATGATTATCGCGTTATAGATATTGATCAGTTTTGTATCAATTTATAAATTCATTTTAGCATTCCTGATATATATATACGCACACATATATGGTCTTTAAATTCTCCTTTGAACTGATTATAACATCTTATTAGTTCCCTTGGTAAATAATTAGTTCAATAAAATCTTCAATATCATTTTAAACTAAAATTATGAAAAATGCAAATGGTTATACTACTATGAAATATAGACACATAGGCATTTTAAAAGCAGAGGGAAAAGCTAGCAGATTTAAGTTAAGGAGTAGAAAAGAAGGTAATTTTTTTGAACAGAACTATGCAAAATTGAGGCTATGCTGGATGGGTATTCCATGCAAAATGAAAACAATGAGCTCTAAACTGAAAAACATTTAACAGTTTAAATTATATAGAAATATACTAATTGTGCTTATGTTCTGCTCTTTTCTCAAAGACAAGCTAGCGGTTGAAAAATTCCATTACAATTACTCGCAACCTTTATCTATAAATTCACATATAAAAATATTAAAGCAATTATACTAGAAGTTGCTCTAACTCAGAAAAACTATGTATTTGAAGATTCAATGGATACTGGGCAAGTTACTTGACCTTTGTTTATTTCAGGATCCTCAACCTTAAAATGGGGATAACAAAACTTACCTCGGAAAGTTGTTTTGAGAATTAAACTAGTTAACACATGTAAAATATCTAGAACAGCATGTGACCTGGCAAAAACTGGAAACTTTCTTAGAAAGACAACAAAGAATTCACTTTTGGTAAAGTAAACCTTTCTATTTTCTAAAACAAAAAAATATGTATTTTTGCTAGACTAGCTTTTAGTTAAATACTAGTAAACTAAGTCTCAAATTCTTCCTATTTTTAAACTTTATGAAAGACAAAGGACTATACTATTAGACAATTTATATGGAAAATTGAATCATAACACCTTTTTAAAAAGTTTTAGAAAAAAGGAAACAATGAAAACTTATTTTTAAAAAACTCAAGCCAAACGATTCTTCAGTATATTTTCAAATTTTTAAAAAACCAAAATCATGACAAAAATAATTACCATACCTGTGTTTCGTAGAATTTCAACAAGTTTTTCTCTTTTTGAGTACTGGCCAATTTGGAGAATGGTCTGCTGAACATCTCTACATGCTCCACCCACTTGTCCAACGGCAACAAACAAATAATTCGATTTCAAAAACTCCCCAGCCAACCTTGAAAGACAAGATTATTCCTTAACATACCCTCTCTTCCATTAATACTCTTAATATTCACTGAATTCCTTCAAGTACTATTTCAAGATTAATCACATTGTAACAGCTATCAAATAAGGTGGCTACTACATTATCTCAGTACCATTTTCAAAGATCGATATAAAATGTTAAGATTTTGCAAAATACGTAACTATTACTGAAAAAGTTTGTGTCAAATTACTGATACCGTAATTTCAAGTGGATAAGCCCACCATGCAAAATGATATAAAATGTACACATAATTAAAAGTATGCTAAACTAAAATATCAGACTATAATAAGCAGTAATTTTTATTAAAAAATTGAAATGCAATCCTATAGGAGAAATTCTGTTCTTCACTCACTGAATATAAGTACTGGTTATTCAACTAAGAAGGAAAACTTATAATAAAGAGTCTAATCTAAAAGTGTGGACCTCAGTAGAAAGATAAAGGACACAGGTAATAATTTGGGGATAGCTGTAGGTAGAAATGCAAGTCAAGGAAATGGATACTGCCATGGTTCGGGGGACACGCAAAATGAGAAAAGTGACCTTTAGACAGAGCAACTTGCAGCATTTCAAAGTAGATAGTGAAGGAATTAAGGAGTCCTCAGGAAATGAAGAATATAAACAACTCAAGGTTAAGGATCTATCTTTTTCTTTACCATATAGCCCCAGGACTTACAATGTTTCATAAAAGATCCTCACCAAACATTACTCACTGATGGTCGTATACATAATCATTTTGGCTGGCTACTAACCTACTTCAGGGTAAACTGAAAAAGGATATGCAGCAGGAATACTACAAGCTAATTAGGTAGGTAGTTACCTACCTAATATTAATTACCAAAAATTATGATGAGATTGCAGATTCCTTATTTCAAATTTGACACCATTTAAATATAAAAAATAATTTTATTTAACAAAACCCTGCCAAATGACCCAGTGCTTTTTTATGATTTAGACTTTTCCCCAATAAAGAGCTCTTTAAATTTACATAAAGGCATTTTAATCATTTAATAAGCAAAACAAATTAATTTAGCAGAACTATCAGACCTGGGAACCCCTTTTACAGCAAAGGTGATGCTTAAACAGGCCATGGGGGTGATGGACTAAATACAACAGAAGCTGCCAGCTGTACAGGAAATGGAACTGTACACTGAAAAATCAGTTAAAGAGCTAACATGAAAGTAATTCTTTGTGGTAGGGCATCATTCAAGCAAGAGTGATCCCTTTATCATTACTCAGAGACCCACATGGGAAATCTGTACTTCCTGTTCCCCTGACAACTAAAGGTTATGCAGATTTGGAGGTCTTGGCTCCCAAAGAGAGAACTTTTCTACAGAAGAAAATAGCAAATTTTACTGGATTATAAGCTAAAGACAATGCCTGAGCACTTCAGGCTCCCTGTGGCCAGTGGACCAGTACACATAAAAAAGAGCCACTATTCTACCAGGGACATGTCACTCTAATCTCAGAATTCACCAGGTCACACAGTACATTGTATATTACTCAAGTATTTGTCAACAATTAGTATGTGAATTTTCTACCAAAGGTCCAATTCTCCCAAGCGCTATCATTTTGCTTTGAAGAGAAGGCACAATTACAAAAAAAGAAAAAAAAATTCATTTAGTAAGCATTTATTAAACCCTAGCTAGGTCTGTGCTATAACATACATACATGCACATTTTAATAAAACTAATGCTAATTAAAAGCAAAGGATAAAGTTATCAAGGTATGAAAAATATGGTAAACCTTTTAGGACTAGATCTACTTTTTAAATTATATTAAAATCTTAAAAACAAAGACAATCAAATCTCTCAAAATCAGGATTTTAACATTCCCTTCTTCTATAAAAGAATTTATGTGCGAAAAATTATTTTTAAGAAGGAAAAAACTTACCTTTGAATTTCTTCTGGAAAAGTTGCACTAAACATAAGTGTTTGACGCTGTTCCTTTGATGGCATTCCTGGGCAGGAAATTAACTTCTTCATTTCTGGTCCAAAACCCATATCTAGCATGCGATCAGCCTCATCCAAAACTAAATATTTGATTTGTCTGAGACCAATCTTTAAGAATATTTTCAAAGGTTAGAACATAAAATACATAGCAGTTACTATACTAATGTAAACTATCTTCCACAATCTAACTATTAGTATATTCTTAAGGACAAAGATTAGAAATCAAAGTATTACGCTTAATGTTGTTATTATTTATTTCAGTTCTCAATTTTGCTACAAGTATTTTATAAAAGAAAATATATAGATAACTTTTAGCAATTACTTAAAAAATTTTTATCTGCATTAATATGCCAGTCATTAGCCACAAGTATAACTATTAAGCACTGAAACACGGCAAGTGTGCATGAGAACTCAATTTTTAATTTTAAATCATTTTTAAACGTACTAGTCACATGTAGCTAGTCTACTGTCTTGGACAAGATTGATATAGACTGTGTTAACTGTTAAAAGACAGACTTGTTCATAATATAATAAAATTCCCTAACAAGATGACATCTCAAATGTCTTAAAACTGATCAATTTATTTCTAATTTCTTTAAACCCTTAATAAAGTATCCATTTCCTAATCACTTGGAAAAAAATGGTGAAACTTATCTTTGCCTGAATACAGTGCTAGAAACAGAAGTATACATTTCAGAAAGACAAATGACTTTGGTACCACTGTGGAAGCAGCTTAGTGAGACTCAAGCCAGACTTCTCTAAATATTCTTAGTGTCTTAAGAAAGATGTCTTTAGCCATAAAAGTGTATTTTGAGTAATCCCATTAGAGAAGAATCTAAAAAGACCAAATCAGCTTCATAAATGAGAACCGAAAGTATTGATTTAGAGATGTAGTAGGTGAACCATGAATACCTAAAATAAGTACATAGTCCTAAAATCTCTTTCTAAAGACAAAAAAAAAAAAAAAAAAAAGCTTACTTATTATCACTTCCAAGCTTAACCAGGAGACAAAATAAGCCAAAATTGTCAAGACATGTGACACTAGATAAAAGCATTTATTGCATTTTTCTCCCAATATAGTGGGTATATAGAAAATGGATTCTGGAATCAAATTCAGATTCTTATCCTGGTTGTGTCTTCAGAGCTAACTGATGAGGTATTTTAAATATATAGCAATATCTCACTTAGCTAGTTTTCTCAAGTATAAAATGGAGACTACCTATTTTCGACTGTTGAGATCTTTTTAAGTATCACATGAGAACATATTTAAAAAATCTGAAAGGGACCTAATGTAAGTGGTGCTCTAATAAATGTTATCTTTGTACCATTCTTTTCCTTTCCCATACAAAAACAATTAAAAACTCCACAATATTATTATGCCTTTAGGGCCTACCTTTTCTTTACCTATGATATCCATCAGTCTCCCAGGAGTGGCACATAATATATTACAGCCTAGTCCTATTTGTCGAATTGAATGCCCCAATTGGGTTCCTCCATATATAACAACAGCTCTCACACAAGTCCTAATGACAAAAAAAGTCAATTTTCTAGTTATCAGAAAATTAGACATTTGATTCTAACAAGAAGTAAAACCAACACATTCAACTACTGTAAAAACAAAATCTTCCCAGGAAGACAATGAAAAATTAAAAACTGTTTTAAAGAATATTTGTGACAAGTTATAAAAAAGGCTCTTCAAATACAATAACTACTACCACCACCCACACAAAAATAGGTCAAAAACATGAACAAATTATTTCTAAAAACCACAAAAGAGTTTTTAAACTTTTTAAAAACTCAACATTACTTTAAAAGGAAAACATTAGGATTAACACAAGGCCTTCCCTCAAGTGTACTAATACCATGTTAGCTAGGGTATAGGCAAACCGGCATTCAAGAAGATAAATTCAATCCCTTTCACAATTTTAGTCTATGAAAATTTCAAAACATCTTGTCCAAGTCAAATCATATCTAGTAATTTTCTTTCAGCCATGTCACTATAAGGAGGCAAAGATGACTGTACGATAATATTCATTGTCAACATCTGTAGTCTCAGAAGACTTGAAAACTAAGTGTCTAACAACAGAATACTGTACATTCATGAAAAGAAAGGGGTACAGTTCTACATTAGGCACTGCCTCCAACACATATACCTTAAAAAAAAAGGTGACAACAGCATAATATGCTATCTTTGTTGACAGAAGGACTAAAGTGCATAGATGTGTACCAGCTATTTCTACAAAAGACAAATTAAAGAAAAATTTGTGTGTACTTTTATAATCTTATAATGCAATGTTCCTTCAATGAAATTAATTTTTAAAATATGTTAGTGGAATTCCAGATGTACGTACCCAAAAGAAAATTTTCTGGCTTCCAAATAAATTTGATTGATCAATTCTCGTGTTGGTGCTACAATAAGACATTCTGGTTCCTGTAGTTCTTTAAAACGACTGGCAGTTATTCCATCACGCATCATATGAGCCAAAATTGGCAAGAGAAAAGCTGCCTAAAGTTGAATAGCATAATTTACAAATATATAATGCCTCATTCTTCACCCTATAGAAATCTATTCCTCATGCCCTATAGCCTTTAGATTCTTCTTCCATAGTGCTGGTAAATTTAAGAAAGGAAAACAACTTTTATTTCAATAAGTTTTTTAGGTCTTTATTTAGGTCTTCATGCTCAAATTATATAAAATTAATCTGACCTGTCAAATATTTTTCAGTTTTTTTTTTTAAAAAAAACATACCCTAGGATTCTAACTAAATAACATTAATTTATTTATATGGGGGAATGTGGATATGATGACACAAATCATTGCATTTAAGTACTTCATCTAAATGAGTCCTCCTTTTGGAGTAGTAATAAAACTACCACCCAAAATACACGACAGAAGTTTTCTACAAGCAAAGCGAAAATTGAGAAATCATTCATTTAGATTACTAAAAACATTAACTTTAATAAAATTAAGCCTGCCAAGAGAAATTTTGTTTTAGTTTTCTCATTAACTAAATAAAACACTAAAATCTACCTCTCAAACTATATTTATGTCACATATCAGCAGCTATATTATATGACTCACCTACTTTCCTTTCAATCTGCTATGGAAGCTGATGAAGAGTACAAAGTATAAACCAAGACTTATGATCCTGTAAATGATAGTCTTTAAGAAACATCTCATGGAACCTTATTTACTCCACAAATCCCTCAGATTAGTCTTAAGACCAACCTGGTGTCACAGAGTTCTTTTAGAACTAATGTATCTGGAATTCGCTTCATACCACATACAATGTATGTAGCTCTTTTTCATTCTTTTGACTTCAAAACTGTAACTATTGTACCACATAATTTTTTCCCATTCTGTCTTTATGATTCCTAATGCTCTGATCATTATTCGCTTTAAATAAGAACTGAACTCACTTAGAAAGTGAGTAAACGTCAATAAACAATACAACCACTACTTTAGAAATAATTCAAAATTCTTCAGAAGAACACAAACCCCAAGAAAGGCAGAAATCAGAAGCAAAAAAAAAAAAAAAAAATGTGAATACTTATGAAATTTCATTAAAATCATCTACAAACCTGTCCAACAAAAGATTTTCAAGCTACTTGGGAAGAATCACAATTCAAAGAACACAGAAGTTTAAATATGGGTCATAATACATGTGGGAAAATGACTTACAGTCTTTCCAGACCCTGTTTGAGCACAAGCCATCAAATCTCGTCCTGCTAGTATAATAGGAATACTGTATTTTTGCACAGGAGTAAGCTTAGTATAACCAGCTTTAGCAATGTTGTTATTCAGTGTCTGACACAGATTAGCTTCTTCAAAAGTCTTTAAAAAAAAAGTACAATGATTAAATTCCATATATATGTAAATAATTCCATAAATATATTCCTTTGAATTACAGTTTTGTTAATTTTACTTTATATACTAAAATTACTTTCCCAACATGCTCCCATTAAAAAAGTAATATCCAGAGTCTGTAAATTATTACCATAGAATTTTGGAAATTTAGAATATAGAAACAGTAGTCCAAAATATGTTCTTTTTGCCTCATAAAATCTTGAGCTACAAATAACTCTGATTCGTAACAATGATTTACTATCAATAGGGATGTGTGGGCTCCCCCACTCTTCAGGAAAGCATTCTCCTAAGATACATTTTCTCACATACTCAGGAGTATAAATCTTGAATCTCTAAGTATGCTTTTAGCAAATTTAAATAAATTCCCTTCCTCATTTAGAAAGGTAGGGATGAAAGTACTCTCTTTCAACACAGAAATTCTCTTGTAGAAGGTAGACATGTTTCCAAATTTCTAACCTAAGACATTAGGGACACTTAAGATAAAATTTTTTTAAGAGGAAGGTAGCAGGCAGGAATGAAGGCAAGTAGGTAGGGAGGCAGGAAGGAAGACAGAGGAAGAAACATTTATTTATTTAGCTGTTTATTCTGGTTGTTCCCCTTGACCCAGATGAGGAACCCACATCCCTGGGCTCCATGTGAACTGTGCTAGAGCAGAAAACCCAATGCTCAAGCTACCAGGGTGTGACTAAAGGCGAAACATTTTAAATTCTTTAATTCCACCATAAACATATATGCATTTACATATATTTAAAAACCAAAGTGTGTCATATAGTCAATACAGAAATTATTACACTAACCAGAATCGCTGGCGGTGCATCATGTCCAGACACTTCTACAAGGATAGTATCATATTTGTCAAAGTTTATGCCTGTTTGATAATGTGCAAAGATAGCATCCTCATCCTCAGGTGGAGGAGGTGGTATATAGGTCACTTTTGGCACTTAGAATATAAATAAAAGACAGAATTTGCATTATAAAGACTAGAAGAAAAATCATACAGAAAATAGACAATAAATGACCAAATCAAATTCTAAGTAATTTAGAATTCCCACTGTTTACCAATTAATTTTTCATTTTAAATAAAAAGTTAACTCTGCTTTTAAGCATTTTACATTTTTATTAAAATGCAATATATATTCCTGTGCATCATACAAACATTAATATACCTGAAGTGTCACCACCTTCTCTTCCTTCAGCTTCTGACTTCCAAGAATCTTAAAATGAATCAAGCCCAAAAGAAGATAAAATTTATTTTTTTTAAACTGAGGTAACACTGATTTACAAAACGTAAAAGTTTGGTTGTGTAGGTTCATTTTCATCAAATATATAACACACCACACACCCCATCAAATTTCTAATGGGTCTCTACCACTGTCCCCACTACCTTTTTGCTCCCCTCTTCTACACCCTAATCCTTTGGTAAGTAACCTCAATTCTGAAGTCAGAAGTCCTAAGGTTGGTTTCTGTTTTGTCTTCTTTGTTCACTTTCTATTTTTCTTTATATTCCACATGGGTCAAATCATCTGATATTTGCCATTCTCCTTCTGACTTATTTAACTTAGCATAATTCTCTCTAGTTCCATCTATTTGTTTCAAATGGCAATATTTCATCTTTTTTTATGACTGTGTATGCCACATCTTCATAATTTTTTTAAAATGAGGTGTAAAAGAACTCTTACTATAAAAATAAAATACCTTATCTAAAGTAAAACTTACTCTTTCCAGAGCCTGTTATTACTTCTTCATTTAAACCTTTGTAACCACCTATTAAGAAAATCCAAATGACAATTAGTCAAGTTAAAAGTTGTAGGCATCTTTATGAAAATTGTTTTCAAAGAGGACAAGTTCTAAAAATGAACAGTCATCTTTACAGTCTCTTTATAAACATAAAACTTGAGACAAGTAGAATCTTAAATATTTTGTTACCTTAACATTCAAATTGCTGAAGTTATGTTATGCAGATGACACAGATATTACTATTTTTATTTTTGCTACATCTCCTTACTAATTTATATATTTATCAATAAAGGAATGTATTTATTAAAAAGAACTAAAAAATTCATCGTTCGATGGGGTATATCACAACCACTTCAGGTTCTACAATTCACTAGGCCTCATAGGACCCAGATAGATTCAAAGCTATAACTTATTACAGTCAAAGAATAGCGAGCAGAATGGGTAAAGGGAAAATGTACATGGGTCAAAGTCCAGAGAATTACAGGCACAGATTTCCAAAACTCCTCTGCCAGTCGTGTCTCATAGGATACAATTAACTTCCCCCAGCAATGAGTTATGAAAACCCATCAGAAATGTCTACCAGAGAAGCTCATTAGCAACTCAGTACCCATGGCTGATAATGTAGGCACCTTCAGATTTCCAAAAGAAAAGCAGGTATTCAGCATAAACCACAATATTGTACAAGCACTGTTTTCAGTTAAAGCAGTAAGAACCTTCCCCAAATCCAAGTTCCTAGATGCCAGGCAAGGGCCAACCCTGCAAGCAGGACTTTCAAAGAACAGCAGTCTGTTTTATATTATGCTTTTTTATATACTAACTTTCTGAATTTAAAAAAACTAGTCATCTATTGTGCCACATTCAGGTGCTATCACAATAAAGACTGCATTTAAATATGAAAAACTAACTATGTATAACTTTTTAAAGCTAATTTCCTTGTTCTGTATGTTCACAGATCTTAAAATCCTTTTTCAAACAAAATATGAACATTTGTAGAAAACTGTCTTAATCAGTCAATTATAATCTCTTTCTATAATGAAGAATCCAAGAATCAGGGATGGGTAAAGGAAGCCAGTCAAGGGAGTTTTCACTTTGAATGATCTCAGATTAATAATGATCACTGAGAATTTTTCAAAGACCTCAAATAAGCTTTACTTGTTTACTAGTATAGAGAGCATTTTAACTTTTATATGATATTTAAGTACAATTCTAGCAAAGTTTTCATAGTACAAAAGCATATATACTAAACTGTCTTTATTCCCTATATTATATCAAATAACTGTTTCATGGTAAGAAAAAAATATTATTTTAGAATAATAAGGATAGTATAGGTAATATAGTAATAATATATAATAGTATATTGATAATATATAATAATAATAAATATAGGATAAATCCATAATCTCAGTCTTTAACATTTGCAAGGTATCCTATTTTATGGTTATACTATTTAATAAAGTTACTTAATGATTACTTCAGGTGATTTTCAGTTTACATTATTATATGTGAAACTTCAGTGACATCTTTGTACATGGGTTAAGCAAACACATTTATAGTTCATAATTCATAAAATGAACTTGCTGGATAGAAGCATACTAACTCTCCACAACAGACTGCAGATATAGACTGCTCAAAGTGCCCATAAAAGCAGTAACGGTTATCTCTAACTTCAAAAATTAAACTTGAATTACAATTGTTTTAATTGCTTATAGGTAAACCAAATAGGAACTCACCTCGTCCACTGCCACTGCCACTTCTGCTTGGGTAAGTGTCACTATTACCTGTAAGGTATTGTTCACTATTTAGAGAGAATAGTTTCTCCTCAAGAACATAAGACATACAGATATTTATTCAAATATTAAGTGATTATTCAGGATTCTGTGTCCCTTAATTCACTCATCTTGTAATTCTATATTTAAATATTTTCTTCATTTTAACATTTTGCTTACAGAGTTCATTTTTTAGAGCAGTTTTAGGGTTATAGCAAAATTGAGTGGAAGGTACAAAGATTTCCCACATACCTCCTGCCCCAACAGCTGCATAGCTTCTGCCATTATCAACATCCCCCAACAGAGCAGAACATTTTGAACAATTGAAGGACCTACATCGACTCATCCTAATCACCTAAAGTCCATCATTTACATTAGATTAGAGTTCACTCTTGGTGGTATACATTCAATGGGTTTGGACAAATGTATAATGATGTGTTCATCATTATAACATCATACAAAGTATTTTCATCGCCCTAAATATTTTCTATGCTCTGTCTAATCATTCCTCCTTCGTAACCCCTAGCAACCACTGATCTTTTTACCTTCCCTGTGTAGTTAACTGGGAATCACATAGTATGTAACCATTTCAGAGGCTTATTTCACTTGGTAATATGCACGTAAGGTTCTATTGAAAGCTCATTTCTTTTTACGATTGAATAATATTCCATTGTCTGGATATGACAAATTTGAACATTTTTCATCACCAATTGTGGTTTTTCATTTTCTCCTCAAATTCCCTCACTCAGAATCCTTTCTTTGAATCCAACACAAACTTAAATTTCCTTTCTCCAATTAAAAATATAATTCACACCTAAATTAACTGGAAGATAAGAGGAAAAAGCAAATCACAGTGCATACAATTTATGAGGCAAAACGTTCATGCAATTTTCATACAGATGTAAAGGCAGAGAAAATAATTAGCCAATCTAATATGCATATATATATATATATATGTTTTACTAATCCTAGTACTAAAAGCATATGTGAATGATTAATATTCAGTAGATAAATAGAAATAGAATAAATTCTATTTCTCACCTGCTCCACTTAATGCTGGTCTTCTAGAACCAAAAAGGCCACCAACACACTGTGACCCCTCATCTTGTTCATATTCATTATCTAGATTTGTAAGTAATGAGATTGTTACTTTTTAGAAGCTTTAAAACATGCAGTAAAGATAAAATAATAAAATTGTGGTACCAGAAGTTCTAAGACATGGGGTAAAATAGACTGAATTTAATAGAGATCACAATGATAATTTTTCTAAGTATTGAACATAGGCTTTCTCCACAAAAAAATTCAATTACAAATTACTTCCTCAAAAATTTTATTAAAATTATGACATGAGCAAATGTTAAGTCACTTTCAAAATGCAGCTGTTACAGTCCCTAGAAACTTTACACTGCATTATCTCACTGTTCTCTAGAACAGCACCCCCATTCCCATTATTGCTAAATCAAACCTTACCGGACCGGGACAGCAAGTCTTCATATTCCTGTATCTTTTTAAAAGTGACAATCACTAATCTGCTACATATCTATTAAAAACATTATTACAAATTTATGTTTTTAGATTCCAAAATATTAATCTATCCTCTGTTAAGAGACACATACAATCTAACAGTGACTTCTGAAAACAATACCTTATCTCCAAGGAATGATGGCTGGAGGAATTTAAGGTAGAAAGTCATATTGGTGAAAGAAGGTTTACTGGAGAAAAGAGCCATAAAGACCACTGTTTTATAAGGTCAGCCATTATTATCAAGGCCCTAACAATAATACATAACATTAAAGAACTAAATCACAAACTTCTAAGAAAGATTCATGTATTACAACTTAGTATATGATTACATGAGTCTAAAATACAATTATATATAATGTGGTGATTATATAAAAAAATGCTAAACTTTTCATGTAATTCTCATAACATTTAAAAAAAATCATTTCCTGCGTAACAGATGAAGTATACATTTGCAATCCACTACTAACTTGGGCTTCCTAGACCAAATCCTCCACGGCAACCTCGGAAACTACCTCTTCCACCTCTTCTGGATGACCCTGAAGCTTCTGAATCATTCCCATCTTGATAACCTATAATATTAAAACATACACACAAGAACAACACATAACAACAAAGAAATCTTGGGGACATAGTAGCCAAATTCAGTTTAAGTCTTGCATAATTCAATGACTTTAAATATTTTAAGGCATCAACAGATCATTTTTAAACATCATACTTGACCTATAAATGTTCAAATTTACTAATAAAATATGTAGATGTGGCTACACATTTTTTTCTAAAAAAGTGCTGCTTGCTTTGGGAATCGAAACAGAAAATAACTAAAAGGAAAAAAGTGTCATTAGTTAAAACACTATAAAGGTTGCCACATCTGAATCACTAACTGGATTTCCACAATCCACATAAGGATTAAATAAATCTTAGTCTTATATTTGCTCCCTTTAAAAATCAGTAATTACATATCTTACAGTACAGACATGCAGATGCATATAAAATATGATTTCTTATTATAAACATTTAAAAATCAATTGAATACAAAAATATCAAAAGAAATAGTTCCAGTAAAATGTGATCCCATGTAGGGTAGAACAAGATTAATTCAAAACCAAAATCACAACTGGGCAAAAATTAAATTGAGATTGCTAAGTTTATGAACTTGCAACTATTAATACCTTAAAAAATGATAAATAAGGTTAAAAATTCCAAATACACTATTATTTTTTAAAATTTTTTAAGAGGAAGGCAGGCAGGTTGAGAATGGAAATCCCATATGATCCTGTCATCCTACTTGTAGGTATTTACCCCAAAACACTAGTTCACAGCAATATACAACTGCATGTTTACTGCAGCATTGTTTATAATAGCCAAGAATTAGAAACGACCTAAGTGTCCAGTTGTCAGATGACTGAATAAAGAAGATATGGTTTAAATACATAATGGACTACTACAGATCCCTTAAAAAGATGAAATCCTGTCATTTGTGACAACCTGGATGGAACTAGAGGAGATTATGCTAACTGAAATAAGTCAGAAGACAAACACCAGATGAGCTTACTCATATGTGGATTATAAAGAAAGCAAAGAAACAAAAATAAGCAAAAAACCACTATGGGGCATTAATAATAGAAACAAGATTACCAGTAGGAAACAGGGTGGAGATGGGAGCAAGTGGTGGTGGGATCCAATGGTGAAGAACTCTTGGTAATTTGGTGGTGGGCAGGGTGTGTGGTTATGTATTTGAGGAATGGGGAACCTATACATATGGCTTTATATTTCATAAATAAAATCTACTCATTTTAAAAAAAGGCAGCCTGGCAGAGAGAGGAAGCAACAGCGTTTTTATATATTTGTTCATTTTTGGTTGTTTCCTGAGTCCTGGGACCCAGGACACATGCTTTTTGGGACCCTGCTGCCAGCTCAATGCCTAAACCTCAATATGTGCCCTTACATATGCTAGTTTTTTTAAACCTAGATAAAGTGCAACAGAATTAATTCAAAGACTCACTGTTATTCATCTCTTACCTAAACCTTAACCCCAAATCAGTAAAAATCTATTAATACTTAGACCAACTTTATTATTTCAAGTTTTTTGTGCCTCTATTTTTTAAGAAACATTGTCACGGTGTTTCTTTTTTCAAAAAGTTTATCCGTTTTAAAAGTTGTAAATTATTTCGTGTGTATCTAAAATAAAATAAAAACCTATAGGCCCTCCACCCAGCTTAAGATGAAAATATCTCAATACCTTTGCAGTTCATATATTTCTTTTGTCCTATTTTCCTCCTCCTCCTCCCCAGGCATCTGCCCCCACCCAACCAATATCCTGAATTGTTTGTGACTTCCTTGTTCTTATTCTAATTTTACCAACTATGTACAAATCTTTATGTAATATTTTGTTTAATTTTATTTTAGAACTTCATATAATGGAATCACACAGAATATATTTGCTATTTTTATTTACCTTGTTTTGGTTGATATGACACTGTGCTTCAATTTTACTACTGAGTAACAATACAAAATAGTATCTATTTCTATTCCTTTAGTGTCTATCTTCTTTTTAATTTACTTCTACTCTCTGGGTTTTCTTCCTTCTGATTTTAACTACCTAAGTTGAACTACCTTACTAGCTCATCAATTTCCTTTCTAATGGATGCATTTTGAATTATATAATTTCTCCTAAAAAATAAGTATTTTAGCTGGATACCGTATGTTTTGATATGAGCTGTTTTTATTGTCATTAAGCTCTATATATTTCATTATTTCTATTTGAATTGTTATTTGGAAACTGAAAAAGCTTAATTCTGGTGGTTTAAAACAGAATTTAATGATTTCTACTTTTATTGTACTTTCACAAGAGGACATGGTCTATATAAATCCCATGTACATTTTGGGACTTCCTTTTGGTTTTAATACCTGGTCAAATTGTATGTTATTCCATGTATGCTGGAAAAGAACGCACAATTTGAAGGTATATTACTCCAAATAAATATTTAAATCAAGATAAGTAGCTGGTACTCAAATCATCTACAGTTCTATTAATTTCTGATCTGCACTATTAGTTCCTAAGGGAAAAATTATTTAAACCTAGTATTTAAAAAATTTTCCTTTTGATTATGCCTACTTTTGCTTTATATATTTTAGGAATATATTGTTAGATTTAAACCATGTTCAGAATGTAATGTTTTCCCAGTGAACATGTCTTTGATCACTAATTATTACCTTATCTCTACAAGGCTTAGAGAGTCTGTCTTGTCTCCCATTTCTATACCAGAATTTTTTATTCAATAATGGAATGAAATTTTCTGTTTTAAATCACATATTAAAATATGTATAAATATATTATAATTGCTGTATGGATTTTATTTATTTCTACAAGGGATTTTATTTTGTTTTCTCTTTACAAGTTTTGTTTTCCATATTTGTTCTCCTTTATAGCCTATTACATTTCCCCATATGCTGTACTTTATTTGCTGCCTTTACTGATAACCTTAAGTCCGCCATAAATATTTAAATATATAAATTATTTTAACCCGTTTCCTTCCTGAGAAGCTCTGTCCTCTTATTGAATTTCCTCCATTAATAATACATTTTGTCTTTTTTCTGGTTACTCTTCAATTTTGCCATTATTTCTTTTTCAATATATTCTTCTCACTTAATGGGCAAATAACTTAAATCCTTTCATTATCTACTATTTTAGTTCTCTATTTCTAAAACACCTAAATTGATTATTATTATTATTACTAGCTTATAATTAACTCATTTTAGGTTTACCAATATGTTTGCCAAATTAAAATTTTTATTTAGGTTCATCATTATTTACTACTCCTTTATTCCTGCATTCAGTTTCTTTCTTACTGTATATGTATGTATATGACTTTGGACTTCTTTTCACAATGGCTGGAGAGTACTAAACACTACCTTTATCTGAATATGGTACGACTTCTAACACCTGAATTATCTAAATACAGCAGTTTGAGTTGAGAGGTACTCTTTGGCATTCAGAATTCTACATTCTGATCTCTAATTTTACTACCTAATTAAACTCTGCTGTTAATTCATTGTTATTTTATAGGTGGATCTGTCTTTTTAAAGATTTCATAATAATATAATTTAGATATAAATAAAGGGTATGAATTTGATTTGCTCAAGATTCTAACATCTCTTTAACTATGGAAAAATCTCATCTATTCTGTTTGAATAGTCTCCTTCCCCTCCTGTCATTTTCTCTATTCTCTCCTCTAACAATATTTAGGTCCATGTTGGAATAATAGGCCCTTTTAGTCTGTTTTCCATATCTGTTAACTACTTTCATGTTTCATATATTCAAATTTAGAGAATTTTCCTCAGATCTATCTTTGGATTCACTTATTCTATTTATATGTATTCAATCAGTTTAATCCATCTATTCTGCTTTTAATCACTCTATTCCCTAAGTTCATATTGGTTCCTTTTCAAACTATCTTCCCTGTTGAACCAATGACTATATAAAGCCTCAGTACTTATCGTGTCTATATCTTAATAAGCAGAAACTGAAACATTTAAATGAACACATTCTTCTTTTTTATAGTTGATACCAATTCCAAATTATATAAGGAGGTGAAAATAGAAGATGTTAAAAAGAATCAAAATCTTCTTGTTTGAAAGTAGGGACTGAAACTCCATATTTTCTACATGGTCTTAAAAAATGATCTTTGTTAAAATAAACAGGTTAAAAGGCAAGAGTTAAACACTACAGAAGTTAAAATGAATAAAAAGATCTACACTTTCAAAATGTAAATGTTTTAAAATGCTGAATTTCAAAGTCACAAATATGTAAGCATAATATAAGACATTTAGAGAAACATGAATAGAAAGCATACATACTAATGTGAAAATAAGTCACCTCTGAGGGTAAGATGTAAAATATAAAAGGAGAACGGGTCTTCCAAAATTCTGTAATTTTTACAATATTTATAGTAACCATGACAAAATGTTCCTGTTAAATCTAGGTAATATGCAAGTATTTATGATAGAATGGGTTGTGCTTTCCTGAGTTACTGAAATAAAGTTGACACGAAAAATGCAGGAGGTTAGGAGTACTGATGCCATAAAGGCTGAAAATCCACGTGTCACTTTTGACTCCTTCAAAACTTTTTTCCAGTATAATTTTATTATTTTTATCAAAATTCTACTTTAAGATACTGAAAATCACTTCAGTCTGTGTGTGTTTCACACTGCACATACCATCAGAGTTCCAGTGCCCCTTAAGCTCACCTTGTTCCCTCCTCACGCCCTCTCCCCACCCCAGAAGCTACAGTTTTGCATTCTGTGAATGTTGTTGGGTTTTTCTGTTGTTGTTCATTTATTGTGCTTCTTTCTATTCCACATCGGAGTGAAACCATCTTGTACATCATGTACATCATGAAATGTCAAATAATAAGGCATAGGAAGACATGTAAGAACCCTACAGTGAAAACTGTGAAACATAGCCAGAAAAATTAAAAAGCTAAATAAATGGGGAGATTCGTGCAAGATTATAAAGATGTTCATTCTCCCCGATTTACAGATTCAATGCAATCCCAACAGAAAGTCCATTATTTTTTTTCTGGAAGGTGATAAACTGATTCTAAAGACCACATGGAAATGCAAAGGACTAAGAATAACCCAGGTATAATCTGCAAGAACAACAGATATAATCTTGGAAGACTTAAACTACCATGTATCAGGGCCTATTATGAAACTATAGCAAATAGACCTACATGAAAATGCACAAAAATAAAGAAAGTGGTCAATGGAATAGCAAAGTACATATCTATATTGCCACAGGAAGGGACAATATTTTCAGTAAGTGATACTAGGATCAACTGGACATACATGCTGGGAAAAATGTACCTTGATTCCTATACCTTACAGACAAAAGAAATTCCAATGAATTAAAATCTGATTGTGGAAGTTAAGATAAAGTTTTAAATGTTAATAGAAGAGAATATCTTCATGACTTCAGCTGGAGGAAGAGTTCTACAAGACAAAAAAAGCACTCATCAAAAAGGTAAACACTGGTAAACTGGGCTCTTACTCATTAAAAGACTCCCAATATAAACTGACATATAGGAGATATTTTTGTTCTATTTTTGAGAAGTTTCCGTAAGTTTTAAGTGATTTACAAATAAAAAGGTAAAAAAAAGATAACCAATAAAAAGTAGGCAAAAAGACTTGAGTAGACACTTCACAAAAGATGGACAAACAGCCAATAAACACAGGAAGCACTGAACTTTTCATTAATCAAGAAGGTGAAAATTAGGCCACAATGGATACACCCTACGAATTGAGAAGAATGGTTAAAATAAATAAACAGAAAATATCAAGTATTGGTGGCAATGTGGAAATGTATCGTAGTATACCTACTTTGAAAACACTTGAAAATAACTATCAAAGCGGTCTATCTCTATGATTCAATAATTCTACTTCTGAATAAATAACAATGTAACCAAGGGTCAGTATCACCTATATACTAGAATATTCACAGCAGTTTCAAAATAGTTCAAAACTGGAAAAAGTCCAAACACCCACCATTCATAGAACAAAAGAACACTATAGAAATGATAGTAGCTACAACTGCAATCAATAATATAAATCTTACAAAACATTAAACAAAAGTCTGAAACAAAGGGAGTACATACTGCATGGTTCATTTATATTAATTACAAAAAAAGACAAAATTATGTTGTTAGAAGTCAGAGTAAAGGTTAACTTTGGGTGATGTCACTGGTAAGTGAAAATGAGCACAAAAGAGGTGCTAGAAATTTCTATTAATCTGGATGTCTGCGAGCACACTGAACCTGTTGTGTTCAGTTAATGGAAAATCACTGCGCTATACATTTATAATATTTGTGCATGTCTGGTGTCATTATCATTTAACACACACACACATATATATACATATACTTACACCCATACTTACATTTATTGAGTGATTACCATGTGGCAAATTCCTACCCTCAAAAGTACACATCAACCAAGAACTGCAATTGGGGGGTAACCTGAAAAATGCCTGTGTCCCTGCTAGTCACTCTAATAAACCAGTACACTAATAAAGCAGCACTGGTAAGCCAGAATGAAGCACAGCATCAAATGGCTTCATATTGTCTCACTTAAGTATGAATTAAACTGATTTACTTCAAAAATGTGATAGCCTGTCACATTTCTGTTATCTGCAGTAAACCAAAAATGTCTAAATAAGAGGAATGGTTTGAAGCATCAAGTACCAAAAACTGTTAAAGTGGGGGAAAAGTAGCATAAAAGAGGAAATCTGATTTTTTTCCTTAGCAAACTTTTCTCCAAATACACAGCTAGTCCCAGATTCACTAAGGAGAGCTTGCTGTTCAGTAAGCTAATCAGATACAGGGAAAGGAAAATGATGCGTCCAGGTAGTAGTACAAACACTGATGTATCTGATTACTGTGTAGTTCCAAATAACAAACCCTTCATCGCAGGGATATTTGCACATCTGCAGCAATTTTATGGCATGTTCACTAGTATTTTGTTATTACTATTTGAATATGTCTGTCTTATACATAATCAAGGCCTAAGTATGATAATTTCTATACATTTCACTTCTTCACTGGAGGCAGAATTAGGAGAGTATGGTAGAGTACTGCAGGACTTGAACAAAAGGTAATCTACAATTTCTTCCCTCCCCCTCCAATAATCCTATTTAGAGACAAATAATACTACACTGTGTTGCAACACAGTCCCTCTTACGTACTGCATACCTCATTCCTACTTAAAATTTACTTAAGTATTGATTGACAGCATAAAACATATGCCAAAGTATTTTTCTTCAAAGGTTTTCACAACCAGAGTTTTTATCCCTTTCAACCAAATCAGTTCTGTCAATTTAGAATCTCTGTCTTAGGTACAAATTGTTTCAAACTGCCTCTCTTGGAAAACCCTCAGTTCCATGTTTGATTATCTTCATAGTCATTATTAGACTCTTGAACAAAAATTTAACATGTGAGTAGCAACTAAATAATTAACATATTATAAGTGTACTTTCTACAGAAAAACACTGGCAAGAAGCAAAAGTATTTTCAGAGGTTAAAATAGGAACATTTTAATTTTTAAAATAATTTTAACAGGAACATAAAGATATAACTCAGTCAGTTCCCTATACAAACCACCTAATATGTCTAAATATTAACTATCAAGTATACAGGCATGACCAAGTGGAGTAGGCATTAGATCCACCACCTCTGGTTGAGACAGTCCACGTACATCCCAGTGACACAGATTCACATCCCAGGGCCAAGAGTAACAACCAAGATGAGCAACTATATAAAATAAAAATGCTTCCTACTCCCCTCCCTCACTATTCCTTCCTGTTTGCCTGCCTACTTGACTTCATTCCTGCCTGTACCTTTCCTTAAAAAAAAATGTTAAGTATGTAGTGAATACTCACTATTTGCCAACTGCCAGGCAGAAGTCAAAAAATTAGAATTCCATAAATGTCAGTTTTACTAAAAATTATTTCAGAATTTTTTCTTCTAAGGAAAGGTACAGACAGTAATAAAGGTGAATAGGCAGACAGGAAGAGAGAAGATGAAGAAGCATTTTATTTTATTTCCATCTTTTATTTGTTCACAATAGTTGTTTTCTTCCAGAACCAGGACTCGAACCAAAGGGTATGTGGCCTGTGTTCTTCATAGGCAATTCTTTCAGGAATAGTGAAGCTATTTAGTCAATAGTAAAGTAAGTCACAAATGTAGTCCATGACCACACCACCAAAGTGGCATGATGGTTCTTTTTATAATGTCATCATAATTTTTCTGTAATTTGCCTTTATTTATAAATCTGAGATATTAACGTTTTTAAATATATGCAAACTTTCCCCCTATTTGTCCTAGTAAAATAATTTGGGGATAGTATGGCTATTTTGTTAATGAAGTTATCAAGTAACATTACTAGGGTTTCTAAATACTAATACTGAGGATCATTACACTGAATGTTTCCTAAGAATTGTCTGGAGAGCTAGTCAAGAATAAATACCCAAGACCAACCTCCCCACAAGATGTTTGCTCTGAACTTGTAATGTGATAGCAAGAATGAATAATTTTTTTAATTTAAATATTATAGGCTATTAATATAACATTTAGTAATAATTTAAGTTTCTAGAACATTCCAACAAAGTCAAATTTGGGAATAGACGGTTTCAAGGATTTTGTGATTATAACTAATCTTGTAATTAATATTTAATATCTGAGAACTTTTAAGTCACAGTAAAAACATCAGGTGGCTAAGCACCTTATAAGCTATAGGTTCCTGTGCAGAAGTCATTTAATATTCATCACTTAATATTTAACATTTAACATCATCATTTTATATTGTTTTACTCTAAGCAATGACACAGAGCTCTTGCTGGAGGCTTCTGTCTTAGCTGAAGCAAACTAATATTTGTAAAGAGCCTTCCAAAATCAATACAACTTTCCTGAAAGCAATATTTAGTATTACAAGAGATTAACAAGAATAGTAATAAATTTTTTAAAGAAGACTGGCCCTGTAATAAAGGTGATGACAGATAACATAATGCCTTTATAGAAAAAAATTCTATGAATTAAACTGGGACCTGGTAAAGAGAAAGCGGCCTCATATTATTATCTTTACCTAATTATTTCTCTTAAACAAAACTAGTTATTTTGATCACACTTGGAATTAAAATATGCTCATGACATTAGGAGACACTGCTTGAAGGGTATAACTGCACTAGAAGAAGGGTAAGGAAAATTCTGTTTTTGAAATTTCTATGAATCTTTATTTCAATAAAGTTATTAATCTCTATAGAATTAGAAAATAAAGTCAAGCACAAAAATAATATAATGATCCAAGGTCAGCTACAACCTATTAATTATATTAAAACAACAGTAATAGCAAAATACAAAACTTAGTGTTTGACACTGTTTAAAATTAATTATATTAAATTTTTATTTCCTACATAAACCTTGGTATTATCATTTTGTAAATAGAAAATATTAATTTTTCTATTTATAGCTTCTATTTATAATTCTATTTAACAAAGAAGCTAAAAATAATTTTCAAGATAATACAAATGAAAAGAGGAGGAGGATACTGTCTCAAACCTACAGTGTTCAACTCCAAAATCTAAGCTCCTTGTCACTACACTATGTGAGCTACTGGAAACAAGATTGCAGGGGAAAACAAAACTCGAACATATTATCCATCTATATGTGGAGTAAATTATAGCTTCTGTCATGATATCAAAACTTATAATTTTGAGAGTGATAATATTCTATTCCTATGTACTTTCATTTATTTTTCATTTTAGGGGATCTAAGAAAAAGAACAGAATAAACTGTAGCAAAGGTTAGAAAACAAATCATTTTGCATGAAAGAAATTCTCTCAACTGCTATGAAAAACTAGAATTTGTGCTCAAAAGTACTCTGGTCACTATTAAAAGGATCAATTGGAGAAAAAGGTCTTTAAGTGAAATTCTTCTTGAATATTAATTGATTAAAAGTTGGGAGATTATGTCAAGTAGAAAGGTAAAAGAATAAAAATGGTAATTTTTTATTTTCTCAAATGTTAGTTCTAGGTGATACATGTTATTGTTTGAATAGGATAGGAGAAAAATCCAAGAGAAGCAGTGAATAAGAGATTGGCAATAGTTTGGTGAAAAAAGCCTTACTTAATATATTTAAACCGTACCTTATTTCAAAAGCATTTTAAGGTGATCAGGTCTAGGTTTGGCTTTGATCTTGAGAATCACAATTAAAGAGTATAAAATCAGGTCTCAAATACTTAATGAAGATAGATGACATTACTGTTTCATGACTGTGTCTGGTACACAGCTTCATGTCTTTACATGCATTCTCATACAGTCTGCCTGACAATCTACAAAACGGATGGCCTTCATTCTACTAGGAAACTGTGACTGCCAGAAATTAAGCAACTTGCTCCAAGTAATTCAACTAGCAGGCAGCAGAACAGGGTTATGAAACAAAGTCTGGAACCCCAGAGTGTCTTAAGTTATAAAGATTCCATAGATCACAGGCTGCCAAATAAAAGAAGTATCAGGATAACCACTATTTTAAAATACAGATTCTGGGGTCTCCCATAAATCTATGCAAAGGTCTCTGGGAAAGCAGTTATTTATTGTAGCCTATTTTCTGATAATATTATTCTCATCATTCTCTGTATTTCTCCAAAAAGACTGTCAGTACCTTAGCCAGTTTTTGAGTTTAACAGTGATCCTCATTCTCATGAATCTTTTTTCAGTCAAGACTTAAAAGAAATCAAGTAGAGATCTCCATGTCTCAAACTACATGTAAAGAAGAAAGTAAAGTTTGATTTACTTGCTCTTTCTAACTACTCCCTTTGTCTTAATGTACTAAGTATTTACACTTCATAGGTTAACTAAGACGGGTAATAACAGACCAAAGTAGGATTCTTAGTTAAGGCTCTGGCTGTAGCTGCTTTACAAAATTTCAGTTTAAATAAATTAGAATTGAAACAGCATAAAATATTTTAACCTTAGTTTCTCTTTAGCATGTACTTTCTTGGTGTGGCCTGGTGGGGCTCAGGTGTTAAGACTGTCTCTGAAGCACAGTCCATATACAGGCCAAGAGCTTCCTTCAAGGCCCTGGCCAGGGTGCTCAGGGTGGGTGGGTTGAGGGAGAGAATTAAAATGAGTAACTACATATATAAATAAAAATGTTTCTTCCTTCTCTCTCTCCCTTCCTGCGTGATGCCCATCTGCCTTCATTCGTGCCTGCCTTCCTTCCTCTAAGTAAATATTAATTTTAAGTCATTACAAAAACACTGAATTTAACTCTCCAGAAAACAGAGCTATCACCTAAATTTATCTGAAAAAACTATACAAAATACAAAATAAAATTTGCAAATTTCTAAAAACAACAATTACCTATACACCTCTGTGGTATAAAAAGAAAACCCACATTATTGGAATGACTAGTTATGATGCCCCAGTGAAACAGGATAAACCATATACAACTGTATATATAAATACTGAATGAGAATTGTATCAGTATCATTACAATTCTACCTTGTGTCAATATATTAAGGTTAAAATGACAACCAATTTTATCTGACCTCAAATATCATCTATTCCTCAGTAAGTACATGGGCAACCAGGGTTATCTGTCAATAGTCATTACATACTTTCTATTTAAAATATTGGAATTTAAAAAGTTTTATGAATTAACTCATAATCACTTAATTTGCCAGAGAACAATACAACTAAATTATAACCCAACATCCAATATTTTTTCCTTGCTTAGTAATGAGGAAATTCTAATTCCTTTTTGTTTATAATTTTTTTAAACTTTTCAGAATGCTGTTTTCAAACTTCTCACTTAATAAAAACCTATGTCTAGATTTATGCATCTGTAAAGCAAGCAGATGTCTCTAAAATTAGTTTTAAAAGCATCCATCAATAATATTTACTAAAATGCTTAAACACTGGATTTATTTTAAATGGGTAGAGGACTTTTAACAGACATTTCTTCAAAGAAGACAAATGGCCAATAAGCACATGACAAGATGCCCAATATCAATAGTCACTAGGAACAAGCCCGTCAAAACCACACTGAAATACCATTTCACATCACCAAAATTACATAATTTTAAAGAAAGGAAACTAACAAGTGTTGGCAAGTAAGGGGGGGAAATGTAATATTCGTGTATTCCTGCTGGGAATAAAAATTGGTACAACCACTTCCAAGATTGCAGACTGTTAAGATCTTGAGCTCACCTCCTCTTGACAGACACAACCGAAACACATCTATTTAGCAACTACATCCTTTAAAAAGGAATGAGGGCAGCCTCTCCAAAAAGACAAAGGACACACACCTTCATAAATGGTAGAAGCTGCAGATCTGTCCTGATGTCATGCTGTTCTGTTGGAAGGCCCTGGGGCCTCACAGAGAGACCAGTGATTAGGACACTCACCCAGAGTTGAAGGGATGTCCCCTGCACAGGCACCCCCAGACCTGGAAACTGCTTTCAGTCCTTTAACCAAAAACTGTGGCTTGTGATAGAAAGAGGAATGGCCTCCTTGTGAATTTAGATGCTGCTTCTGCATGGTACAGGCACTGGAGGCTGCCACTGCAGCAAAGTCCACAGGAAGTACCTGTCCCTCCACCTTTAATCCACTTGATTCAAACTGCTGGAGCCACAGAGGCCTTTCCACAAGAGTCTCTGCAAGTCTGGGACTACAGCTAAAAAAAATCTTCCCTTTCTGTTTGGTACTTCCTTAAATTTCCCCCCTCTGGCTCTAGGGCTTGTTTGCAAGCCCCTGCTGGGACTGCCATTCCTCTGGATCACTGAGGGATTTTCACTGGGGAGTGTGTTCCACTAGGAGTAGTTACCAGCTCTTTCTCTTCTGTAACCACTCTTGGGACTGGACTGCTTGCAGATTGAACCCACAACTCTTGAGTCTCTCTCCTTAATGCCTTTTTTGTTCATGCCTGTGACTCTAGGGGAAACCTCTACATTCTCTAACCCAGCTCCAACCCTGTAGGCTGGACTTTCAGGGCTCAACATAGGTAGGGCTCTAGAGCTTCAACATTCCTGACAAGTGCTGAATTACACAAGGAAAGGAAGTTCAGTATTCCAGACCAATGCCCAGACCTATACCTACTACACTAACACAGACTTTTACACCAGAGAACGTTGACAAAAATAGAGGAAACTAGGTAGGGCCAAGCAGAATTCATGGAATTAAAGAACACAATACAGCTGAGCTAAAAAATCACAACAGAGAGAGAGGCTCAAGAGTAGGATAGAAGAAGTCTTCCACTGAATCAATGAGCTAGAATACAGGGCAGTGAAATGCACCCAAGCAGAACAGCACAGAGGAAAAAAGATTTAAAAAAATGAAGACAGAATATAAGACCTGTGAGGTTCAGGCTTAAAAGAAATACTAAAGGAAGCAAGTCTCTTAAAAAGAAAAATTAAATGTCAATATAGGATGACTATCAGATAGTATTTAATCTAAATAATAAAGTATTTTAATTATATTAAATTATGACTTCAATAGAGACTAATTTTTAAATTACTATTTAACAATAAATTTATATACAAATATATACATATAAAGTCATTTAACATCTCAGGTTCAACAAAATCTAACATTTTTCCATTATAAAATTCCAAATTTAATATAAGCATATAAAAGCATATACCCTATAGATTTAATATATGACTAAATGACTAAAGTTTTTCCTTGATCAAATATGCAATTTCAAAATAAAGGTAAGAGTATATTATCATAAAAACCAAAGTTTGAGTTATTTTATTCATTTAAATATTTGCAATCTTTAAAGTTGGTTCAGAAAAGAATTGTTTCCACTGCCCTCTATACTTGTTTATCCTCCATACTTCCCTTTCCAAGAGCCACGTGCTAGCTTTTCAAAATGGTTGGAAAAGTCTTCTACATATATACTACTGATCTTAATCTCAAAATCTACTTAAGTTCTGATGTATAGTTTTTATACTTTCTAAAGAAAAAAAATGTAATTTCAAAACCTCTACTTATTATTTGTTTAACTAAAGAAAAAGACTTAAATTCTTCAGTGGAAATATAAGCTGGATTGTTATTTGGGTGGACAGGGTAAAGTAGCTTAGGGAAAGAAAAGGAAAAGGAAAAGGGAAAGGGGAAAGGAAAAGAAAAGAAAGAACTGGAGCTGCCCTCTGAAGTAAATCAACTTGAAGTCATGTTTTAGCAAGCAGCATGGCTATTAAAACAATAATTTAAAAAGTAGCTAAATGAAGTAGACACACCCAAAGCAGCATAAACTTCTCTAAACAATAAAGAAAGCATTCCTTGTGATCTTTGTACATTCTTGGGAAAGACATATTTTCTATGCATATTAAAGAGAAATAAGAACCCCAAAACATGAAGACTTTGGAGTCACTCAGGTTTTCATTTACGATATAAACAGGTTACCTCTGTTTCCAAAACGCTTTCCAACTCCGAAACCACCCATTATGGATTTATTTTCTCTTTTATTAGACTCGCCAGCATCTGGAAAAGTTCAGAGTTAAAACTATTTAACATATAAAATACTGTAAAAAATGGAAATACATAAAAAATAAGAAAACTTAATGAGTTTTAAAATTTTTTAAACTAAAAAAACTAGAAATTATATAAATCTTTACAGTAAGGGGACTCCCAAGAATTGGGAGAGAGTAGTATAGGAACTTGTAATTAATAAAGATATAATATACTTGCAACTTCTTCCCTAAGACTCTTAAATTATGATAATAAAGTAAAAATACAGATGCACTGGTGATAAAATATAGCTTTCTACTAGCTATTTTACAAGTGACTTTTAATCCAGAAATTCAACTATCCATGATGTTCTATACTGAAACTTTACCCAGTAAGAAAAAGCTACTTATACCATGCCCCTGCAGTCAGTACTATTGAAAGTATTATACTCTTGTCCTGCTTAATTATTCTTTAATTATTCATTTTTCTAGCATTTACATCACAATCCTTCCACTTATAAAATTAAAATTAGGATTGGACTACATATTAAAGAAAAGTATTCCTTCTAGAATATTTAGTCACATTATCTTATCTTCAACTTATTTCCTACTACATAACTCTGAACATTCAACATTTTAATCTGGAGCAAACAATTTCCTAAACTTCATACTGTAAACTCATTTTTTATATTTATGGAGGTAACTTTGTTTCACAAAATAATATAAACCCAAATATGCACTCATTACAAAATATGTCAATATACCCTGCCCTCCACCAAATTACCAAGAGTTCTTCACCTTTGTCAACTGGACACTGTCATCACTTGTCCCAACTCCTTGCCCCATCCTCTACTGGTAACCTCAATACTATTGCCAATGCCCAAGGGTTGGTTTGGTTTAGTCTGTTCCTTTGCTTTGTCTCTACACATTCTACCTATGAGTGACATCATCCAGTATTTGCATTTCTTCCTTTGATTTATTTCACTTAGCATAGTCCCCTCTAGTTCCATGTTGATTTAAATGACAAGATTTCATCTTTCCTAAGGGCTGTGTAGTATTCCATTGTGTATATATGCCACATATTCTTTTTATCCATTTATCAGATGATGGGCATTTAGGTATTTTCCAGTTCTTGGTTATTGTAAATGGTGTTGCAATAAACATGGGGGTGCATATATCTCTGCAAATTAGTGTTTTTGTATCTTTTGAGCAAATTCCCAGAAGTGAGATAATGGGATCATGTGGGATTTCCATTTCCAATTTTTTGAGGAATCTACATCTGTTTTTCTTAAGGGTTGCACTAATTTGCACTCCCACCAACATACACTTCAAACTTCTAATATTTTGTTCTTCTTATATGCTTTTCCTTGTTATTTGCTGCTCCTTTCCGACTTTGCTATTTTTCTATCAAAATTCTTTTTAACTCTTCAAAAGTCTAGTTCAAATGCCACCCACTTCTTCCTTCAATTCTTCAGTCAAAACCCATACTTCCTCCACATTCCCATAACACACCATCTATATCTCTTTTGAATAATATTTCTTTCTGTGTGTTTTGAGGGCAGAGATGCTGTGGCAAGGAACATGTCATTTAAAACCACCACCACCACCCTGAAACGGACATCAGAAAAGGCAGGAACTGCCACTTTAAACTATCACTGTGAAAAATTAAATCATTATCTTGAGATCCTCATAATATATAAATATGCTAATACAGACAAGTTAAGGGATCTGTGAAATCCTTAAAGTCATGTGCAGAATGGTGTATGAGCAACTACCAGTATTTTCATCAGAGTCTAAAAATGTGTGTAAGTCAAATGTTAAGGCGATTTAAGGCCATATGTCACAGAACATGAAAAGCTTCAATATTATATTTTGCAATTTGTCACTGTTCTTAATTTAAACGAGAGATAACTTCAAAAGTATATTACTAGTTATGCAAATTTTGAGGAAAAATATTGCAATTGAAAGAATTAAAATGTTAGATGAAGCATAAAAGAAGTAGTTGTTTTCATGGATTTATGAATTTCTGGAATTATATGTAGTATAAGACAACTTTTTAACTTATTACCATTCTTCCTTTACTACTTATTAGAAATAAATATTGATTATTGATAACCTAATACGAAAATCTAATCAGAGCTACATTAACAAGTAACTCTGATTAGACTTAATGTGATCATTCTGCAATATATACAAATATTAAATCATTGTATTATACATCTAAAACTACTATGTCAAGACTATCTCAACAAAACCAGCTTACTGCTGACAATTCTAATATTAAAAAAATACTACAAACAAAGATAAACTTTTTTTGGCTTTGGTTTCAAACAAGAAAATTAATAAAGATTATGAAGAAAAAAATTATTATAAACTATAGGGGAGGAGCAATTACCTTTAATCAACTGACCTATCTAAACAATGTAATCAATTTAACTATTTCCTCCTATTCCAAAAAAGAGCAAAAATACTAACATTCAAAAAATGATGAATGAACATTATTCTAACAAAGTCTACCACACACTGAGCTATAACAGATTTAGCTTTGCACCAAAAAAGTTATAAAAGCCACCATTCATTCCATACTCAATAGTTTAAGAGATTAAAATAAATATAATTACCTCTATTTCCAAATCTCCTGCCAGAGGTAAATCCACTTCTCATGAAATGATCTCTTTGAGAAGGTTCATCCTCCATTTCTAAAGAAGATAATATTTTTTAAGTCAAACATAACCAATGTATCTTGGTGGTATGTTTTCAGTGTGCCACTCACATAGCAAAGAAGCAATTATATATAGCAATAAGAAGACAGACTAATAGGAAAATTGGTTATGAATAAAAATAGGTAGCTCTCCAAATAAAAAATAAATGGTGACAATATATCCCATTCATAATTTTAAAAATTGGAAATCAAAAGGGATAGCATTTTCAAACACACTGGAAGAGTTCTAGGTTTTCTAATACTGAGAATAGTCAAGTATGTACAGAAACAAGCACAAATCATATACTATTTTGAAGTTATGAATAGGATCAGTCTTGATCCTAATGTAAAAGAAATATACTTTTTGAAAGTACAACTAGTATGAATATCTTCTCTGGATATGCTTACAGGATTAACAGATATAAATACAGATTGTCAAAAATTAGTGTAATAGTTAAATAGCAAGTCTATTTAATGTGTAAAAATTAATATACAGTAAGCCTATTTAAATGAGGTCTGGAGACAAGAAGAGAGTTCTCACTCACGAGCAATCAACAGACTACAGGACTCAGGAGGCAGTTCCAAGATAGCTAACTGTTAAGATCTCAAATTCTGTCCTCCTCACAGAAAAACCAGAAACATCTAATTAGCTACCACAACTTGTGAAAAGAAACAGGAATTGCATCTTCACAGACCAAGGCAACATACCCCACCATACAAGACGGGAAAGCCTATCTTTTTCTCCATGCCACATCACTATTCCAAAAACTCTAAGTCGCAGAAAGAACCTAGCAGAAATGACATGCTCTGGACTTAAAGGGCTCTCTCTGGCAGTAGTGAACACCCCTGAGGTGGCCTGTAGTCACTGAGTCAAGGGAGGATGATTTCAGTATGGCTTGGAAAAAGGACTAGCACCCCAGTTAACAGAGATGCAGCAACTGAAAGGAATCAACACAAAAACCGCCATTACAGGAAAGTTCCTGTGGGGGAAGCACCTGGCCTGCCTGTCTACTATCAGTATTCTGGTGCTGTAGGGTCAGCCCCCCTAAAATCCCATCTCCAGACTTCACAGCATGGTTACCACCCCCTGCAGAGACTGTCACATCTCTGGAGAACTGAGTTATCCAGGGCTTCCCAGACAAGAGTAACTAAGGACAGCTATCAGCTATCTCTGCTCTGTGGCATGAATTGGAACTATGGCCTGTTTGCCTCAACACAGGGCCCACCTGAGAGTTTCAACAAATCCAACCACTGCCGATATGATATGAAACAACTGAAGAAAATCTATGTTGAAACAAAAATCTAGGTCTATTCTGTGGAATTTGACATCCTAACTCAAGGACTTTACTTCAGGGAAGCCTAATCCATAGAAATAAATACAGAATGTAAAACGAATTGAAGAGACAGAGAAATAAACATGAAATGATGGATCTAAACAAAACCCCTGGGGAAAATCTCAATGCAACAGACTTAACCAAAATACCTGAGAAAAACTTAAAGCAACAGTAATAACCATATTCAATGAAGAACAAAAAGAGAGCCGCAGCAAAGAGAGAAGATATGATGCAGATCAAAAGAGAAGTCAAAGAGCTAAAGAACACAAAAACTGAACTAAAGAATTCAATAGAGGGTCTCAACAGTAAACTAAAAGAAGGTTCCAATAGATTCAGTGAGCTTGAAGAGAAGGCAGTGTACGAATGTACTCATGCAGATTCACAAAGAGAAAAAAAAGAATGAAAAGAAATGAAGACAGGATATGAGACCTAAGAGATAATATCAAGAGGAAAAATTTTCTTATCATGGGGATCCCAAAAGGTGAAGAGACAGAAAACAGGGCAGAAACTACTTGAAGAAATAGTAGCTAAGAATTCCTATAACCTGAGAATGAAGCAGACCTCCAGACTCAGGAAACTCTAAGCCTTCCAAACAAAAGAAACACAGACATACACCAAGACACATCCTCATTAAAATATCAAAAATACAAGATAAAGAGAGAATCTTTAAAAGTAGATAGAAAAAAAAAATTAGTTACATACAAAGGAGTGAGTCCCCATAAGACTGTCAGAGGATTTCTCAGCTGAAATGTACAGGCCAGAAGGAAATAGCATTATATATTCAAAGTGCTGAAGGAAAAGGATTTCTACCAATGATACTCAACCCTGCTAGGTCATCACTTAGAACTGAAGGAATGATTTTAAAAAAAAAATATTTTCAGACAAGTAAAAGTTAAAGAAATTTATCACCACAAAAACAGCTTTATAAAAAATACTAAAGAGATTCCTATAAAGTATAAAGAAACCCCACTTAAAAGGAGAAGCACATCAAGATAAAAAAAGTGTGGAAGACGAAAGGAGAGTAAAAATGTGGACAGTTAAAATGCACTCAAGAAAACAAAAAGGGAAATCACGTATGCATAACTGTTTCAATTTAGCTAAGAGAAAAAGAAGAACCAAGAGACTGTCTGCAGCAATGCCCAGAAAATAATAAACAAAATGGCAATAAACAGTTACATACCAATAATTACCCTAAATGCTAATGGACTGACCTCAATAATCAAAAGGCAGAGATTGGCTGAATGAATAAAAAAACATAACCAACTTTTTGCTGCATTCAGGAGACTAACCTTCTTTCAAAAGACAAACATAGGCTCAAAGTCACTGGTCAGAAGACTGTCCAACAGCTGAATGGCAATCAAAAAGAGCAGGGACAATCATACTTATATCACATAAAACAGACTTCCAACTAAAGAGGATAATAAAAAAACAGAGATAGCCACTATATAATGATGAAGGGATCAATTCAGCTAGACACAACACATTACATTAATATACATGCACCAAATGAAGTAGCACCAAAATACATAAAGTAGTAAAAGAACTAAAGAGAAACATCAACAGCAACACAATATTAGGAGACTTCAATATCCCACTTAAAACAATGGACTGATCACCAGGCAGAAGATTAACTGGGAAGTAACAGCTATAAACAACAAATTTGAATAGACTGGTCTAATAGAAATATTTCAAACACTTCATTCAACAACTGCAGAATTCACATTCTTCTCAAGCGCACATGGAACATTCTCAAGACAGACGATATGGCAGAACACAAAACATGTTTAAACATATTTACAAAACATCTCTTATCACAGTGGCTTAAAACTAGAAGTCAAGCACAAAAAGAAAGCTGGAAGATCCAAAATATTTGAAGGTTAAACAACCATGCTTCTGAATGAGTGTTGGGTAGAAAAGGAATTCAAAGGAGAATTTTAAAAGCACTTGGAGACTAACAAGAATGAAGACACTAGCTACCAGAAAAAACAATTTTAAGAGGGAAGTTTATTGAAATCCAGGCCAACTTCAAGAAACAAACAAATAAACAAATCTAACCCTACAGCTAAAGCACCTAGGGAAAAAAGAACAACTAAAGCTAAAAGTCAGTAGAAGAAGGGAAATAATAAAAATCAAGCAGAAATAAATCAAAAAGATAATCAGAAATTAATTAGAAAATTAATGAAACAAAAAGCTGGTTCTTTGGAAAAAAATAACAAAATTGACAATCCATTGGCTAAACACGTGAAGTAAAAAAGAAAACTCTCATAACTAGAATCATAATGAAAGGAGAGAAGTTATAATAGATACCACAGAACTATAAAACATCATAAGAGACTACTATGAAATACCTTTGTGACAATAAATTGGACAACTTTTAGGACATGGACAGATTTTTAGAAACATACAACTTACCAAGACTGAATCAGGAAGAAATGGAAAATCTAAACAGAACTATCACAAACAAGGTAATCAAAAATCTCCCTGAAAATAAAATCCAGAGCCAGACAGCTTTCCTAGTCAGTTAGACCAAACTCCAGAGAGGAATACCTATTCTAAAACTCTCCCTCAAAAATGGAAGAACAGGAAATGCTTCCAAACCCTCTGGATGAGGTTAGCACTACAATGATACAAAAACTGATAAAAATGAATAAAGAAAATCACAGACCAAGATCTCTAATGAACAGATGCAAACACTTTTAATAAAATATTCACAACCATATCCAAAAATACATCAAAAGGCTCATCCATCATGACCAAGTGGGATTTATCCTGAGGATGAAAGGATGGTTCAATATATACAAACACATTAATGTAATACACCACATTAACAAGAACAAGCAGAAAAACCATATGCATATCGATACTGAGAAAGCTTTTGACAAAATTCAGCACTGACTTATAATAAAATTCTACATAAAATGGTGACAGAAGGAACATACCTCAACATAATAAAAAAGAAAGCTTTTGACAAAATTCAGCACTGATTTATGATAAAATTCT
The DNA here is from genome assembly GCA_004363575.1 of Solenodon paradoxus. Taxonomy (NCBI): domain Eukaryota; kingdom Metazoa; phylum Chordata; class Mammalia; order Eulipotyphla; family Solenodontidae; genus Solenodon; species Solenodon paradoxus. The sequence goes on along the minus strand of RJWH01001340.1, from coordinate 165,623 downwards.
ACATAAAATGGTGACAGAAGGAACATACCTCAACATAATAAAGGGCATATACAATAAACACACAGTTAACATCATACTCAATGATACTAAAAACCTGGAAGTGTTTTCGCTAAGATCAGGAACAAGTAAGGCAGTCCACTCTCACCACCACTATTTAACATCATATTGGAGGTTTTAACCAGAGCAACTAGACATGAAGAAGAAATAAAGGGACTACAAATTGGGAAAGAGGAAGTAAAACTATCACTTTTTTCAGATGACATGAAAATATAAGAAACCCTAAAAACTCCATGAAAAGATTATCAAAATTAATGAGTGCAGGTTACAAAATCAATACACAAAAATCTGTTGTATTTTTATATGTGAACATTATAAAAGAGAATGAAATCAAGAAAACTATCTCATTTGCAACAGAAAAAGGAATCAAAGAGAAGTGAACTGTACAACAAAAAGTGTAAGACTTTCTTAAAAGAAATAGAAGATGCAAGGTAATGGAAAGTTATTCTATGCATATGGCTGCAAACTGTTAAAATGGTCCTCAGACCTAAAACTATACCGGTTTAATGCATCTCTATCAAAGTCCCACAGGCATATTTCAAGGAAATAGAAAAAGCATTTAATTTGTATGGAATAATAAAATACCCTGAACAGCCAAAACAATCATGAGAAAAACAAAACTGGTGGTATCACACTCTCCTATCTTGAGCTATACTACAAAATGATAGTGATACAAAATTGCATGGTAGTGGAATGAAAGAGAGACACAGACCAGTTTAAAAGAACTGAATCAGCAGAAATAGAGTCACTCAAACATAGTTCATTTTTGACAAAGGAACTAAGAGCATATGATGGAGAAAGGAAAGTCTTCAAAAAATGTTGGGAAAACTGAACAATTACATGCAAAAGAATGAATCTAGACCACTCTCTAATGGCGTATTCAAAAAATTAATTCAAAATGGATTAGAGCTGAATCTAAGACTGGACACCATAAAATACTTAGAAGATAATCAAAGTACGCTATTACATGACATCTACATTAGAGAAGACTTTGAGAACTCAACTCTAATAGCAAGGGAAACAAAACTAAAAATAAACAAGTGGGACCACATCAAACTAAAAAGCTTCTGCACAACAGTGAAAGAAACCACTACCAAAACAAAAAGAAAACCTACTGACTGGGAGAAAATATTTGCTTTTCACATATCTGACAAGGCCTTAATATCCAAAATATGCAAAGAACTTATAAAACTCAACAACAGAAAAACAACCCAATCAAAAAATGGCAGAAAAACTGGATAGACATTTTTCCAAAGAAGACATACAGATGACCAACAGGCACATGGACAGATATTCTTCCTCACTTGTTATCAGGAAAATGCAGATCAAAACAATGAGATACACTTTATACCTGTGAGACTGACTATTACTCAACATTTGGAAACAACAAATTTAGCAAGGATCTGGAAAAAATAAATAATTTTATACTGTTGTTGGGAGTACAATTTGGTATGACTCTTATGGAAGCAGTATGTGCAGTCCTCAAAAAATAAGAATGGAAACTCCATATGATTCTGTGATCCCACTTCTGGTATCTACCCAAAAGATATAAAAACACTGATTTTCAGTGATATATGTACCCTCATGTACATTATTTATAATAACCAAGAACTGGATACCACCTAAGTGCCCATCTCAAGAAATGAATAGAGACATAAAAAGAGAATAAAGTAAAATACTATACAGCTCTCAAAAAAGATAGAATCCTGCCATTTGTGACAATATGGATGAAACTAGAGAGTATTACGCTAAATGAAATAAGTCAGAAAGAAAAAGTCAAATAAGGATGATCTCACAAATGTGTAGATTATAAAAAAACGAATCAAAGGAACAGACTAAAACCACTCCTTGGTCATCAACAACAGAACTAAGGTTCCCAGCACTGGTGGTGGAGTCCAACTGACAATGGTAAAGAACTTCTGTTAATTTGGTGGTGGCAGGGTGTGTTGCAAATAATAAGGAAAGGGAAACCTAGACACACAAATTTATATTATTTTGCATACTAAAGTTACCTCGATAAATATCTTTAAAAACAAACATTAGGACCAAGTGTGGTTTACTTTGACATCAAAACGTCTTTTAATAAGGTAATCAACATTAACAGATTAAAAAGAAAAAACTATATCCCTAGATAAAAGCATATGATATAATTCAACTTCTTTAACATTCATGACTTAAAAATATACTTAGCAATGTAGGAAAAGAAGGAATATTAATGACAGCTTTGTTCATAACAGCAAAAAGAAACCTCAAATGTGCATCAAAAAGAATAAAAATATGTAGTAGTTACACAAAGTATACTGTGTCCCATACTATCTTATGTAGTATTACATGTTATGTATGTGTGTAGTATATTCACACAAAATATGATTATAAATGAACTACATTAATTGATAACATGGAGAACAATACTGAGTTAAATTTTCAATTGCAGAACAAAGATATGGTAAGGTATCATTTTTGTAAAACTCAGAGAATCAAACAAGTATACTGCCTGGGAAAACATATAAGTTTCTTTTAATTAAGGAAATGAAAAAATTAAAGAAATAAAACAGTGCAAAAAGGGGATGAACAGGATGGAACAGCAAAGACACATATGACACAATATGACGGTATAAGTAATAATCTTTAAATGGGTGGTGGTTCAAAACATTTATTAAGCTTTGTAATTTCCTTATATGACTTTTTAATATAGCAGAGATTTCTTTTTGTGGAAAGGTTATCAATGAAACTTCTATAATAAAATCATAAGGTAACAACTATTCTTTTAATTCTTAACTCTCACTAGGTACCACATACTTTATAGGGTATAGAAAAAACTTGCAAAAAAAATCACATATCCTTCTTCAATATGCCCCTTCTCTTGCTAGATTCTGGCATCACAGTAAAAGTTTCCTTCTAAGAGGCTAGATGTCTCATTAAGAAAACTAAAAGCTGCTGAGCTTCAAGCAGTAGTACAAAGGTTTAAGTTCAAGCACTCTCAGATCAAGGAAAGCTCAAGGTCAACTTAAGATCTAAGATGCACCCTGTTGTCTCAGGCACAATTGGTGGGGCTCGACCAGCGCTGCTCAAGGACCCAGGTTCACAATGAGAAGATCAACAACCAAAATGAACGAATAAATAAAAATGTTTCTTCCTCCTCTCTTTCCCTTCCTTCCTTCATTCTTGCTTGCCTTGCTCATGAAAGTTTAAAAAATTTGAAGGTCTATTTAACATCTGACTGCTCCAAACTTCAAAGCATTCCACAGAGGGAAGCACAATGATCAATTATCACTAAGGAGTAGTTCCTGTAACCCTGTAATTTCCTAAGTGATAAGAGCACTAGAAAAATCTCTTGTTCTATTATTCGATTTTGACCTGGTCCCTGACACAGGGCTCCTAAAACTCTTGAAACTTCCTGTGTGATAAGAGCACTAGGAGCATCTTTTGTTTTCTCGAGGCAACTCTAGGTGAGCTCCTGCATAGCTCCTGGATGGGGGATGGTCAGCCAAAAAACCACGACTAGAAACTTGCCAGTTTCAGCCACATACTTCAGGGGCTTGATGAAGTTAACAAGTGAGTATGCCAATGTGAGGAAGCCTTAAAAAAAATCTAAATGGTATGGCACTCAAAAAACGTTCAGATTGGCTAACACTTCCACACCTGGAATGTAAAGCACTCTAACTTCTTGCTCCTGTACTCAAGATGCTGCCAGATCTTACCCTCTACACGTCTTTATCTGGCTATCATCGGTATCCTTTTATCTGTCCTTTATTGAACCATTAAAGAGAGTTTGAATTCTGTGAACTACTCTACCAAAACAATCAAGCCTGAGAAAGGGGTCATGGGAACCTCTAATCTGCAGCCACTGGGACACAGTTGTGGGTAATGCCATTGGCATCTGAGGCAGGGTGGGAACCGTCTTGCGAGACTGCGCTATTAACCTATAGCATCTGACATAACGGAAGTCAGAACTAAGCGGAATTGTAGAACACTTAGCTGGTGTTACAGGGACATGCTTGATGCTGGGGGAAAGAATACACCAAAGTGTCAAACGTGAAGTTTTCTGTGTAAATAAAGATGACAGAAGACTCACAGGAGGAGAAAAGACTAGGATTTTCTAACACAGGTGACTACTTAATTCAAAATTAAAATGAAATAGAATCAAAAGTTCATTTCTTCTGTGGCACTAGTCACATTTCAAGTGCTCAACAGTCAATGTAGCTTATTCAATATGTAACTTGTCCAATATGGCTATCATTGGACACTGCAACTAGAAAATATTTCCATTACAAAAAGTTAACAAACAGCACTGTTCTAATATTGATAGTTCCCAAGTCGTGAAACAAAGACATCAATGAAAAAGGAAGTTAGGTACTCACTCATGTTTCCAACTGGAATAAATATAAAAGCAGACATCAGTGCAGTAGTACTCAAATAGACAAGAAAGTAACGTAAAATGTGTAAGAACTGGCAAGCTTACGATCAACAGGAATTGCTCTAGGTTCAAGAAACAGACTAAAGTATTCTTTACTCAATAAGTTGAAGTTTCTGTATATGCATCCCAAGATTTTCTCTAATATTTATATTATTTAGCTATTATTAATATGTGTCTCCCTTACCTCTGATAGTTTATGTAACACTTTGTTTGAGATTCACTGTGCATATAAGATCTACATGACAGATATTGATTTTGTTACTATGGTATCTAGATTCACACTTCTCCCAACTTTTATGACAAAAATGACCAAAATCCAATTATCATGACAAAAAGTCAAAAATGTAGGTTATCATGGAAATAAATGTGTGTGTATGAGGGAGGGGAGGAAGGCAAATGATTTCCTGAAAATAGCATGGAGTTTTGTATTCTGAAATCTCACTCATGTCAAGCAAAATTAAACATGTGCTAGTCATTGTGTGTTATGCTTATTGATACAGAAAGGTCAGAGTGTGATGGCTTTCTAAGAAATACAGCTGTTAACTACAATACCTATAAAAATACATCATGTAAACCTTAACCATACTTGGAATTTAGAATAAAAATCTAATATGGCTCCATTCTTACACGGCCTGATTTTTTAAATTTGTCAAAAAGGCCTGGAAAAAAAGTAAATACCAGTTTCTTTCCCTGAACTATTTTAAGACTATTTAGCAAATAAAACAGAAAAATTACAGCTCTGAACAACACAAAACACTGTCTCCAACAACAAAAGTTACATTAGTATACAACTTTACACTTTACAAAAGGATTTTTACCTCATTTGATCCTTATTCTTAGAACAACCCTTCAGGAGGCAGGGCAGATGTGGCTGAGTGTATAATTTTGTTTTAGAACAGATTAAAGTAAAAATCTCAAACTAACAGAACCAATAGGAATTCACAATTTCCATCCTCAAGCAGAGCTTAACTGTACACATTCCAAAAGCTATTTAAAAGATCAAAACTCGGAAACATGGAAAAAGAGAGATAACATCCAAGAAAAATATTTAAGATACGACTAGTCAATGATAGTCCCAGAAAAAGTAAAACTGACAACAAAAACTGATCAAATTCAAGAGAGCTAATTGGTATCAAATGTGCACAGGAAATTATCATTTATTGTCAATAAGTATATCAAGCACTACCATAATATGTGTGTGTATGTGTGTATATATATATATTACTTTATTTAACCATTGTAAAATTATGAAATATCATACTCATTTTTTAAATGAAAAAGCAAATAGCTTAAAGAAGCCACACAACAGTGCCAGGGTTATCTGTCAGTATGAAGACTAGACCTTCTATATGATGTTCCAGACTTAACAGCCTATTTATTGAAATCCTGTACACATTCTCTGCAGTAAATATGTCAAAAAATCATGCCATCTCCAATGGTAAATCAAAAGAAAAAGTTTAAAATAAATTTAGAAAGCATCATCATTCAAATATGAAAAATAAAACAGCAGGTGCAATTATTTTAAAAAATTACAGGAATCAGCAGGCAAGATTTTTTAAAAGCTAAAGGCAGAGTCTTAAAACGATGGTTCATAATTTAGAAGACTATTAAAATGGTCATACTCAAAGTCATCTACAAATTAAATTCAATAATCATCAAAATATCAAAAGCATTTCTTATAGAACAAGAAGAAACAATCCTAACATTTATGTGGAACTATGAAAGACTCCAAATACCAGTCTTAAGAAAGAAGATCAAAACTATCACAGCTACTGATTTCAAACTATATTACAAAATCATAGTAATAAAAACAATATGATACTGATACAAAATACACATTGACCAAAGGAATAAAACACAGAGCCCAGAGTCAAACCCTAGCATTTATGATCAAAAATACCCAATTGAGAAAGGATAATCTCATCAACAAATGGTTATAGAGAAATATGCACAGAACAATGAAATTGGATTCTTATATCACATCACTCACAAAAAAGTAATTTAAAATTGATCAAAGACTTAAATATAAGACCTGCTACCATATAACCCTTAAAAGAAGACAACAAGAAATTCACTGATACTAGCCTGGGCAGTAATTTGGGGGTCATGAGGCCAAAAGCACAAAAACCAAACTAAACGAACAAAATCAACAGATGGGAATATACCAAACTCAAAAGCATCTGCATAGCAAAAGTAACAAAATGAAAAGGCCACCTACAGCATGGAGAAATCTTTTACAAACTGTATGTCAAATAAGGGGTTAATATCCAAAATATATAAATAACTCAGTAAACCCACTAGCAACAACAAAAAAATCCAATGTAAAAATGAGCAGATGAACAGCAACAGAAAATGGCAGCCGAGATACCCTGATAGTGTCTGAGGAAAACAAAGGACTTTTCTGGAGGTGACACATTGGAGAGCTATTCAGTACAACAGCTCACTAAAAGCTGCATTTAGCGGGTCCATGGAGAAACTGCTTACACCAGGGAACTAGATGGTAGGTGTGAGAGACACACGGATTGCAGTGGTGGACAGAGGTGTAGGTGTTTGCAGCTGCAGCAGTGACAGAGGCAGAAGCAGGCACAGTCACCAAACCGACAGGGTGGAAGGCCCTGGTTGAGACCCAGGGATGGAGGAGAGAAGAATGGTGATGAAAAAGACAGCGGACTTGGGAGAAGCCCAAAGAGAGAAGGGTTTTGGCTCAAAAGCCCAGTCTCCATGCGGACTAGAAGCACCGCAAGCACAGCGGAGGGGACAGCACTCCTCCCATCCACATTGAGACCCAGGCTCCAAAGGGAAAAAGTTCCAGTAGCACAGTCTGTGGACTGCTGGACCCAGTTCTGGTGGCATGAGAAGGACTGCTGGTCCAAATACATCCCAAAGACCCAGGTTTGAGACCCAGGGATGGGGGAACAACTAAAATGAACATCTAAATACACAAAAATCTTCCTCCCATCTCTTCCTGCCTGCCTAGTGCCTGTCTGCCTTTTTTCACTTTAAAAAATATTTTTAAAAAAGTTTATGAAAGATAACTATATCTTGACAATAGTAAAGACATTTCTTCTAAACTTTAATTTTTTTAAAAATCCTGAATTTGAGGTGAACATGTGAATAAATTTAACCTTGATGAACTTGGACTCTCAAACTCCCCCTTATATTTTACTTTATATTTTAAAAAATACCTCTCCATGTTTTTTCACTTTATGCCAAACTTCAGTGAACCAGTGGCTCCCTAGACAATAAAATGTTTTATCTCATCTATTAATTTTTGATGAGAAATGAGACTACCTAGTACCAACAGGACTTCTCTCCTGCACTAGATTAAGACTTAAAAGTAGCAGCAATTCAAATTAACAGAGATTCATAGCAAATTCATAGCAATTCAAATTCACAGAGCAGACAGTAACTGCCGAGAGCTGGGGAGAAGAGAGAGAGAAGGAGGGGTTACTGCTAATGGATATGACGTTTCAGTTTGGAAAGACAAAATGCTCCAGAAGAGGATGGTGGTGCTGGTTGCACAGCTGCATTGAACTGTCTTAGGGCCACTGAACTGCACACTTAGAACGGTTCAGCATTAGGTATATTTTACCACGATTTAAAAATCTACAGAAAAAAACAGGAGTCACATTTCAACGGTTTTGGATGTCGACAAAACGGAAGACTATCACCATCAGTTTAACCTCAAAGATCAAGACCCACCAAGTCTACTTCTCTTCCTGCCCCCGAAAACTGTGTAAAATACTCAGGTACTCCCTGGTGGCCACCGCACTGACTCCACATACATCCCACGGACCCAGGTTTCAGATCCAGGGCCTGAGGGAACAACCAAGATGAACAACTAAATAAAATAAATGTTTTCTTCCTCCTTTCTCTTCCAGTCTGCTTGCCTACTGGCCTTCATTCCCGCCTGCATCTTTCCTTTAAAAAAAGCCAAAAAAACCTTATCCACCCCAGCTGGAAACAAGTGGTGGGGGCAAAACAGAGGCAAAGATATGGGCTTTGTTATCTTGACTAGTTTCTCTTCTCCTAACACCTTTCTTGAATTTGTTTTCAGGTCCCAAGAAACTCATGATATCTTGAAGGTCAGATTTGGCTCAGGTGGTTGCTATGCTGACAGCCATGACCACAAACTATTTCGACAACCTTATGTCGAATTCTCCTACTTCCTTACGTCAGGAACCAAAAAAATTCAAGCCAAAAATGCCACTTTCAGATTGGACAAGTTTTACAGCAGACTCACTAAATTACATAATACAGTCTATATAGCACTACTTTCTCTTCTCTCCCTTCATCTACCTCAAAGTAGCCCCCATCCTAACGTTTCCAAGTTAGAATGAATTCTCACTAGGAAATTTTAAAATGCCCCCTATAAGACATCTACCAGTCTGCTCCTCATTCACTATAAAAAGTGAAACCCAAAGAGTAAGTTGTACACATTTTTGTCTTAGCACATACCTGATGAAGAAGCTGGAGTCCTATTAAAAGCATCTCCATTTGCTCCAGAAGAATACCTATTCTGAAAGAATGAAAAAAAAAGTAACTTTCTAACTTCGAATAGTAAGGCTGTGCCATGTATTTCACAAATACTGAAAAACTTTAACAAATGGGTTTTGTTCAGAACAAAACAATGGTAGACTCTGATTTTTCTGGACATTGGTTACTCCTTTAATAATTATCATTCCAAAATATCTTCCATCTAACATTTTATGTATAACACACTAATATATCACTTAAAACAGCAGTCAGCAAACTATAGCTATGAATTAAATACGCTGGACCACCAGCTTTTGTATATACTTTTACTAGAACACTGTTTACCTTCATTCATCTAGTTATGCCTGTTTTTGCACAACAGCAAAATCACAACATTGAATGCAAGACCTGCAAAGTCTAAAATATTTACTGTCTTGTCCTTTATGGAAAGAGTTTGCTGAACCTGACTTAAAAATATATCCCATGCACCCTTGTGGCTTGGTGGTTAAGTCCTCTGCTTTGGCAGGCAGGCATAGTTCACACAGATTCCAAGGACCAGGTTCATGTGCTGGGGCTGGGGGAACCACCAAGATGAACAACTAAGTAAAATGCTTCTTCCTCCTCTTTCTTCCTACCTGCCCAACTACTTGCCTTCATTTCTGCCTGCACCCTTCCTTTAAAAAAAAATTAGTTCCCATATACTTGAACAGCATAAACTCAATTAGAGTGTGACCAAAGTATCCTTTGCATTTCTGTGATACTTGTTGTAACTGCTCCTCTTTCCAGAAATACACTTTTAAACTTTTAAATTGTATTTCTATAAAATGAAATTAATATATCCACATTTTAAAAACGGAATTCAATCTAAAGAAAACCTCTCTTAAGCACTGAAAACTGTGTGTATGTGTGTGTATCTTGCAGCTCCACTGCACTGAAGTAGTTCATGTCAACCACAGGATCAGACTATTTATGATTAATTTCACTCAATTTTGTCACAGCACTAGTTGAAGACTGTCTATGATGATCTCAAATACTAACTGGCTCATTTCTCATATAGTCTCAATTTAAAAAAATTTTCCATTACTGCATGGTCATTATATTTGCAGAGGGATGTGACTGTTGGACTCAAAAATGGAACTTTTACTGTAACATTAATAGCTAATATCCAAGTTAATTTTTGAATCTTCCAACATTTCTCATAATATCTATGGCTAATGATAACTTCAGTAGCTTTTTGATCACTTCTAACTTCTAGGTTGTCTTCATCATAATAAATTCACTCCTTTATTTCCTCTCACATAAGACTCTTCTCTACTTAGGGCAAAACTTTCAGAATAAGCTTTGAAATTCTTGCATATGAAAATCAAAATTTTTAAATGAAGACTATCTAAATTTTATGTGATACCTTGATTAGATAGGTGATAAAAGTATTAGAATAGTCATAATAGCCTTTCAAGTAATTTCTTTAAGTGAGTCCAAAGTGGGAGGGAATGTACCAAAGTAGGTATCTTCAGCTAATACTTATTTTCTAAGATTTCTGTCATGAGGGATACTAAATGACTTTGAAAACCACTTTCATAAAGCTCAAGAGTCAAACAATTTTTTTGGAACTATAAGACAACAGCTGATCTTCAACAGATGATCTTCAGACTACAGAATTTAAAATCCTGTATACATGGAACTTACAAATTCAAAGGCAAATTTTGCAACAAGACATCGAAAATTTTTTTCAATAGAATAAAAATATTACTTAACCTTTTTCACTACCTTAAAAATAAATTAACTTTATATTTCCTTCCAGCTATTTTGCCACTTTTCTGCCCCTCTGAAAATGTCTTGTCTCCAGCTGCCACCTTTAAATTTCATATCCCATTTTTCCTTTAAGTCACTACAGTCTAGTGCCTATCCTCACCTCTTCACAGAAAATGCTTTCAATAAGGAAACTGTGTAATAAAATCACTACTTTTAGGTTTAAATTTACCAGCACTCTCAGCAGCATTTTAAGTGACAGATTATTTACTCTTTCCTTAGCGTCCTTTGCCAGCTCCCCCACTAATTAACTCTAAATGTTGGAGTGCCCTAGGGCTCACAGGAGCATCCTGTAGGTCTGTTTTTACTCAACCTGATTTTACCCAATCTAATTGCTTTATATCTCATTATTATACAGGTAATTCCCAAGTTTTTATCAATAGCCCTAATCTCTCTTCTAAGAAACAAATTCATAAAACCTACTGCCTGATATCCTTATATTTTTATTTGATCTCAAACTTAAAGCAGAAAAAACATAATTCTTGATTTTTACCCCTCACAAACTTGTTCATCATCCATAGACTCTCCATGTCAGTACATGGCACTATCATCTGTCGAGGTGTTTAAATTTAAAAATATAGCCATTAATAACCCATATCCAGCCCATAGTGTTCTATCAATTCTACGTCTACAACAACTTTCCAGGTACCTCTTATTCTCCTTTTCCCTTTTCTTCTGTGACTTCATTTTCTACCATTCTTATCTCCCTGTGCTTTATTATACTAGCCATCATAAGGTGAATAATAGCCATTCAAAGTTATCAAGTCCTAATCTCTTAAATTTATAAATGTTATCTTATTTTGAAAAATGATTTGTAACTATACTTAAGGATAGTGAAATAAGATTACCCTGGATTATCTGATGGGACCCTGTCATCACAAGTGTCCTTATAACAGAGACTCAAAGGGAGTTAACACAGACATACAGAAGCCATGTGAAGACAGAGCAGAGGGAGATGCAGACACAAGCACCAAAAGCTGACAGAAGCAAGGATTCTCTCCTAGTCAAGTTTCTGTTGTTTTGTCATCTAGTTTATGGAAATTACTGTAGCCGTAGAAAACTATTACAGCAGACCTCTTCCTGTTAATCTGATAACCCAAGTGTGTTCCTTCCTCAAGAAAAATGTACATGATTGGAATTCCTATTGGGATTCCTTCAGGTCTCAGGCTCATAAGTTACTGTCTCAGGGAAGTCTTCCTTTCCCATCTGATCTAAATCCATGACATCCCAGTCACACACATTTTTCTTTGATATAGCATTTTTCACTATATGCAATTATTTGGTTCTCAAATACACCTATTCTGTCTCCCCAATACAATCTCCCTGATTCTAAAGTTCTTATCATATTCACCCCTATCTCCAGCACCTCGCAGTGCTCAATTAAAAAAAAAAAAAAAGTGTTTAATAAATCACAGGCCTTGTCACAGCTTACTTTTAGAACACTTAGCTGAAAAACATTTATAGCTTCTTAAACCATCATAATAAACCAATTTGGAAAACTTCAAAATGTCTTACACATAAGGGTTCTCATTCAGCTACAAATAATCTATTTATATTTCACTGAACACATTTCTTTTCACCTTATACTCTTATTTTCAATTCTGGAATACTATACTTTTTCTCAAAGCCTTTGTCTTTTCAAGCAAATGAATATTTCTGTCAATATGTTTAGTATTTTAAAAAATGGTAGGATTCTGGTAGGTCTTCAACTCAAATGAAACAACTGGACAACTTATGAACCTTTAAGATGCCTCTTACCTGATCAGTTTAGGGTTTGATATCGTCAGTACCACATGTTCCTTACCCAATGCCTTAAGAATCTTTGCAAAATATCTTTCATTTTATGCCCAGAATCCCTTAAAATGCACCAGAGTATTAGACAAACATATAGAATACCAAGAACTCATTTCCTATTTTAGGATCCGCGTCAAATAAAGCCGAATTAGGTCGTCCAACTAAACTGGTTAGACAGGTCATAGCGAAGAGTGGGCCACCAAAATATAAATTTGAACAAAATGCATCTCTCATTTGGCCTTCACAGATAATTTTATTCTCCATTGCATTCTTCTGATTCATCAGTCAACTCAGGTCGGTCCCATCCACATTCCAAGTTAAAGTCTGGTCCCTTCTTCAGCTTATAAAGTATCTTCTTCAGTGCCTCCAAAGCTAAAGAACTCCCATACTAACTCTCATGCATCACAAGAGAGCACATTTCAGGAAGCTATCCGGTCATACGAGAGAGCTAAACATTTCAAAATTTAGAAATAACAAACACCAAGCCCAGGAACAATGTTATTTAATTTCTTTATTTGAAAGCATTATCTAATTAGAAATTATTTCCTCAACCAAAATTTTATTATGTAAACTCATATTGAGGTAATCAACCAGACTACAGCCAAAACCTAGTGCAAGTAAGTACAGAGCATAGATAATAGGGGGAAAAAGAGAAAATAGGGTGCATCCTTGTGGCTCAGGTGGCTGAGATGGACCATGTAAAGACTAAGGATCTACATTTGTGACCCGATATCAGAGAAAATTCAAAAATAAACAAGTACATAAAAATGCTTCTTCTCCTTTTCCTTCCTTTTAAAGAAAGAGAAAAATAAAAGTCCCTGTGGTTTCAGCTTCTCCTAAGTATCAGCAATCTCCATTAGCTGACTAGAATTCACTGGGTGTAAAGAGCCAATCCTCCTTCAAAAGGATTCTCTTTTCTCCATCCTTCAGGCTACTGCCACCAACCTCTCTGCCATCTTTGCAATTTCTTTAGCCTTCTCCTTGGCCTTTTTAATACCGTTACATCATTTTCTCGTTGACTCCATCATTTATAAGATGTAGCAGAGCTCTTTGCTCCAAGACTACCACCTAGGTTTTTATTTAAAAAGCATATTGGTCACTTCCCACAACTTGTTCCTATTCAGCATACATGATCATCTGCGCTCGTTAGTTTAAAAAAAAAAAAAAAAGCATGTCATAATGACTGGAGGAAGAAATTACTCAAAATCTTCCTCACGTTCGAGCAATTCAACTTCCTTTCCTTAGGTTGTTCCAAATCAGTGCAGTTCAAGGGCCACATTTTTCTTGCTACTTTCTGTTGTAGTATGAATGTAAACAAAGCAACAAAACTTATTTTCCTATCTATGCAATTATTACTAACTTTGCAGACTACTACAGCTAATAAAGCTATAATTGTGAATAGACTATCTTCTGCTGTTCTCTTTATTCACATCAGTATTTGCCTTCTGAAATGTCACAACAACACAGCAAATAGCTCAGAGAGATCTATTTGTAAATTATTATGTAAATTATGCAAATTATATTATATAAATTGCATTTTGTAAATTACTACATAATTACATAAATTATTCCCTTGGTCATCTAACAAGAAACATTACAAATAGTAAGCAAATCCAAAATCCTGTTAGATTCACTATTCTCATCTATTCCAACTCTCATCCAATGAAGTTTGCATACAATGTATAAACGCCTAATCATTGAGATTTATGGACTACATAGTAGCTAGAATTTATCGAATTTTTCTTAGGTTCACATTATTCATTATTCTATCATCAGGTGGTACACTCCAAAATCTAAAACTATGGAGTTCTAAGAGTTACCTGAACAGTGATGTATTAGTTCAAAATTACAGAAGCAAGTGTCAGCATTAAATCTCCAAATAAAGGTACTGAAAAACATTCAGAAAGGTCAATCAGATATTGTTTAAGATAACAGTCCAAGATGGTCTCAGAACTGCTATGAATTTAACAAAAGGGAAGCCCTGCTCAATCTTGAAATGGAAATTCAGTTAGAATGAGCAATAAAATCAGTATCTTAAAAAAAAAAGACCTCTCTTGTCTTCTACATAAAAATGTCATTTTTCATTCCTAGTTTCTATACATTTTAGTCAAACAAGGCAGGCAAACAAAACCATTGACTACACCATGCTCCTTCCAGACAACTAGGCCAAATAACTAGTTGCACAAACAGGACTGTTGTTAAATTTGCAGACAAATGTAAAACATTTAATTCCACAAATATATAGTAAGAATCATAAGGCTCTTTAAAAATTTTTTAAGGATCTCAGGAGTTCTCATCACAAGGGGAAAAAATGTAACTGTGTATGGTAATATGGTAACAGATGTAAACTAGACTTATTGCAGTGATCATGTTCCAGTGTACACAAATCATCATTATGTTGTACACTTGAAACTAATACAATGCTTTATGTCAACCACACCTCAAATTAAAAGGATCCTAAGGCAGAATTGTTACCAAAATTAATATTCAATTTGTATTTTCAATATCAAGAAACAAGGCAAGTTACTCAATAGCACAAATATTTCAAAAAGGTAAATTTGTACCCAGTACAATAGATATGCACAACATATAACCAATACATTTAACAATTAGTGTTGTGTTTGAAGAACACTAAGTGAAGATAAAATCTCAGACTAAGATAAAGTAAAAATGAGACAAATGGTGATTATTAAAGTCCAAGTGGAAGAAGGTCTCTGTCTTTGAATTAAAATTTGCATAACAAATCTATTGAGAACCAGCAGGGAAAGATTCACAGGCTGTCCCTTCATAAAAAAAAATTTTTGAAAACAGTACTCCCAAATTAAAACAAAGAATAAGCTACAGACATTCATGACAATATTACAATGAAAAGTAAACATCTTAAGTTTCCATCAATAGAATATCACTTGTATGATAGAATTCGATGAAATGTTATGTAAATATGAGAGCTTATTTTTAGGATTTTAGTAATACAGAATGGCTAGTGCTGAAAAGTAAAACAGTTGAAATAAAAAATTACTGATACGGATTATCATTGCAAATTACATAAAAGTGTGTGGGGAAAACAAAAGAAAACTTAACAGGACTGTTTGTACTACTATTAGGTCATTTTTCTCCTCTTTTCCCAATGTTGTTATAATAGTTTTATAATGGAGAGAAAACTAAAAAAAGAGAACATATAAAAGATGTTATTTCTAAATTCCAAACAAGAACATGATAAATTTGGATTAATGTCTTGAATATTTTAATGTAAGCATCACATACAGATCAAAAATCACATTAAGACAAATAAAAGACTGCATATTTTACATTACTGTGTGAAATAAGAACTTCCACTAAGACATCACTTGAAATCAAAGTGTCAGAATTGTATTACATAAACACAAACTGGAAAACCTAAAGAAGACATTAGAGACACTTTCAAAATAGATATAATATATGCAAAAACACTCCCTTAAAGTGTATCATCATCTATAGTCAAGTTTATTCATTTTTCTTAAGAAGGAAGGAAGGGATAGGAGGAAGAAACATCTTTGTTTAGTTGTTTATTTTTGTTTTTTTCACCCCAGCCCTATATCTTGAACCTGGGTCCTTGGGCTGCCTGTGGTTTGCACACCGGTGTCGCAGCCACATAAGCCACCAAGGACACACCTGGTTCATTTTTTAAAAATCAGCTCCAAATCAGAATTAACTAAGAAAATACCCACTCCAGGACCCTCTTCTCCTGAATTACAATGTAACTCCCCAAATGCCAATAAAGAAAAAGATCTGATGAGTTGTACATCTGAAAAACAAACTGATAGTACCATTTGAACCAGCCTAACACGTTTATCTTGGGAGACTTTCTTTAAATAAAATCAATTCTCAGAATTCAAATGTCAACCAGAAACAAATTATATTTTTCAATTTTAAATACAAGTGTCTCTCAAAGACATACAATCACAATTGTACAAGTTTGAATAAACCCTAAATTAGAGATTTTAATTAAGTTGTTAATGATAGTAGTTTTCATTTTTAATTATCAAATTATCTGACTATTTTATTCTACTTGAGACTTATTATGCCTCTTCTGTGTTCCCCGAAAGAGTGTTAATAACAATCAGTGTTATGAGATGATGTAATTTAGAACTTCCCCATCACTGTGGTTTTCAACTTTGACAAAATCTCTTATATTTAATAACTGCAAACTTTTTAAAATTATACTACCTTCTCGAATACTGGAACGCAGGCAGACATATGAGGTTTGATTATTTCTGCTTCCCAATCTTCATCTCCCATGGTGGCTTCCAATCTATTGCTATAAAAATACACATTTGGCTTTAATTAGGTCAGAATTATCTTTAAAAGCGTAAACTATCACTATTTCACACGAACCTCTAGAAACGACTCAACTAGGTGCTGCTATTCCCCAAAAGCTTTTCTGCAAAAAGGAGAATTAAGTGCTCGTATCTGGTGAGAACACTTTTATCCATCCTTTACATCATTAGCAATCAGCTGAATCACTTACCTAATCACCCTAGTAATCATCCTGTCCCCACTGCTGCCTCAGTTGTTCTCAAAAGTTTGTTCACAGAATTTATCTAGTTCTTCAAAGGGTTCCCAAACGGCTTATTTAATATTAAGGGGAGGGGAAATTTTTCGGATACTACTTAAGGTTTCTCTCTCCACATGCCTCCTTTCAAAGGTAGGTAAGATATTTGGGAGAGGGTTTGGGGTAGTTTCTTCTGGAAGGGGGCGAGGATGGACGCCGCAAAGTTGGAAGGGGTGACAGGGTTGGTGGCCCATATCCCTCCAAAAAGGCCTAGATTCGCCAAGGAGCACTTGTACGCAAACCGCACTGCAACGCTCCCCGCTTGGAGAAGGGCCACACAGAGACTGGGCCAAACGGCTCCTTCGCCACATGCGCAGGCCTCAAGTCCAACCTTCGCACGCAGGCCCACAAGGGTGGCAGCCGGAGGGTCCCCAAACAATGGCTTCAATCGCCTGCCATTGGTGTCCGTTCTTCATCCCGCCCACAACCCCACGACTGGGGAGCCCTGACGACCAGGTCGAGGCCGGTGCCGCCTAGAGAGCAGCGGCCCACTCACCTCTCCGTGGCTTGCTCTCCAGTGATCCTCACAGGGGCCCGACGCTGCTTAAACGGCTGCACGTGCTGACGTCCACTGCGTCATGTGCTCCGCGCCAACAACAAATGGCACCAGGCGACGTGCCCCACCAACCAATCAGCGCTCAGATGGCCGAAGTCGACCCGCCCCCCTCTTAGCGCTTCCTCCCTACTCACTGGCGTTCGAGGCGGGCCTGGCTGGACTCACTGGTTTTACGGTGTGGCCCATTGGGGCTGTGGGTCCCAGAATGGCTGGGAGCCACTCGTCTCCAGATTCTTGGATGGGAGAGGTTCTAGATTTTCCCTGGGCAACAGCTACAAGTCAAAGATGCCCACTTCCCCATTCTAACCTCAGTAATAAAGTGAAAGAGGAGTACTGCCCCCCTCCCCCAACGCCTCTAGCTTTCTCCTTTTTCCTATTGCAGGCCCTGGCGGTTGGTTCCTCTGGTTCTCTTACTTCTGAGGCTCTGGTTTCACATCCGGGATTCTCAGTGCCTCGATGTGCCGCTGAGACCAGTGGAGGTGGTCTATTTTCTTTTCCTCCAGGGAAAGCAAGGATGGGCTCTGTTCCGCTGTTATCATCATGAAGCCTTGTAAAGAAAGTTAGTCCGTCGTATAAAACCGAGTCCCAACTTTTTTAAGGAGCACCGTTTGATCCAGAAGGAAGAAGGTGCTGACATCTTAAGCAAGGTTGCAATTCTTGGTCCTCAGGGATATCCCCTGAGGATACTGGCCTAACCTTGGAATGACTAAGGGTCATTTAGTACAATGCTACACTTAATACTCATCAGATATTCTTATTCTGTCCCTCCCAAAAGTAGGGGAAATCCCTTAGTATTTTTCCATGCCTCCAAAAAGCATCACAACCAACTGCTTAAACGTGTAATTTTCATTTTTTATTTTATTTCCATCATTTTCCATTCTCTGAATCTTTGAAGAAGTGCCTGAATATTTCATTCAGAAATATAAATCTCAGCATAGTCTTGACACTGAGGCATAGAAAATAAGGCACTTAATGGGATCAGTTTACTTCATACTTTTCATCTCTAGAATCCCTATTAATTGATTCTGTCTCTTTCACCAAGAAATGTCAGGATTTATCGAGTTAGCATTGAAGTTTATTTAGATTACTGTCAGTCCTTAAAGTGTGTTCAAAGAAGGTAAAACCAGTATAGTCTGTTTTCAGAGTACTGGAGTACTGTGTCAGAGAGGAAACATTCATCTCTCAAGGAACTGTCTGGGGGAGGGGGTGGGGAGGGAATGGCAGTGTTCATTTAAAAACTTAAGATTGCCTCAGAAGATTCACTGGAAAGCTTATCAAATGCAATTTCTCTAAATTCTCTAAATGCCATTTCTCTAAATTCTCTAAATGCCATATAAAAAGAGAGGACAAAATTTCCTCAAAAATGTCTCAATTTGGAAGAAGAGTTTATAGTTTGGACCCTTCACACTTTAAAAAGACTCCAATAATATGGAAAACAGTACCATATTATTGATCTTAAAAGTTGTTTTTGTCTTAGAAGTTCTCATTTCAAGAATGAAAAAGTAACTGGATGGTGCCAAATGTTAACTAGATTTAGCAAGCCTTTCATAATATATACAAATATTGAATCATTAGATTGTATACCTGAAAATAGTATACTGTTACATATCAATTATATCTCAAAAATTAATTAATTAAAAGCATTTAATACAGAGGCATTAAATTATCCAGACTAATGCTGATGAAGAGAACTGATGTATTAGATTTTTTAAGTTTTCAGCATTATGGCTATATTATTCAAAGATATTTTCAAACTGATGTGTATTATGCCTAGCACCATGCCAAGGCTTTTAAAGTAGGTCTAAAATGAATAACCTCCAATAGGGGGAAGAATGTATTCATTCCTAGGTATTATAACTATTTGAGAATCTCCTGCATATGCTACATATACTCAAACAAAAGACTGAAAATTAAATATTGCAGAATGAATATCTTTAAATCAACACAAAATGGTTGGGACAGGATACAATGCCTCCAAGATGTCCTGGTGCTATTAACGTATCTAAGGAAGAAGGTCACCAGAAAAGGTTTTTCAGCATACTAAGCAGGAATGATAAAGACAAAAATATTTTTCCAACATGTATATAGCAATATCTATGAAAGTGTGGTATACATACCACTGATTTTAGGCAATTATGAGCAATTTTATTTTAATATTTTATTTCAGTGTTCAATATTTGTTTTAATGTGCCTTAGAAAATTAAAACTTCACATCAAATTTAAGATTTACTCTCCAAAGGCATTCAGATATCCAATAGACACATGAAAATATGTTCCATGTCTCTTGTTATTAAAAAAATGAAATTAAAATGACAATGAGATGTCACCTCACACCTGTGGGAATGGCTATTTATCTAAAAGACTGGAAACAATAAGTATTGGTAAGGACTTGGAAAAAAGGTAACCTTTATATACTACTGGTGGGACTATAAACGGATGCAACTATTATGGAAAGTAGTTTGGAGATTCCTCAAAAAAAAACAACAAAAAACCTGAAACTAGAAATTCCATAAGACCCCTTTATCCCACTGTTGGGTATTTACCTGAAAACATAAAAACACTAATTCGAAGAGATACACGTACCCCCATATTTATTGCAGCACTATTTACAATAGCCAAAAGTTAGAAACAATCTAAACTCTCAGTAATAGCTGAGTAGATAAAGATGTGATATATATATATATATATATATATATATATATACACACAAAATGGAATACTATTAAAAATAATGGATCCTGACACTTGCGATAACATAAATGGAGCTAGAGAGAATTACGCTTAGTGAGGTAAGTCAGAAGAAGAAAGAACAACATCATGATTCCACTTGCATGGAATATGTAAAGAGATCAAACAACAATCCAAATCAAATAGTCTATAGAATCAAATTAGTGGGTATCAGAAGGGAAGAGGGAAGGGGTAGGAAAACTAGGTAAAAGGGATGATTTATATAGTAAAGGATTGAATTAGTGGTGAACTTAACGTGGTAAATACAGATGCTGGTTTTACAATGATGCACATTCTAAACCTACATAATGCTATGATACAATGTTTCTTCTATTACAAATTATTTTAATTTTGAAAAGAAATACAATTACATTCAGATCCTAAAACCAGGGCTTTGATGGATTTTAAAAAGCAGAGCAGAGTTAAACTGTTTGCACTCATGCAAGAAGTATTTATTTTCTGTGTCACAAATCAAAATCAGTACTTCTAGAAGTTTTGAAAGCCTTACCAGAGAGGAAGTGGGAGCGCATGGGGTTTGGGAGTTGGTCAGGTCTAAATCCCAAAATTACAGATCATATGATTTTGGAAAGCTTCTTGGTGTTTCGTTTTCCTACCTGCATCATGAACACATTAAGTTTCTTTTTGCCAGCAAGACTTCCATGCAGATTACAGTAAGGCATACAAAGTAACAGGTCCAGGGCTTGGTTCACAGCCAATGCTCAGTAAAGAGGAAGCTTGCTATTTATTGACTGTCTACTTCCTGTCAGATCCTTCTGATTAGCTACAGATGGGTGCCTTTATGTATCTCAAGACATGTAAGGCTGTTGGTCATCATCTGATGACTGTGATGTGGAGAAAATTCATTCCTTCAGAGAAGAGAGCTTTTCAGTGGTGTATGCCTCTTCTCATTTGTTCAGCAAAGTCGCTCAATTTATAGCCTAAAATCACAAGAAAGATCATAATAAGTAGGTAAAACTCAATTTCTCATTTTAAAAGCCTTTTTTTACAAAGTCCATTGTTAATTTAAGGTTCCATTTGATTCTGGAAAGTGACACCCAGTTGCTTTATGGAGAATCAAGACTACACTGGGAACCAGTGTACGTCTTCTTTTTATAAAAATTTCTGCATTCTTCCATCATATAATATTTCAACATTATGGGAAAAATCTAATTTCATTAGAGTTTAAGTCCTACCATACAACTTCTGAGGTTTAAATATAATTGCTTAGAACAATGCTAAAGTAAATGTTTAAAAATGTATTCAATCAAATAAAGACTAACGTACGAAGCATTAATAGTGTGCAGGAATGGCAAACATCATGAAGGTGATATGCCAGTGACTAAAGTATGGGAAATACTGATGCAAATGACAAAACTCTGGATCCGGGGTCTGTTTACTAGGGAGGTTTTGTTTTTTGTTTTTTGTTTTTTGTTTTTTTTCTGTTGTGTGGTAAAGATATTTCATTACCACCTGTTCTGTCTCTGCCTATTTAGCAATTTCCTGATTAGTGATTCAACTCCAAGTATTTTGATGCTGGGAAACAAAGCACAATGAAGAAGACATGCAAGCCTTACTTGTCCCTCATTATGATTTAGTACATTGAGATTCTGGTTTAGAAGTCAGTCTTGTTTAACTTTAGCTTGTGGTCCTAAGAGATCCTGCTTGTAATTGACCAGACCTCCCAGATGACATAATATATTTGCTGGTCCCTAAACATTTTTTACAAGTGTAATAAATGAGATATTAAAGTGAGAAAAAGACAAATTCAGCATCAGGGTTGCTTAGACAATCCTTCCTTACACGAGGGGCCCTCTTGATATTTTGCTGCAAAATGTTTGACGAATGAATCATGGAATTTGGTAAACTGTCGCAAGGAAAGCATAGTCCACCAAGGTTTAGCCCTTTCCTTTTCTACTAGATGTTAGCTATACCTAACAAAGAAAGCTGACTTCTCTGTGTCCCAAATGGCAAAGTTTCCTTTGATTTGTGAATGTCATCACTGTCAGTCATCCTCGGCACAAACAAGGGAAGCATTTCACCTGAAGCAAAGTAGTGACTACGTTGTGTCCTTGAACCTTGACCAGGGATGAATCGCTTTGAATGGGATACCTGGGAGCACCAGATATAGTTGTGGAGACTGGGCCCTGCACTAAGGCACCAAGCCAAAAGGCAAAAAGAAGCTGAATCCACCTGTACTCCATTTACCAAGTCATGTACCTGCAGAGCCACATCTACCCATAAGATGAACAATTTTCTAATTCTCACAAATATTGAATTCCCTCTATTTAAGAATTTATAAACAGTTTCTATTTTCCTGGTTGATCATTAACTGATTTTTGTTTTTAAAGACAGGTATAGGTAGGCAGACAAGAAGAAAATAGAGGAAGAAGCATTGGATTTATTTTATTTTTTGTTTCTCTTGGTTGTTGCCCCCAGACCCAGGTTAACCCAGGTGAACCCGGGTCCTTGATATATATATATATATATATGGACTGTGCCTTCCAAAGTCACAGACGTATCTTCTAGGCCACCAGGGCACATCTGATAGAGATTTTTTTAATGAAAAGCTATTTTTGTCTGAAATCTCTTTTTTAGAATTCTGAATCTTGTATATGGTGACTTACATATACACATATTTAGGACCTCACAAGGAGTTACCTACACTTGCTTCTTGGACTTTTCTACATTCTTTCATTCCTGAGCCTATTGAAATCTAGTTTCTGCTCCACTGCTTCATTGAAATGGCTATTGGCAAGTTTACACTGACCTCCTTGCTTCTAAATAATTGATAATTTTTGATTCTTAATTTAGTAGAACACTCAGCAGCCCCTGACACTGTTGACTACTTTACACAAATACTCTATATGTAACCACATTATTATATGGGAAAAAGATAAAATTGAACGTGTTCTTCATATCATGTAACAATATAAAGGCAATAAAACCATGCAAGTACTAGAAGAAAACATTAGTGGATTCCTCTATACTTAGAAAAACATCTCTTCCTATGACTTAAAATCCAGAAGCAATAATTTTCTATAGTGCGACTACATAAAAAGTAAAAAAGCAAAATTTTCATAACAAGGAGTAAAAAATAACAAAATAAAAAGGAAAATGACAAACTGGGAAAAACATTTGCAATATCATTCAGAAAACCAGTTTCTGTTATAAAGAAAGGGCTTCTAAAAGTAAAAAAGGAAAAGATTGATGCACCCTTGTGATCTAGCAGATAAGTCTGTCAGATATAGTCCACAGACATCTCAAGTACTCAGTTTGGAGACCAGGGATTGTGGTAACAATCAAGATGAACAGCTAAATAAAATAAAGTGTTTCTTCCTCATCTCTCTTCCTGCCTGCCTGCCAATTCACCTTCATTCCTATCTGTACCTTTTATTTGATAATATACTCTGTTAGAGAGGTTGGGAGGAAACGTGCACCATAGTCTAACCATAAGATAAGGAGATTTGGCAATATCTATCAAAGTTATATGCATATATAGTCTTTGACCCAGTAATCCTACTTCTAGAGTTTATCTCAAAAATACATTGTCAAAATAATGTATACCCAAAGTTATGAATTATGGAACTATAAGCTAAAGGCTGGAGACAACTCAAAAATCCCTCAAGCAGACTAAAACATTCACTCATGTTGTTGCAGATGCAGAAAATTTTCTTTTCTTCCTTTTTAGGTTCTTTGATTGGTCTAATAAAGTATACAAGATAAATTAACAAAAAAACTCTGTTAAGTAAAGGAGCCCCCTCAGAAGTGACCAAAGCAAGATTTTATGTCTTTTAGACAAGGGAACAATAAATTTGTAAAGAATTGACAAGATAAAGGAGCTAAATATTTACTTATTTAATTTTCTCAGCTCTAAATTCCCTATCCCCACTGATAGGATTCCTTCTACCCTTCCAGCATGAGTGGGTTGGGGTGAGGAGGAGGACAAATCTTTCACCTGAAGAGTGAGCTCCTGATTTCAGGGAGATAAAAGGTCAGAATGTCCCTTTTTCCATTGGCTATTTCTCAAGTACCTTTAATTCAAGATAATCATATGCCTAAGTCACATATTTTGGGATATCATATTCTGCTCCCTTTCAAATTACTCTGCAGCTGTAAATAGGAAATAGGATTGTCTCCACTTCTTGTTATGGAGTGATCACTGGAATAATCTGATGAAAGTTAGGTGCAGAAAAGGCTAGCTTATATCTAAAAAGAGATGTATTTGCTTATGTTTTTCAAAAGTGGAGGAATCAGTAAAAAAAAAGTTTGAGTAACTAATTAAATAAAAATACTTCTTCCTCCTCTCTCTTCCTTCCTGCCTGCTTGCCTTCATTCCTGTTTCCTTCCAAAAAAAAAAAAGATAGAAAAGAAACAATGTTACATATACTATTAGTCTATTGATTATTTTTTTAAGAAGTTGCATTGCTGTGGAAATTCAAGGAAGGGACATTATATAAAACCATGAAAACTGGAGACACGGTTCAGTGAATATCTTGGAGACCAAGTTGACAACATAACCTCCCTCCTGATGAGACACATTGAGAAAGACAGTACAATATTCATGCATTATTCTTGCCCCAAAAATGCAAAACTTGAATCTAGTCACTAGGAAACACTAGATAGATTCAAACTGAGAGACATTCTACTAAATGATCCATACTCTTCAAAATGATCAACATCACAAAAAAGAAGGAAAAGCTTAAGGAACCATTGCAAATTAAGGAGCCTAAAAAGACATAAATACTAAATACTAGGGGAGAAATACAATGTATGATCAATCCTATGTTGGGTTCTGAAAAAAAATTCCTATAAAGGATATTAATGTCACAGAATTAGTGACATTTGCTAAGGTCTGCAGATTCAATAAGAGCATTAAGTTAATGAAAAATGTTCTAATTTTGAACATTGCACTGTGCATACTTTTGTTCTTAGGAAAAACATAGAAGAATGTAGGAACAGAGATATATTATCTACAACTGCTCTCCAATGTTTTAGGGGGAAAGTGTGTGTGTGTGTGTGTGTGTGTGTGTGTGTGTGTGTGTGTGTGTGTGTGTGGAAAGAAAGAGGGGAAGTCAGGAAATGAGAGAATGGTAAAACAAACATGGCAAAATGTTCACGACGTGCAGTCTTTGCAATTTTTTTCCTTAGTTTGAAATGATTTCACATTAAAAAGACAATATTGAACACATCGAATATATATATATATATATATATATATTTAAATTCCAGGAGTTTATAATGATAACCTAAAGAAAAAAGCCTCACTGGTCACTTTTGCAAAATGCTAGGCAACCAACTCAATTTGAAAACTGGTTTAAAAAAAAAAAGGATACAAGTATTCATACCACATTTTCAAAAAAAAAAACAAACTTATCTTGGGTTAACTAAACTGTTGAAGAAAACTTCCTCTCCTTAGAAGAATCCCAGAAAATAAAAGAAAACCTCCACTCTGCATCCTCTGGGCTAAGTCAGGAAATGACAGTCCTGGGAATAAATCCAGTCCAATACCTGTGTCTATAAATAAATCAGAATACAGCTAATCCATTTATTTACATAGTGTCTGTTTGACTACATTTATAAAAGTCACATTGAATAATTGTTGACAGATTGCAAAACTTAAAATATTTAATACTGAGCCCTTTACAGAAAGCTTGCCAGTTCTTTCAATAGGCAAAAAAATACAGCAGATCCTTGAATAATGTTTAACCTGATCATATTTCCTTGACACAAAAATATGGACATTGAAATGGCAAAAGCAGCATGGGGTTATGCGCTAGAGACTAAGAGGAAGGGAGGATGCAGAGCAATCTGAGCAAGAGCAGAACAGCCAGGCCATCAATAGGCAAGTACTATGTGATACCCATTGGTGATCACACAGTAATGACGGGTGGTCCAACAGGACTTCATACAAATGGCCAGGGCAAATGCAAGAAATTTTGCCACCTTAGACAAGAATCAAATTTAGCACTCTTATGTTCCCTGCTCTAAATGTCCTGCCTAAAACACATGCCATTTTAACCACCCAGGTGCCAGACATGCTCAATAGCCCCCCGTAGTTCTTACCCACAGCTTGCACTGCAGTGCTCTGCTGCTTTTGAAGAAACAGGCGCAGTGGGTTGGAGGATCCTCTTCCTGCACAGTTCCTGTTTCCTCACAGGAGACAGGAACAGCAGTAGCAGCTGCAATCTGCTGCAGTCAGCCAGGGGAAGGGTCATTTTTAAGCAGGGGAAGAAAGGGGCAGCTGCTTTTGCCCCTTCAACACACTGGGCCCGGGGCAACTGAACTATTCTTTTTGTCCCACGTTAAAGATGGCCTCTCATTTTATTAAAAATGAGACAAAATTGACATATTAAAAATGACAGGATGGTCAGTGAATATGAAAAAAATGGTACTGTCCTATTTAAAACGATATATATGGCCAGCCTAAAGATGGTTCATTCAACTTTGCTTTGCTGTGACTTTTAAGGGAAAAAATTGATTTCTGACTGGGGCCATTGTCTACGTGGAGTTTACATTTTTTTCCCAAGTCTGTGTTCTCTAGGTTTTGTTATATGTTTTTATTTTGTTGTTTAAAGTTGCAGTTTCCAAGAAACTATCGACAACAGTGAGGACTTTTTATGATGGTTAGTGATTCCCCCCTGCTCTCAAACTGTGAACACCATCAGAGGGACTCACAGGGTAAGTGCAGTCTTTTAAATGTCTTAGGAAAACACAGCAACATCTGTCAGACAGCAAAAGAACTGACAGCTTGAGGTAATTAGCGATGTCACCATTAGATCAAGTTATTTTGGATAATATTATACACTTGCAAAGTGGAGTTTTTAGCGGTTACTATGATCTCAAGCAAATCTTGCATACAATCCAAAGTGGAACAGGAAAAGAGGATAGTGGTGTCCCATCTGCTTTCAAGGTTTTAGAAATCTTGCAGTGCCCAAAAGATATACACATACCATTAGCTAGCAATTGTGGCTATTTAGGAATGAAATAAAATATTTTCCTTCTTTTCAATTTATGCATCTATATTTAAGTGGTTGCAAAATTTTTAGGACTTAAACACAAACTAATTTGTTTGAATCTAACCACTTAGGAAACAGAAACTAAGGGCACTGAGGAAAAAATTACTCAAACACTAAGGTGTCCATCAGTGACTGGTGAAACACTGAAGAGAAACTTTGTAAAAGACAATATTTAAGGCATGTCCTGATGGAGTAGCAGTTGTGTCTGCCACCTCTGGCCAGGCATAGTCCACATACATCCCAAAATCCCAGGTTCGTGTCCGGGGACCAGAGGGCTACAACCAAAATGAACAATTAAATAAAATAAATAAAAATGCTTCTTCCTCCTTTCTCTTCTTACCTGCCTGCTTGCTCAACTTCATTCCTGACTGCATCTTTCCTTTAAAAAAAAAAAAGAAAGAAAAGAAAAACAGACAACATTTGAGCCCATTGAATAGTCTTAATATTACAAATGAGACTTCCAGAAACAATGTGCTTCTTGATAAGATACAACAGGAGTACAAAACACCACCTATAAAAGCTTGATTTAAAAATCAAGTCTGAACATGATTAAGTTTCTAGCCTTAACTTACTAATTACTTAAGTAGGCTGAGACAAAAATGTGACATGGCTTTTGGGTCCCCTTAGCAGACTGAGCCCAGAGCAACTCAACTACCCCTTTAGCCCTACATCACAGATGGCCCTGCTTTATTAAAAACAGGACAAAATTGATGGTCAGAAAATAAGAAAACAAATGATACTGTCCCATTTACAATGGTGTATATGGTCGGCCTTTCCATAAGGTCTATATTCTTTATTGTGTGACCAACGAAGTCTCTGTTTCATTAGCTTTGGTTAGCTAGTGAATCAACAGAGATGTCCTTTATTAAATGCCTGGAAGCAAATTTTTTTTAGAAGTTTTAAGTACAGCCAAAATACAAAAAAACGAAACAATAACACCCTCTCCTAGTCTTTGCCAATTAGCTTTGTGTTGGGGTACTTTTTCAATGCTTAACCAGACAGGGTACAACTCTATTTAAGCTTTCACTTAGTGCTTGCACAGAGACTGAAGATCAACCAGAGATGACACCTCAGTATCTTCTCAGTATTTTTCTATGCCTGAGTCCAGAATAGGACATGTATGCATATGCCTTTCTTGATTCCACAGAATAAGAGGGATCTCTACAAAACCAGATTCCCAAAAATATCTTCTTTCCCACCTCGTCTTTCCTAGTGTTTTTGTTTTTTATTTGAGGGAGGAGGGTCTGTTTATTGCTTGCTCCAATTTTTAGACTTTGATGGTAGTGTTTAGTATATTTGCTTTCAATGTTTTAGACAAATACTGCTTGGGAAGATATCTCAGCCCTGAGGAGGCTTGGAGGAAGGCAAAACAAAGGCAAGCCTTGGAGGCAAACCTTCAGAAAACCATCAGATAGGTCAAAATACACAATTATAATTCCTTGAAAATATGTCCATATTGCTCTCTTTGATACTAGCAAACTACACAGGGAATGTGGAATGCAATTTTCAAGGCCACGACCAAGTTGGAGAGTGAGAAATGATGACAGAAATTAGTAAAATTTTGCAGTCTTTTTTTTAAAGTTTTCCCCTAGCTGTAAGTTTGTTTGTTTTTTTAGATTCTAGAGTTTATCCCCAACCCCCAAAGTTGATTCTGAAATTTTCTCAGCTTATATGTTGTTTTTACGGAGAACAGTTTTCATTTTCTCTATTCTACCATTTTTGCTGATGTCACCATTTATTTTTGTGCTTCTCAATCTCACCTAAAATTATTTTCTCGGTCTGGAATGCAGAGAAAGAAGAAAACTTTGCTATCACTGAAACCTATCAAAAGAATGTATTGCTGATTTGATGACAAGGCCAAAGAGCAGTTGCAAAAGTTTTTGAATAACTACACAGGCAGTAAAATAGCTTTTATCACCTTTCAAGGCAATACTCCTTACACCCCCTGCCTTGCAATTGCCAAGACTTCAATACAGGCAGTTGCAGGCAGGTAGTTTGAGAAAACAATTTATGAAATAAGTCCTCAGTTTGAAATCTAGCTCTTTTGCCATAGTTGTTTGACCCTGGGTAAATTCCTAGAACTGTTTTCTTTTTCTGTAAAATAGGAATAATATACACTTCTAGAATTATGGCAAAGACTTGGCAAGAAATTACATGAAAAATATTATATTTATATTAATGCAAGATATTAGTTATTTGTTAAATTTGGATTTTTTAAATTTGAATCATCATATTACAGCACATTGTTTTTCTTCTGGCTTTCTTTTGAAACAAAAAAGAAAACATGTTTTCCTATGTAAGAAGGGCTTAGGTGTTGCCATATGCTTTTTCAGAGGATCTACCTTGAGCTAACTTTTTATAACGAGCACATTAATTTTATTTAGAGTGTAGGTTTATTTGGGAGAAATTGTTAGGGATGGGAGAAGATGCTAAACTCTTCCCAAAGTCTCTCTAGCCTAAAGGCTAATTTGTTAACACATTTAAAAAAAAAAAAAATCAAACAACAGACATGCCCTGGTGGAACAGTGGTTAAGCCAATAGCCTCTAAAGGATGCAAGCCATACCTCTGGGTTCAAGTCCCGGGGCGGTGAGGGATGACAGTATAAACAACTATAATGGAAATAAAATTAAAAAATCTTCTTGCCTTTCTGCCTACTTACCTTCATCTTCATGCCAGCCTGTACCTTTCCTTAATAAAAATAAATTTTAAAAAATCAAAAACAAATCCAAGTGTCTAGAGGTGGGAGAGAGCGCTAACGCATTTTTTTCTTTCCCCAAATCAGCTTCCCTGAGATTCCAGGACGTTAGGAGAGCGGAGAACACCAGCCAGGAAGGTATGAGAAACAGATAATGGGAGGTCAATCTTTAATGAAGAAGCCACATTAGCCCTTTCTCTGGTGTCCTCTGGAGCTGTAAGAACTGCAGGTGATCCCGTCTCTCTAAGAGGCCTCCAAGCTCAGACAGGTGATCGGTACCAGCGCGAACATCACCAAGCAGACCAAAGTAGACTCGCCCACCTGCGCGGCCTCGCCTCCTGAAACACCGGGCGGAGCTGCGCGGCGAGAGGCGGGGCGATAGTCGCAGGGCTCTCTGGGAGTTGTAGTGCGCAGTGGGGGGAGGTTTGGCCGCGGCCGCCCCAGTTTAGCGCGTTCAGAACTCCATCTCCCGCCGGCCCTCGCGGCCTAGGCCGTTGCCTCTTCCTGTTCAAAGGACCAGAAACCCCGCAGCAGCAAATCAAGATTAGGAAAAGGGTCCGTGCTGTGTCGCCGACCTCCCGGGGCTTGAAGGATTGGCCTGTTCAGGTAGAGTACATTTCTTGATGTTGCAAACTCTCCACTCGCGAGGGAGCGGCGGGTAACCGAGAGGAAGCCGCGGGAACGGTTGAGCCTACTGTGGAGCAGCTGTCACCCGGAGTTCTTTGGTGAAACGCTTCAGAACAGTTGCTTCTTGGGGGAGCGGTGAGTCCACGGCGGGACGGGAGGAGACCGCTCCAGAGAGGTGGCGCGCACTCTTCACTCGGCTCGGGTGTGGGAAAGTCGGGCTCGCACTGGTGCTGGGAGAATCCGAGGGCTGCGGGAGTCGATCTCTGCCAGAGCCTTAGAGAAAAGGCAGGGTTATGCTATATTAACTGCCGGGAGAGAGAAGAACGGCGAACTGGGTCGGGGGGCTTGAGGAATGGAGGTTGCTTTTCCTATCGAGGAGGAAAGAGCTAGAGAGGGAAGCTGGGGGTAGGAAACTCCCTGCTCTTGGAGCTCGGACCTTAGATAGAGGTGAGGTTGGAGACAGATAAGTCCTTACCACGCTTTTCTCTTACAATTGTCAGAGCGAGTGCCTTGATAGCAGGTGGTTTAACATCGTTAGGTGCCTTAGAATAATAGAGCTGGAAGTGACTCAGAGCAGATAGTCAAGCGCATTCTCACTTTGCAGTTGAGGAAGCTGAAGTCCACCAAACTGGGAGAAACGGGCTAGCACAGTAACCAACCAACCAGTTAATGGCCAACTTAACAGAAACCTCATTTCCTTTATTCCCAAGCAATGCCTTCATCTATTGCTGAGAGCAGTAGTTATGCGAACTCTGTTCGCTTTCCTTTTTGCTTTTTATGCTGACATTCGCAGGATGACATTGCAGGCAGCAACCGCTAAAGGGAAAGTTTTGGGTTTTTTTGTTTTTTCCAACTTTTCAATAAGTCAAAGAATCCCTTTACTTGAATAATCTTGCCTCACAGTTACAAACAATGTTAAAATCAAAGGTTGGTAAGAAATTATGACATCACGTGTAATTCCTTTGCCCCAAAATACAGTTCACTTTTCCTTCCCCAGTATGTTCCTATTGGACCTCTGAAGTTAGCCTTGGATTTCCTATCTCAGTCCAAATGCTGGTATCTCTATACACATAAACACTTATTTTAGAATACCCTAAGGGTTTACAATAAAGGGTAAACAACAGAGGAAGGGAATACCAACCCGAATTAGAAATAAAAATAATTTATAGTATCTTTTAAAAAAAGAAATGAGCATAAAAGTAAATCAAAAAAATTAAGAGTTTAAAAATTTCAGCACTCACCCTGGTGGAGCAGCGGTTGGGTCAATTGCCTCCAAAGGACTGCAGGATACATACCCCTGGGTTGGAGTCCCAGGTCCAGAGGAAAACAAACAATGTAAACAACTAAAATAGAAATAAAATGCTTCTTCCTCTCTCTTCCTGCCTTTCTGCCTACTATCCATCATTCCTGCCTGCACCTTCCCCTAAAAAAAAAAAAAAAAAAAAAGAATCGCAAAAGATGTATTAAAATTTTTTCTATCAGGTTTGCATTTTATAGTACATTTTTATTTCAGTCCTTTGCCAGTATTCTTTCTTTTTGCCTAAACATAACTTAAAGGCATTTAGAGTTCCATGGGAGATATCCCTTGGTATCACTGTGTTGTTTTATCTGGTAATTTATTTATTAGGCCACATTGTCCTTCAGCACTGTCAAACCTAACACCCTTTAAAGCATTTATTGATGAAATTGGAATTATATTCTACTATCACATCAAAATTGGAGCATTGTCATTCCCTTTGACTGACTGTTAAATGAATCATAGGGAAGAAGTTTAGATCATTTTGTTACTAGACTTTATCTCAGTTACAGTCTTTTACAGAAGAAAACATATGTAGCATAACTAACTGCTTTCACCTGGCTTTTTTTTAATGGTGTGGTCCAGGGGAACCACACTTTTGCATTGACGTGCTCCAGATATGGATAAACACTGACCAAATTTGGCCTGCTGCAAGATTATACACTTTCAATAAAGTTTTATTGGAACACAATCATGCTCATTTATTTATATTTATGTGTTATCTCTGACCCGTCAGAGGAATAAAATATTGTCAACTCCTGGGCTAGTAAACTGAATATATAAACTGTAAATATAATATTTGAAACCCAACCATCCACCAACATACTAGGTAAAAAAAAAACTATTTCAGTCTCTGAAAAATGAACATATAAATACTTACATGGTGGATCCATATTGCATTTTTTGAACAAAAATTAGTGTGTCTTATTGCAGACTGATAAAAATATAGATTGATAATGCTTTTTATTGATATGCTTATTTTAAATAGATATGCTTTTGGTAGTTTCTAAGCCTCATGTGGAAAAGACTCACATTTTTTGAGCTATTTTGATTCTCACAGTCGATACCTTTTAAAAATATCGTATGAGCATTTGAGCTTTCTTTGATTACTATCTATGTCCTTTTATGAAGATAAATATTTCAATATAGACACCAACAAGCAAGTCAGTAAGCTGTTGTTTTCCTGACATCCCATCCTAAAACCAGTCTTAAGAAAAAGAATTAAGGGTTCATTATTAAATGACGTAACTTTGTCACTAATAGTCTTGCATCTGGTTGTTGTAAAGCTCAGAAGACTGAGATATTAGACATGACTATGCCTCTTTATAGCTCCCTATATCAGTGCTATGTCTATGGCAAATAAATGCTATAGGAGTATTTAACATTTTCGGTAGTCATTGGTAGCACTACTCTGGGTTATCTGTGTAATATTAGCTATGGCTCTAATTCACCTCTTAACCTAATTCATCAAGCTTCAGAATATCTTATAGTTATATTCATGAAAACATTACGAAAGTATTAAATTTTCTTTGAAACAGCATTCTTGGGGAATTTGAAGTTCAGGCTAATTGACAAATTGAGGCAACTGAAAATTACCAATTTCTTCATATTTACTTGAATATTGTTCTGTCATTGATTGAATGAATGGAATAAAGGACTTCTGACGCATTTTCAATTTAAGAGCCATTATCACTTTTCTGCTCATTTGGAATGAATAGCTAATTTGACAGTGCCACAGCATTTCAGATTTGCTCAGAACACATATATGGTTAAACTGTCATTTATGTTATTTCTAAATGTCTATCACATGTCCCTCAACTTTGATTATCACTTTTTGGTAAGGCTGGCAGAACTGCTCTAGATTTTCCATTTCTGGTTTTCTAACATTCGATCTTGAGTGAAAGTGTTACTCTTTAGGAATTAAAAGAACCTCTATTTGTAAACCACACTCACAGTTTAGTGTAGGAGTCAATATTACAGAAGGCACTGGCTAACAGTGCATCAGGAAGAGAAGCCATATATGTCTACTGTTGTTTACACAGATCTTTTTTCCAACTCTGACTGGCCTATGACCTTTCCTCTGTTTCACTGCCCCTGGAGGATTATTTTTGGTTAAGGAAATACCTAGTCTTGACATGCAAACCGTCCCCCCCCAAAAAAAAAAAAAAAAAAAAGGAAGAAAAAGCAGCAAGAGAGAAATTCATCTAGTTTGCTTCAAGTAAAATGGGTGTTTCAAATTTACAGTCCAGATAACTGCACACATTTTAAACCTTTCTAGTCCTACCTGTGTTTTAAAGCGTTTAAAGCCATTTACCATTTTAGGTATTACTACTGTTTTACTTACAAATTTAAACAGGTCCTGATTTTCAGATTTTTCTTTCATCTTCCAGATAGCCCACTTCATTGAAAGCAAACTTTACAGTACACTGGAAATACCATTTGAAATCAAAGTGGCCTGGTTTCAATGCCAACTGTGGCTTTATTAGCAAAGTAATTTTTCGGACTAATTATTTCTCTGAGCTTCATTTTTTTTTCCTCTGTAATTCATAGGTAATATCTGTTTCCCAAACACTGTTTAGTTGCTTCTAAACAACATGAAAAACATGCCAGTAATGGACTTTTTTTTTTAAAGGAAAGGTGCAGACAGGAATGAAGAAGAGCAGAGGTAGGACAGGAAAGAGGAGAGAAGAGGAAGAATCATTTCAATTATTTTATTTAGTTGTTCTTCTTGGTTGTTCCTACTGGTCCTGGGACAGAAACTCAGGACACTGGGACATATGTGGCCTGCGTCCAACCGCTACTCCACCAGGACGCCTGGTGTGTTATCTATTTAGTAATAACTGTTATCTATTAAGTAATAGATACTTAATAAATAAATGTTAGTTCCATCTTCCACTGCTTTTCTATTGACTTGTCTTTTTCTTGAGTTTTTCTCCAGATACCCAGTTTTCTTCTTCAGAAATGAATTCTTTCCCCTTAAGTCTTATTTGTTTGTGACAGATCAATACTTGTATGCAGCTATGCTTCCTTATCTTTTTTACCTCACTGAATTTACTCATTTTATAAAAGGCATGTAGATATGTCACCCTATTTTATTTCAGACCACTCGAGCCAAGATGTAATTTTGCTAGGTACTTTTAAAGAGAAAAATTTATAATATTGCTTTGTTTATTGAACAATCACTATAGACCAGGATGGAAGAAGCATTTTTTATATATTTGTTTGCTTGGTTCCCCCAGGTCCATAGGCTTTCCGTAGCCTGCACGCCAACCTTCCCAACCACAAAGGTGTACCCAATATTTTCTCTCTTTTCCAAGCTTTTGATTCCTATACCATGTCACTAAGAAAGCAATACTTACCTTAATTTAAAATATATTTCTTATTGATATTTAATACATAATGTTTAATGTTTAACTTATATCCGTAGAACACCCCCTCCCCCCCAATAAAAAGGAAAGGTATGGGCAGGAAGGCAGGAAGAGAGAGGAGGAAGAAACACTTTATCCATTTTATTTAGTTGTTCTTCTTGGCTGTTCCTGCTGCAAATTCAGGTCCTTGGGATGTACACGGACTGCATCCAACCACTGTTCTACCAGGGCACACCAGAACTGACATTTCTAAGTTAATGATATTAGCAGGACTAGTCACCCTAGTTTTATAAATTAATGGATCAAAGTAATCTTGAAAAATCCTGACTTAAAACTTAAGACCGAACAAGTTAACTGGATTATTTATTATGTAAAGGAAAGGACTGAATGATAAAGCTTCTGTTTTTGCTTCTCCACTAACTCAGTTTTGATTAAATTACATAACTTTATCTCAGTTACTTCCATCTTAGTAAGATTTTAATAAGTTAATGGATAAGGCACACTTTATATTCAAGAGCATTTCTGATGTTCCACATTTGAATATGTGCAGTTAATGATACATGTTTTCAGTGGTCACGTAAACATTTTACCTTAAAAGAATGAATCTTGCACTGATTCGTTACAAAGCCAGTTTGGGAACTAGGATCAGCTGTTGGTGTAGATTTGAATTAAAAGGAAAATGAATTGAAAATTAGAACTGGTTTTTAGCATCTTAATAGATTTTATTTATTTAAGTGATTTAGGACAAATGATCTCACTTCTGGTGTTCATAAATTATAATTTGTTAAAGTTTACTGAAGATACAGATTTTTTAAAATAATTTTTATTGTAGTAATTATTCTATACATTAAAATAATTTCCTGTGTATAGGTTCCCCATTCCTTAGCTACATGTTAACACAGCATGCCCTCCACCAAATCACCAGTATTCTTCACTATTACCTAGTGGAGTCCACCACCATTAATCAACCCCCTGCCATTTCCTATTAGTAACCTCAGTTCTGTTACAAGTGTCCAAGGGTTGGTTTTGTTTTGTCTGTTCCTTTGTTTTGTCTATTCACATTCTATCTGTGAGTGAGGTCATTTGGTATCTTTCTTCTTTAACTTAATTCACTTAGTATAATCCCCTCTAGGTCATCCATGTCAATTCAAATGACAAGATTTCGTCTCTAAGGGCTGTGTAGTATTCCACTGTATATATGAAGATAGACATTTTGACTTAAAATTTTTATTCTTATTTTTGTAGTACCTCAGTATATTGTGAAGGCTCATTGAGAACTTGTTGAATAAATATGTAATTCAGAGTTTACTATTACTCAGTATTTTAATTCTTATCATAAAATAATCATTTTTACCCTCATACTGTCTTTATAAGATACAGAAATAAAACTCCTCTTGTTTGGAGACAGTAGTATTTTAATTCCTTTTTTTGTGAAAAGTTAGACCTTAATATTTTTAATATTATGTGTTGGTGTTCAATAGGACTAAGTTAATGAGAACTTTGATATAAATGGTAAGCTGCAGAGCAAAAGAGGAAAATAGAAAGGTTATAAACAGAAAGTATACATATTTGGGAAATAAAACATGTTACCAACGTCTGTCACATAATAATAGCATGTTGACAGTATTTTCCTAGTTCTTCATTACTGAAGAATTGTTCAGTTAAAAAAAAAAAAAAACCTCAAGAGGCTACTTACGTTAAAGAACAAGTATTGTCATTTCATTTTTATAGGAATAATAATACATTTGAACATTTATTTTCTCGTGCATTTTCTCATTTAATTCTGAAACACCCTAGGGAGGTAGATGTTATTATTTTAGTTTTGCAAATGGGAAAATCATCTCCTGGAGATTTTGATTAGTCTTAATTTACGCAGGTTGTGAGTGGTGTATACAAGATTGCTGA
Organism: Solenodon paradoxus; assembly: GCA_004363575.1. Classification (NCBI taxonomy): domain Eukaryota; kingdom Metazoa; phylum Chordata; class Mammalia; order Eulipotyphla; family Solenodontidae; genus Solenodon; species Solenodon paradoxus. Next base: position 128,287 of record RJWH01001340.1, on the reverse strand, counting down.
CCCAAAGCTCCCTTTTCTTTCTACGCTGACATAAATGCTGCATTTAGAAAAAGAAGAACAGCAGACCTAAGACTCCATTAAACAAATTCAGCAACAATAAACTATACTGGTATTAAAGAAAAACTCAGCCAGAACTTTTATCTGCGAATGAAAACAAGATTTTTGTTTGGAATCTATAGAGAATTGCAATTTGAGACCATCACTCAGGGCCATGTAAATGAGGGGAAGATACAAAGCTTATATAGACAGAGATGCTTCTTATAGTAGACTAGTAAAGTTCTTTAAAACAGAAAATTTAAACATGCAAAAGGGAGAGAAGTGTACATACTTGGGCATAAGTTGTCCTCGAGAAGACTTGCTCCCATCTTTCTAAACTCCCTAACACCAGGTGTCAGGATGCTGGGTGATAGATACATTTGTAAATCCAGGTGACCAAGCAGGCAGTCGTAGTAGAAATGTCTGCGTTCTACTCTCATAATGGTTCCCTAATTCAGTTTTGGATGCTCCCTTTATCCATTTGAATATTATTTCTCAGTCTTCTCTATATTTGTTTTTAAGACTCTGGACTATAACAAGAAACAGAAGACAAGTGATGAAAGAAAAAGGAGAAAAGCGTAGGAAAGACAATGGCATAGTGGCAAAGAATACAAACTCTACTTAAGACTGTCTAGGTTTGATTTCCAACTGTCATTAACTTGGTAACTAGCTACTCTTTTTCTCTATAGCATCTATAAAATGAAGATAATAATAGTAACTTGTGAGGTGAGGAGTAAAGGTAAAGCACTTGCCTATAAGTTTTAAAATATGCTTCATTTTATGGAGTTCTGTGGTTGTCTTTATAGACATATAAATGTGAAATATAAGCATCCATGGAGGAAAGTACATAAAACTTGTATTTTGGATAATTATAAAGCAAATGGCCATGTAACCAGAATCAAGTTGAAGAAATGGAACATTACCATCCCTTCCTATACTTCCCTATAGCACCTCCTGTGTTCACATCTAGAACAGGATTTCTCCACCTCAGAACTACTGATATTTTGGGCTGGATGATTCTTTGTTGTAGTAGGCTGGCCTGTACATGGAGGGATGTTTAGTAGCATCGCTAGTTTCTACCCACTGGGTGCTAATAGCACTTTCCCCATTTATAGCAAATTGGATGAGGCCAACTCCCTTATTACACCTGTCTACCACTCTACCTGCCATGTAGAAATACTGTACAGGGATCAGTGTAGAAGGAGGTAATTCCATTAAAAAGCTATTAAAGGGTGTGTCCTGGTGGCCTAGCGGTCTAGTACACCCTGGGAACAGTCCCACATGCATCCCGAGGTCTCAGGTTCAAGACTCAGGGCCAGGAGGAACAACCAGTGTAAACAATTAAATAAAAATAAAGTGCTTCTTCTGCCTCTTTCTCCCCACCTGCCTATTTGCCTTTATTCCTGCCTGTACCTTTCCTTTAAAAAAAAGAAAAAGCTTTTGTAAAATTCTTTGTATGAAATGGTGGTCAGATTCTCCATCTATTTGAAAATTTCCTGATGGAGTGAATGTACACTGAGAAAAAGAAGTCATGAATGATTCTAAGGATTTTGGCCTGAGCAACTTAGAAGTATGGAGGTGCCATCAACTGAAATTGGGAAAACAATGGGTAGAATAGTTTGGGAGAAAAAAGAATAAGTTCAGTTTTGGATTTGTTATTTTTGAGTTGTTTATTGTATCCAAGTAAAGATGTTAAATACAGTCTATACATATGTCAAATTATTATGTTGTGTCTAAAATGAATATGGTATTATGTCAATTATATCAATTAAAAATAAGAAGCAATTGAATATGCATGCCTGGAATTCAGGAAAGAAGTTTTGGATAGAAGTATGAACACGGACACACCCTGGTTACGCATGGGTTAAGTCTGCAGCCATGACAGTCCTTGTGAAGCCCAAGGACCTGGGTTCACAATGTGGCACCATTGTTTTTTTTTGTTTCTCTTTTTTGTTTCTCTTTTTTGTTTCTCTTTCTTACTGCCTGCCTGCCTACTTGCCTTAACTCCAGACAACTTCCCCCCCCCCAAAAAAAAAAAAAAGTGCACCCTAGTGGAGTGGAGTAGTGTTTGGTCAGCTGTCTTCAGCCTAGAGTGTAGTTCACATACATCCCAAGGGGCTGGGTTTGCGGCCTGGGGCCAGGGAACTCCAAGATGAACAACTAAATAAAATAAAGCACTTCTTCCTCCTCTCTCTTCCTGTCTGCCTGCACCTTTCCTTTAAAGGAAAAAATAAATAAAAAAAAAAATTTAGAAGTTGTCTATATCAGATCTTTCTACAATGATGAAAATTGAGTCCTAACTCTGAGCTTTTATCTTCTACTTCCTAGTACCTCACTAGTTCTTGAAAACCTCAGCCCAATTTCTCCTGGAACAGCAGTACCCTAGGAACAGAAGCAACTTCCTTGAAATATTTACCTCTCTAGGTTCCTTAACTTCACCTACACATGACCTGATTTTCCTCACCATTTTTGAGACTTTTCAAAAGATATTTTTAATATTTTATCCAGTATTTCTGGTCTTTCGTAGGACAATGGGCCCAAACAGCCTAATTTGTTTTATTACTGGAAATGGATTGCCCTACTTATCTTTTATTAAACTGAAAAGCTTAATTTCATTTCATCTTAGCAAGCTTCAGATAAAATTAATGTTCTAGGCATATCTTATTTTAAACAGATATCTTCGCAAATTCTCATCATTTTCCAATTTCTTATACATGCAGATGTATTACTTATTAATAGTAAAATAATTTAAAATTAAACTTTAAATGATCTTTTCTGATTATAGGATTGACATCAGTGCTTTAAGTCCGAGACAAAATGGCCAATATGGAGAGTGATACTAGGCATCTTCTCATCCCTGAGGTTGATCATGAAATAAATCCTGGGCCTATGAATATCCAGTTTGATTCATCAGATATAAGATCCAAAAGGTAAGTGTTTCAAATAAAACACTGTTTCTTAATCAGTATTTTTGATTTAAAAAATAAAGCTTATTATAACTAAACAGATATAGCTTTGATTACAAAACAGTCAGTTCCCTACCTTTATATCTGTATACGTAAGAGAATAAATATGAATACTATTTTCTCATTTATACTTGACTTTTTTGGCTAAACACATCTCATGGACAAGGAGTTGGGGTAAATTTTACAAAGTATGATGCTTTTATATAATTTATTTAACAGATTATATTTGCTTACCTTCTTGCTGCGAGGTAATATGCTAGGTGCTGGGAACAGAACAGTAAAAATAATATATAGTCTTCACTTTCATTGAACTTAAATTCAAGCAAATTAAGATAATTTGATTCTTATATTTATTTTATTGCATACTTGGAGTTCCCCAAAGAATCCACAGAAAAATTATAAATAATAGTGAATTCAGTAAAGTATTTTAAAAAAGGCAAAAGTAAAGATAGCATTCTGATAAGAAAATGTAATGGAAGAAGGATAAAGTACTTAGGAATAGCCTAGGAATGTGCAAATTCTAAATAAGAAAAACTTCAGAATGCCCCCCATGAACCTAAATTAAAATTTAGAGTGTTTCTTTGAATCCGAGATACTGATTCTAAGTTATACTGTTTGTTTTTTAATATATCACTAAGATAAACTTAATATCTCTGATGTAACAATTTCTTAGGACTTTGAAAAAATTTGTGTACTTACCAAACTCTTTTTTATGTGGTATTTTATTATAAATCTTTATCTTACGCAAATATGAAAAGGAAAATGTAAACAAAATACATTCATATATTACTAACATTTCACCTTTAGAATATAATTCTTTTGAGTCATTTTTTTGGCTTGGTGTTTTTTTCCTTACACACAGAATTTTTCTTTATACTATTAAGAGCATTGATCATGTAGCATTTCTTGAAAGAATTTTCTTCCAAATCTTTGACACTTTCTTTTAATTTTGCACTTCCCTGATCTTACCAGAAGGTGTCACAGAAGATTTCTTCCTCAAATGGTCCCAATATGACCTGGTGAACAGTATGACCAGGAGTGGCAGCCACCTGGTATTATGCCTTACTACTCTTATGACTTCCACCTGAGGACAGTGATGAAAAGATTTCCTGGATGACAAGATAATGCCCTTATTTTAGAAATATTTAAATGTGTATATTAGATCAGTAATATGTGACATGTTGCATAAAGGTGTGTTCTGCTCTCAGTGAGAAGACTCTAAAATCAAATGTCATGCTCTTTTGTTTGTTTTTGTTTAAAGGAAAGGTGCAGGAAGGAATAAAGGTGAGTTGGCAGACAGACAAAAAGTGAGTCGAGGAAGAAACATCTTTATGTTGTTATTATTTAGTTGTTCACACTGGTTGATAGCCTCCAGGCCTGGCATTTGAACCCAGTATGTGGTTCCCAGTATGTGGGTATGTGGCTTCCTCCTTTTGGAGGTGATTGACCTAACGGCTGCTCCACCAGTACATGCTGCTCTTTACATTTTAATCCATAAATTTAATGTAATCCTTTCCCCTAAAATGACATTCTAAAAGTTTATATGGCCCAGCAATTTCACTTCTAAGCATTAATTCCCAATGTCAAATAACTTATCTACAAAGTAGTTTAATGCCATATTTTTTATGATAGCAAAAAATTGAAGACAGCCAAAATACCTTTTCTTACAGGACTTGATAAATAAATTATGACACAGTCATACAATGAATTATTTTTCACCCATTAAAAAGGAGGAATTAGCTTTATTACACATCAGTTTGAAACAAGTCTTCAGCTTGTTTTAAGTGAAAAAAGCAAAGTGCAGAGCAGTGTGTATGGCGTACTACCATTTGGGTAAAAATAAATCATTAAATTATGTGTGATATAATATGTGTAAATTATTCTGAGGAATAAATAGGAAACTGCAAGCTTGATTGGTTGCCTTCTCAGAGATAACTCAGTGCTCATAATGAGAGGTGTGGCAGATACTTTTAGGTAACAACTATTTAACCCAACTAGCTAGCCATTCTTTTCCAGCAGAATTCTAATTTTGCTAAAGGTTCAAGTGGTTTCCAATCAGAGATGAGAATTAGTTTAAACCTAATTTTGATCATCCATTTTCCATTTTCCAGGTGCTTAATTTTTTCAGTCTTGCAGCTAGAGCTAGCATGTGAATGTATCACATGAGAAATTCATCATTGTCATTTATAGTGGCCATCACAGAAGATAATGAAGTGAATCCTATCGTTTTCACTTGTATGTTCCAACATCTGTGAATATGAGAACTAATGAATGCATAGGATTTTCATGAAACCTCTAAATTCTATGGTAAATAATTGACCACTGTGACCATAGAACATAAGTCATTAAAGTTCATTCCATTGCAATTAGTTGTCAGGAGTTCAAACAGTTTTCTGAAAATTTGTTTAACCATGTAGATTAAATGGAAAAATGCTTTCTATAATGAAACTTATCAAAATGAGAAGGAATCAGTTACTTATAAACATAGGATCACTACCTAGGTAAGCACATTTTAAGATAAGGCAGATATTTATGAGGACTGAATAATACAGAATGCTAATTTACTTGTCAAATAATTTCTCCTCTTAAAGAGCAGAATTATAGTTTATTATTTGTTGAGGAAAAAAGGAGTACCATAAAAATATTTCTATTTTTATACTTATATACAGACTTATATACATAAATAAAACTCGAACATTGTGGAAAATGTATCTTCTATTAGAAAAACCAGCTTAGATGACTATTTCCAAATTTCAGTCATTTTTAGAATCACAGTATGACTGGTGAATTGCCATTGCTATGTATGTAACATTATTATATATATATATTTTTTTAAATCTATTTACTTTTTAAAATTGGGGTTAATTTAGCCTCATTTTTACATATTTGTTATTGATGGATTCAAAGTATTGTTTCTACTTTTTTCTAATATGTATTGCATAAGTACCAGATAGTTAAAATAGCATTTATCCTGTGCTTTAGGGACACTATATTCAACTGTCAGGAGTGCAGAAAACATTTGATATTTTTAGATTGCTTATCTTGTTTAGTTTGTAGCCAATTCTATCTCTTCCACTAGGTGGCAGTCAAAGTCATGTAGCAGTTGAAATATACCGATTTTAAGAACTGCTATGGACAGAGTGTGCAGGATCTGCTTACCATTTTGGTGGAACTGGGATCTTACTAGATTTTAATAAAAGAATGAGCTTTCGCTGTAATGAAAAGAGGCATGTCATAAATATTTGGATCTTTCGGGGGAACTTCTGCAAACGAAACAAGACCTCTTTTCCCTTTGTAGGCCTTTTCTCCCTCATTGCTTTTCACCTGATCTGGGATGGAGTGAGGAATGTGGGTGGAGAGAGGAAAAGTTTAGAAATCACCCATGCTGCATGGGATATATTCCATTGGCAATCACTGGTCTAAGAACTTGTTTTCCTGCTTTTCCCATACTTTCTTGCAACCAAACATAGAGCTGGTATTCAGGATTGCTTCATACTTTGCTTCTGCTCTGGGAGCAGTCTTTTGGGAGTTGCCCATTCCCGCCAGCCTAAAACCGAATCGTGAAGTGGTTAATTTGTTCCCTTCCTTTTCAGTTTTTCTCTATTTCTGTGTCTACCATCTTTCCCAAAGCCTGATGCTTTCATGCTTCTCTAGGTATGCACGTTGTTTAGCAGCACAGAAATTCACTTAGGAATTCCCTCTAGGCAGTGTTTTATGAAACACATTTTTCGTCTGGCCCTGTTCACCAGTCCGATTCTTGCAGGGTTCTTTTGTCTGTGTGGTGTTATAATGGAAAACAATCTTAAATGCTAAAGACCTACCTATTCATTTTCCATGACTATTTGCTTTTTTTGAAGGAAGCCTAATCTAAAGATTAAATTTTCCTAATGGATAGCTTTTCAAATACCTCCTGTAAGCCAGGGGACTAGAGGAGGCCACTGAAAAATAGGCAGCATTCCTAAGCCCTTCCAACACACTACAGTGTTCTGTGAGCCTGTTTTTTTTAAAACACCTACTACTCTGCACATCTGTAAACTGGCCTCTACTGTTTCCCCTTTCAGTAATACTGTCAATGAATAGCAACCTGAATTGCCTTTTTTTTTTTTTTTTTTTGTACTTGTGGTCCTAGGTGTTAGAGGGAATAACTAAGCAAGGTAAGGAGTTTATTAATTTGTAAAAGTAGATCTTGGCCCAATTAACAGTGATTAGAAGTGATTGTACAGATTTCAACAAAAGATAAAAAAGTGGTTTTCCCTGCAGGGTTGTTCTAGAGCTACGTAAATTAAATAGATGACTGTTCTCGATCAGGGTCTGGAGCCGATGGCCAACTCGCTGATTGTGTTTATTACTTTTGTAACCTTTCCTTTCTTCTTTTCTTTTCCTCCTGCTATCTTTCCTGATCCTTCTTCCTCTTCAACCGAGTTCTCCACCCCTCTTCTTTCCACTTTCTACCATTATTTTTCCTCAGTGAAACTTTTCGACTAATGCTTTTAAAGAGGGCAGTCCTGTTCTTGGAATTAGAAATGCCATAAATTTAAGTACAGATATGTGTTAGTTAACAGTAGCTTCTGAGAAATGTATGACAGTCATCATAGAGTATACAAACCTAGATGTACAGCCCACTACACACTACTGACTACATACGGACTGAAATATTCTTATGCCATACATGACTATATGGACCTTTTGAAAATGGGATATTTCTGTTCCTATTATAATGCTATTAAATTCTTGGTTCTTTTTTCTCATTTTTAACAGAACTCTTTTACCCAGAGTTGCTTCTGTTTCTTTCCCGAGATCTGTCTATCCTGATATTTTTGTTTGTTTCATTACCTGGAAGCTAGTTGTGTTTTATTTTCTTCCCTTTCTTCCTCCCTCATTAACATTATTTGGAGAGGCCTGAAGAAGAGGGGGCCTAATTGAGTTTGACCGGTTGCTTATTAGGGCCATGTCAAAAATGTGTTTTACTGGGTGGGAAAAAGGATAAAGAATTAGACTGGCATCTTTCTCTGTCTACTCAGAGAAGTATCCAGGTATATAGTCATAAAAGGTTTTAGTGAAATAGTGTAATTATTTCCAGAGCAATAAAACCAATTCCAAGTATGCAACAAGAAAATTGAAACTCCTTATAAAAAATCAGATCTAAAAACTGATGTTATTTAATATAATCACATGAGATGCCAGAATCTTGTTAAGCTCGATGAATGACTATAGCACAATTATAAAGAATTGATATTGTAAAACTAATGTATTAAGATTTCGTATCTTTGTTTTGCCTGCTATTTTTTTGGTCTTAGTCTGAAATTGTTCCCAAAAGTCTATCACATAAGTTTTTCTATGACTTCTTGTTTTAAGATTTCTTCTTACACTCTATTCTTTATTCTTTTGTCCCTAGATATGATTTTCAAAGTTTTTTAAATATTAAGAGGTAAATGAATGCCTTAACATTCCAAGTTATGAATTGTATTTTCTATACACTAACTTTGGTGCTATGCTTTAAAAAATCAAAAGACCTGACTCATTGTCAAGAACATTATATATCTCCTTGTTTATTTTTGCTTAGTTCATTTATAATTTATTTTGGCATTTTACACCTCTATTAAGGTTTTTTCTCTTTCTCTTATCATATTCATATCTGGCTTGTTATTCTTAATCTTTGTGGTAGTGTTTTACTTCTTTCTATATGCTCCATTATTTCTTGTTAACTGGTAGCTAAGTCTAGATATATGATTAAATTTAGGTTTAATTATTTGGAGAAGGGCAAGAACATTTCATAGGTCGTGTTTGTCCCTTGCCATTGCATCACATCAAGAGGTATATGATATCTGTCCCATTTTCAGTGATGTTAAGGTTCATCTAATACTAGTTTTTGTCTTCTAATACCTCTGCTTTTTTACTTACCTATAGGTTTATAGATAGAATAGTTTCTAATCTTTTCTTGAATCCTGGCTTATTCATTATAAATTGATGCAGGTTAGTCTTCTATCTTGTAGTATAGTTATGCCTTAGCAATTTCATTATGTTACTTTTCATTTTGTTCCTTCTTTATTGTAATTATTTTTGTTTTTATGCCTGTAGATTAGCATGTATTTTCTATTAATTTTATTTAGTTTTTTAAAAACTATTTTTAGTGAGGCTTTACAACACTAAGTTTTAGGAGTACAGGTTCACTCTTCATCAAATATAAGATATCCTATCACATCCATCACCATATTTCTAATAATTTACCACCACTATCCCTTGGACCACTGTTAGACTTTGCTCCCACACCTAACCCTCTTTCTCTCTGGTAAACTCATTATATAATGGAGGCACATGAAATGCAGACTCTGTTGTTAGAGTCCAAGGGTTTGTTTTTGTTTTGTTTGATCTGTTTGCTTTATTTTCTTATATTCCACATATGAGTGAAGTCATCTGATATTTGTCTTTCTCTTTTTGACTTATCTTGCTTAGCATAGTTCTCTGTAGTTTCAGCCATGTTGTTACAAAAAGGATTTCCTCTTTTTTTTTTTAATAATTAAGTAAAAAGTACAAAGTAGTGTTTTACTATGTATATATACCAGAACTTAATCCAATCATTTATGATGGGCATTTAGGTTGTTTCCATTTCCTGGCTATTGTAAATAGTGCTGCAGTGAACATAGGAGTGCATATATCTTTTCAAATTAGTGTTATCATGTTCTCCAGATATGTGCCTAGAAGTAGAATTGCTAGATTGTAGAGTAGTTCTATTTTTAACTTGCTGTGAATCTACATACTATTTTTCTAAGTTGCTATACCAGTTTGCCTTCTCAGCAGCAATGCAAAATGGTTCCTTTTTCTTCACACCCTTCCCAATACTTGTTTCTAGTCTTCTGATATAGGCCATATTCTCATAGGTATGACTGATATCTCACTTTGGTTTTGATTTGCATTTCCCCAAAATAATAAGTGAAGTGATGATGAACATCTTTGCATGTGCCTTTTGGCCATGTGTCTGTATGTCTTCTTTGGATAGTGTCTTTCCAGATCTTTTGCTCATTTTTTGATTGGATTGTTTATTTTGTTGTTGTTCAGTTTTGTGAGTTCTTTATGTATTTTAGTTATTAACCCTTTGTTGACTGTATGATGTACAGATATCCCATTCTGTTGGCAATCTTCATTCTAATGATAGTCCATGTGTTGTGCAGTATTTAGTTTTTATTTCAGCTTTATTGAAGTGTAGTTGATCTGTTCATTTTATTAAGACTAGTATATTTGAATGTTAAAAATAATTGTTTAAAAGTAAGTCATGTTAGTAGAATTGAAACATGCTGTAGCTATTTTTGAAAAATAGTTTGACAAGTCCTCAAAATGTTAAGTATAGAGTTACTGTTTGATTCAACACTTCTCCTCAGTATACTCCAAGAGAATTGCAAACATATGTTCACACACATTCTTATAAACAAATGTTCACAATATTTATAATAGCCAAACATGGAAGCAAGTCCATCAGCTGATGTATGGATAAACAAAATGTGATCTATCTACATAATGGAATGTCATTTGAACATCAAAAAATGGGTGAATTACCAATATATGCTACAATATACATGAACCTTGAAAATACTAGGTTGTGTAATAGAAGTCACATACACAAAAAACACATTGTATGATTCCTTTTTTTTAGTTTTACTGAAGAAACATTGCATGGTAGCATTATATAAATTTAAGGTATGCATCATCATAAATTAACATCTGTATTTGATACATTGTTTACTCCCCCTCTAGTAGACCCAGTTCTGTTGTTAATTTTCAAGGGGTTCATTTTTGTTTTGTCTGTTCATTTGCTTTGTTTCTTCATATTCTGCATGAGTGAGATCATCCAATGCTTGTCTTTTTCCTCCTTGTTTCACTGAGCAGAATCCCCTTGAATTGCAAATGTCAGGAGTTCATCTTTTAACAGCTGTTCAGTATACCATTATGTGTGTATGTATATATGTGTATATATGATGTATATATGTGATATACCTATAGATGACATATTTATTCATCATTTGCTGGGCACTTGGGTTGTTTCTATTTCTTGGCTATTGTAAGTAATCCCCAGAAGTGAGATAACGGGATCACATGAAATTCCATTCTCAATTTTTTTTGAGAAATCTCCATATTGCTTTCCATAATTGTTGCACCAATTTACCCTTTGATCTTTGAATTATAACATATAATACATAAATTTAATGTGCTGTCTGTTTTTTTTATGAAAAGTAAGTAAGGCAGACAGGAATGAAGGCAGGAAGGGAGAGGAGGATGAGGCATTTATATTTACTTATTTGTTTGTTTTAGTTTTTCCCCTTGTCCTGGGTCACTAACCCAGCTCCTTGGACTGTGCTGTTGGATTATGAGAAATATGGTGGTGGGCATTGTATGATATTATATCAAATATTTGATGAAGAGAGAACTTTCATGCCTAAAACTTTTGTAGTGTCTTGCTACTCCTTTATTTGCCATCTGAATCGAAAATGTAGCCATCACCTGAATGGCCAGTTGGTTACCAGTACCTTTCCAACGGCAAAGCAGTTCTCTTAGTCCACCTCCTTTGTTAAGAGTCATGATGAAGATTTCTAAGGCTTGATATGTCGTATTTCTTTCTTAAGCTGTGAGAGAAGAATAGGAAACAGGCTGTTGTACTTTGATGATCTGTTTAAGAAATAAATGAGTTTTGTTTTTTCTGTTTTCGGTTTCTAGATAACTGAGTTAAGACCATGAAGAAATGTTAGTATTAATTTGAAGAATCGCATGTAGATATTAAAAAGAAATTTCTCTCTGCATATATATGTATATACACATATATATATACACATACATTAGTGAGTTACTTACCTTCTTTCATTACCTTTCCTGTTTTTTAAGGAAAAGAAAGTTAAAATGCTGGTCTGACATTTTTCTTCTTTGCTTTTTTTTTTTTTAAATGGGGACTAGTTAGGTTAGGAAACTGGAAATTATATTTCTTTTCCAGAAATTCTTTTGGTAGAGTTGTGTAAGAGAGTAATTATTGGCATGACATTACAGGCTGAAGCCTACCCTTTATTTATAATTAAGACAAGCTCTTTATTGCAAAATAATAAATTAATAATCTTAATTTACTGCACATAAGTAAATTGAGATTATTTTGACATTCTCGAAGTGGATAAAAGGAGCAGCTTGGAGAACTGTGCCTTCTTGAGAATTTTCCCCACATTCTTCAGCTTCCTTTGTGGAAGGATGTTTCATTTGGAAACACTTTTTCCAGATAGAAAATAGGATGGGGGACTGACAGTAGCGTTATTGTTATATATTAATCTAGAGAAAAACTGAACTATTATGTTGGTATTTACTTATAAGTGCTTAATTTGGTTGAAATGTTTCTGGTGTTTACAAAATTCTTTCAGCTTCATTCCTATGCAGAAACTACAAATCAAGCAAGCAAAGCTTTGCATTTCTGTGACTGATCATTTTGTAATCGTAATAAAAAGAGATTCCTTATTTTCAGGACAATAGACTTAAAATAATTTATGAACTTTTAAACCAAAATATGAAAACATGAATTTTATTGAAAAAATTTTGTAATTTATTCTAAGCAGAGTGTGCATTTAATGAAGACATAGAGGTCTGAGAATTAATATTCAGATCAAATTCTTTGTCCAGATGTTGTTAAAGATGTTCACTTGTGGCTTAGTAACTACTTAATATTCTAAAATAAGGAACCTATAACCTTCAACCATGTGTTTATTAACATTTACTTTTTCATCATATTACTCTTATCAGTTAAAAAATAATAAATATCAGTCTAAAAAATTGGAACTGCATATGCATGTATAGTCATTTGTAAATTATGTTTATATAAGACACTTGTGTATTATGCACATTATAAAACATAAAAATAGTACCTTTCAATTATTAGATGAATTAATCAACCTTGATAAATTAACTTTAGATTTTTTTTAAAGTACATTAAAACTTTTATTTTTCACTTTAAAATATTATCAGCAACAATTAAATATGCTTATTAGTTTGGAAAAATCTTATGATACTTTATCACAGTAATTCAAGCTGATTTGAAGTTCATTTCCATCTCATCTTAACTATTATGTAGAAATTTTGTTGAAATTTGCCTGGTAAGTTTTTATCATTTCTGATATGACTCAGTTCTTAAATTCAGTAATTGCAGTTCTAGTTTATATGTTATGATATAACATGTGTTTTGTTTTTTTTTTTAAGTCCAAAATACTAGTGTTTCTGTGAGTTTAATACTATTAATTTGGAAATTACCAGTAGCTTTGTTCACCCTTTTTGGTTTTTCTCTCAAGTCTATCCCCCCGATCTTTCCTCCCTTCATTCCTCCTATCCTCCTAGCTCTACTTTGTCACTCAGTTGCAGTAGCATGCAGGTACATGTGTGTACACACACACGCCCCACCACCCCCCCGCCCCCCAGGGGGAAAGCAGGCATCAGTGTAGAGAATGCCTTCAGAAGGTGGCTAATCTCTCTGCTGGGGGAAGGGAAGGAGTTAACAGATGCATCCTTTCCAGGTTAATTAGAGATGATATGAAAACTTCTGACCAGAGTGAAGGAGCAGTCTTGCTGGTCTAAAAGCTCCATGGGAGGGGTGCTGAATAAGTCAAGAAAGTCCTGAATTCTTTCTTATTTCAGAGGTGTCATTTGGAAGGTATTCTGGACAGCAGGACACAAAGGGGAAAGAAGTATTAGATATAGGCATACTTAATAATTTGCATTAGAATTTATAACTTTTTGTGTTTATGTTTGATGCCTTATGGTATTTACAAATGACAAATTTTGAAATATGGTGTTTTCATTTCACTGAATTTTGTTTTTTTAAAGGAAAGGTGCAGTCAGGAATGAAGGCGAATAGTCAGAAAGAGAGAAAGCAGCATTTTTATCTATTTTTCCAGTTGTTCACACCGGTTGTTTCTCCCAAACCCAGGACTCAAACCCAGGAGTTTGTGACGCGATCCTTTGGAGGTGTTTGACCTAACCACTGCTCAACCAGGGCGTGCACATTTTTGAATTTTAATTTGGTGATTTAACTTAATTTTATACTCAACACTTTTTAATGAAAATGCTGGTATTCTTAAATTACGTGGAATAAATACTAAGATACTAGTGTTGTCATTTTGCTTTATTATTTATTCCTTTGTTGTTTTTTTAATGTTTAAAACCGGTTCAAAACTATTTACATTCTTTGAAAGTGCAATTTGTGGGGATTTCTTGTGTTTTGTTTTGTTTTTTTCCACCACCCCATTCCCCACCCCAAGCTCCACCCCAGTCACAAACCCAGGTCCTTGGGCTTTACATGACCTGCTCCTTAGCTGCCTGAGCTGCCTGAGTCTTAAAGATGCATAAAAGAATTGTTCCCCTTTTTTTACCTCCCCAGAGCCAGGTCTCAAGCCCAGGTCCTTGTGTCCCTTAGATGCTGAGCCACAGGGGTATGCAGAAATTTTTAAATGTTAGAAAAGTTTTTAAGACTTTTAATCTTTATATATAAGATTGCTGTTGGTTTTTTGATAATTTGATAGCAGTCAGGGTGTGTTGGCATTTATTTGGGGAATGGGGAACCTAACATACAGCTTCATATTATTACCTCAATAAATATTAAAAAGAAAGAAAGGACAGTCTGCAACATCTAAAAATCCCTATTTAAAAGCTTGTTTTGGTTTAGGAAAAAAGAAACCTATGTGATGTCATGATGCAGTGTTCCTTCAGTACTTTTTTTAGTCACACCCTGGTAAAATAGCAGTTGGGCTCAGTCCACATACATCCCAAAGTCCCAGGTTCAAGTCCCGAGGCCCACAGGAACAACCAAGATGGACAAGGAAGTAAAGTTAAAAGCTGCTGCTGCTTCTCTCTTCTTGCCTTCCTGACTCTGCTTGCCTTCATTTCTGCCTGGACCTTTCCTTTACTTTTTTTTTTTTTTTTTTTTTTTTGCTTAAAAAAATAAAAAAGATTGCAGTTGTGTATTGGTGTCAGACATCATTTTAAGCAATAAAATTTATTTCCAAATACCCATTATCAGAATATTCTCTGTATAACATGAGTTGTTTTTTGTTTTTGTTTTTCTCCCGGTGACTGCTTTCTCAGTCATTGTTAAAATATCATCTTTACCTTGAAGGAAAATAAATTATGTGGGGGCTTTTGGATATTTAGACTTGTTATGTACTTAAGTAGCATTCTGTTGACAGCTACATGTCATCATAAAAAAGGTTAACAAACTTCGAACAGATTTCTCTTTATAGAAGAAAAGTAGGAAATCTGTATTTTAATCTGACATTTTTTTTTGCCACAAGATAACTAGAAAATTTCTATATGGAACAAAGAGTTCTTTTGGTTCCTCATCTCATTGCTAAATTTTGAGAGAATATGTTGATATTTTTAAATGTTTTAAATCACAAATATAGAAGAGTTCATAATACATATGTACAGTTTTAAAAATAGTTATAAAACCAGGCATTTGTCCTACCAATTCCAAGGTCTAGAAATAGCAGCACCCAGAAGTTCCCCTGTGTAGTTCACCAAAAATATCGCATTTCTCCTTCGGAATAACCACTCTCCTGACACTTACGGGATCATTTCCCTACTTTTCTTTTTGTCTGTATCCCTAAATACTCAAGTGAATTTTACTTTTTTTTGCATATCACATAGATGGAATCTCACTGTGTATTTTGTAATTTTGTCCAGCGCTATAATTTTCATCTAAGTTGTATGTAACTGTACTTTCATTCCCTATGGTTTCAAACTTTTTATTCTGTGAGTACCTGTAATGTATTTATCTGTCCTGCTGTTAGTGGACATTTGAGATGTTTCCAGTCTGGGACTATTGTAAAATAATTTGTAAAAGAATACTCCTATAAACATCATTATATGTGTCCAAGAACTTTTCTAAGCTATGTGCCTGGGAGTAGACTTGCTTAGTAGTAGTGAATGTGTATAGTCAACTTGAGAATACTAGACGTTTTTTCCACAGGGCTATATCATTTACACTCCCCCTATAGTGCAGAAGAGTTTCCATTGCTCTATCGTCTGTTAGTATCAGGGTCATCAGATTTTTTAATTTTAGCCACTCTCATGGACATGTAATGTTATCTCATTACATTTTTTTTCAGGAGAGTGAGGTTGGCAAAATGTTAATGGTTACTGGTTGTAACATTATAAGTGATTTTTATATTTTATAGTACTTACACTTACCCCTTTAGCTACCACTCCATTTCTCTTGTTTCTTTTCACAGAGAACTCCTTAAAGAATTATTAATATTAACCAAATGGAGTTTATCTGTCGCCCAATTCAAATAGGTGTTCGCTCTTACCATTCCACTGAAACTGCTCACATCAAGATCACCAGAGGTTATTTCATTGATTAGTTTTCATCTCATTTGACTTAATGTAGCAGTTAACATAATCATTTTCTATTCCTGAAAACAGTCTTTAATTGGCTGGAGAATACAACACTAAGTGAGTTTTCTTACAAGTGGCTTTTCACTTTGTGTAGCATTTAGTACTTTGATTATTCTATTATTTCTCTCCCAAACTTTTATTTAAAATATTTTAAACTAATAGAAAGGTTGAATTATCCCCATAATTTTTCATTGACTTTTTTTCCTGATTATAAAAATAATGTAAATTTGGATGAATATACTATGATTAGATAAGATGTCACCATTGGGAAAAAAACTAAGTGAAGTGTATATGGGCTCTCTGTCCTATTTTTCCAGCTTCTATATGGATCTAAAATTATTTCATAATATACTGTTGTTTTTTTTCTTAATGTATTTTACTCACCACCATTTGATTTACTCACTGTATTTTATTGAGCTCCTTCAATATTCCTGTTATAGTTCTAAGTCCTGGGAATATAGTAGTGACCAAATTGACAAAAATTCCTGCCTTTGTGGAATTAATACTTACTGGAGGCCATCAACAATAAATAAAATATATAGTATGTTAGTATAACTGCTAAAGAGAAAATGGAAAGCAAAGAAGGGAAATGACAAAGATGAAGAGTTGAAATTTAAATATGGTGACGGGAAGCCTCATTGAGAAAGGACAGTTGAGGAAAGACTTGAAAGAAGCAGCAAATTAGGTAACTAGGTAGCATAAAGGCCCACAAAGCCTTTGTTTTCACGTGAAATTGATGGTAGAAGTCCTGAAATAGGTGTATGCTGATAGAGTTTCAGAAATGGTGAGGAGAGTCTAGTGTGGCCAGTGGTAGATAATAAAGTCTAAGAGTTGGGGTAGGGGAGGGGTGACAGGGTGTAGTGTATTATGTAGCTCAGGGGTTCAGGTGGAGATAATGGTTTAAGTGCCATCAGCATCTGTAACTAGATGGATCTACCAAGAGATTGAGGAGAGAGAGAGAGAAGAAAAATTGTCTATAAATTAAGCTCTGACTTCGTCTGACATTTAGGAGTTAGGGTTTTGAGAAGGAATAAGCAAAGGAGACAGACTGGGGGTTTCCTTTTAGGATTATGTCCTTGGTTGGCCTGTGAAGCCTTCTCATATTCTGGACCAGTCTTACCTCATCTCTTACTACTTCTCTTCCAACTACTTAGAATTTTTAATACTACATCACGTTCTACTGATTATTTCTACCCGCTTTTTAGTTTTGTTTTCTTTCCGTACTTTTTTTTTTTTCCCCCAGCCCAGATCTCAAACCTGGGCTCATGACTTTCATAGCCTACACCTTAGCCATCCGAGCTACGATGGGGTGCTGTGTTTCTGTTTTTGAAAACTGTTTCTTTTCCCCTTTTCCCCTTTTCCCTATTCCTGACTAACTCTTTGTACCTTTCAGGATTCACCTCACTTATAATTTCCACACCGGTCTGCCAGATATAGTGTAGCTTTCCCTTCTGCATAACGCCCACAGTGCCCTACACATGCCAGCCTCACACAGCCTCTCTGCTCTTTCTTACTCCCATTGTCGCTCATAAGCACGCACTCTCTCTTTTTCTCTTTAGATTACAATTGCTTACTTCCCTGCCCACTTCAGTAAGTTGCAATCCTTAAGATTCTGTGTTCTTCTAGTCATTGTTTAAGGTTTAGTATATACATAATACTGGCTTGGAACTTAAGTCATATTTAATAAACTTGAGAGCCAGTATAAATTAATTAGCCTTTAATAGAGAAGAACTTTTGGAGATGGTGAGTAAAGTTGGAGTGAGATCAGAGATTTTTGTGAAAGAAGATATTATATAGGTATCAGAAGGTACCAGTATTTTTTTTTTTCCTAACTGCAGGGGATTTCTAGGTACCATGGCTTGATTGACTTCTTTTCTGCCGTCTTTTCTGAAAAGCTGCCTGGCAGAAATACAGTGTTTTACCAAGCTAATAGAAACAAGTACAGTGGGTTCATTATTTTGAATGTTTATTTGCATGAGATTTTTTCAATACTTGATTCCCTTTTTTTTAACAAACTATCCCAACTGGCAGGTGTTTGAGTGTTTCAGCTTTCATAGGGATATGAATAAAGCAACAGTTTAAGTCAAGGGTCTTCATAGTATGAATCTTCTTGAGAGTCATGAAGTTGTTATTAAACTTCAAAGGAGCATAACTGGTCAGTAGAAGGGTGGAGACAAATTTAAAAGCCAAAAAATTTTAAGGAATTTAGGGAGTGGAATCTAGAAAAGGTGTTGAAATAAGTTTTTTTATATTTCTTGAAAATATAGGCTTTAAGTCACATTTTAAAATACTCAAAAATTTTGTTCAATGTTAAAAGCATTTTTTCTTAGTATTATCATAAATATAAAGTTAGACAAATATAACTACTATGTGAAATAGAAATAATTTTCAGTGTGGCACACTTGAACTTCATTTCAAATGAGAATATAGATTTAAAAAATGATGTGAAATTGTCTTCAAAAGAAAAAGCCTCTGTTTCAGGTCTTTTGTTCTGAATATTATTCTCTATGTAGTTAATTCTGAAAGTGTTTTCAGATCTAACTAAAGTTCAAATTAGAGATTTTTTTTTTGCCTTCTCAGATGAAGCTTTAAGCATATGTTTGTAATAGTTCAGTTAAAATATGCTGAACTATATATTTTTAAAGAGAATCTGTTTTGAAAGGATTCCAAGATACTTATTTGAACAGGCGCTCAGCATCTTGATGAAAACTGTTGGAAAAGAAAAGCTTTCAGAGTCTTTTGGCTCCAGATACCCAAGCCAACTAAACTGGTGTAGTTAACACTTTTTTAACAGGCCAGCAGTCAAGAAGTTTAGCACTTCCTGGACCGCTTTTCAGCAGACCTTTAAACTAACTTGGTAGTTGACATTAACACTACTGGATTTTCAGAGTAAAAAATTACAAGTAGAACTACCTTACCTTCTTTTTTTTTCCCGGGAAGGTACATATAGGAATAAGGCAAGTAGGTGACAGGCAGGAAGAGAGAGGAGGAACCGATTAAAAAAATTTTATTTCTAGTCTAGTTGTTCACACTGGTGGTTTCCTCCCAGACCTAGTTGCAAACCCAGGGGTATGTGGCCTGCATCCTTCAGAGGCAGTTGATTTAACCACTGCTCCACCAGGGCACGCTGTCTTTGCATTTTTATATAAATATCATACTCATTAGTTTCTTAGTGATCCATGATTAGCTTCAGTCTCTGCTTTCTGTTGGCATTAAAGCCGTCATTCTTTTTTTTTACTTTGTTGGACATTGTTCTTGCGAAACAAGAAGAAATGTCCTGTAGTGTGACCCTAGGTATAATTAAGCTATCTCTTTACACTGCTTTTTAGTGCTACCAAGTATCACTGTAGAGATAGAAGTTATATAGAATAGCATAATGCTTTGGGAAGATTGGTAGTTATGTCAAGCTACTGAATTTATAGAGTGAGTTTATTTAGCCTCTGACCTTTTCAGCCCTTGACACTTTCATTTTCCTTAAAATTTATTAGCATCATTTAATTCATTTAACAATTTTCTGCTCCGTGTAGATAGTATGTCATGTCGATCTCTATATACATATGTACTCTAGTAAGTACTCTACTTAGTTAGATATTTGTTGAATTGAACTAGGTAGTACTCACCATATTTAGGTGCTGTGATGGAGAATAAATAATAAAATAAAGATTCAGAGATTGTCTTTGCTATGTAGAAAAATAAGGCAATTTAATCAGTACTATTTTTCTAAATATCAAAATTATATAGAAAAACAGAAATTAACATTTCAGTCACTTGGTTTTTCAAGTGCTTCCCACAAGGTTTGTTTAATACTGTCTCCAGAAATTAACATACTTTTATAAATTTTAAGTTTCTTAAGGCATTATAAGGAACCAATATTAATTCTCTTGGACTTTTCCCCTTCATTTTGTGGGTCTGTACATAATCTGAAATGAAAAATTGTATACAACTCAGAGCACATTGTAACTTCATGCAATCTAAGAATCAGTGAAGGAATATAGTCCTTTTGTGCAAGTCTGCCTGGTCTTCCAATTTTTAATAGTATATATTGGAAGCTTCGAAAGCAAATGGAGTCTCACACTAATTATTTAGTGTTTAGTGCAACATTATTTAGAATAGCCAAGTAATGAAAACAACCTAAGGTGCCCATGGACTGATGATTGCACAATAAAGAAAGCAAATGGAATTTCAGTAAAGGGCTTAATGACTGAAAATGATACTTGAAGACCAGAATCTACAGTTGATTGGACAGTTACAGGAAGAAGGCATACATATAATAACTAATGTCATAGTAGGGCATGTTACTGAAATCCAAGGAAAGTAGAAAGAAGAAATTATCTGTAGAGTCTTGGTATTTCATGTGATAATACTTTGGGTAAGTCTCCCTAGGGAGATAGTTAAGATTACTGATCCTTAGTACATGAACCAAGAAATGAGAATTCTGTTTATCATAAGAAGTAACTTGGCTCATAAAGAAGTAGTAGAGATACTTTAGTAGAGGAGCATTTTTGTCTGTGATTTCTCTGATTTAGTGCCAAAGGCATTTTGAGAGAACAGTCAAGTGTCTAAGTTCTGTTGTTGAAACTGACAGCTACTATATTTGTTTTTTAAGAACTAATCGAAGCTCTTTCAGTTATGTCTCCTTTATTGCTAAATTCCTTAAGATTTTTAAAAAAGCATTTAAAGTATTATAAGACAAAACTTTATTCTATTAATTATACTTCCTTTGTGACATCTTCTTTTTCCCACAAAAAGTGAGAAGTGAATGCCTTGCCATGGTGCATCCCATTTCTAAAGGAGGCCAAGAAGTTATTTTCTTCAATGGCTGACTTCTAGAATTTCTGGCTGAATGTTCTTTGTCAAGTATATATTCCCTTCTCTAGGCCTTTCTATATAGAGCCCACAAACATCGTCAATGTGAATGATGTCATTCAGAGGGTTAGTGACCAGGCCTCTGCCATGAACAAGCGGATTCATTACTACAGCCGGCTCAGTGCTCCTGCTGACAAGGCACTGGTAAGGAGCAAAGCATTGCTAATTGTCTAAAGTTAAGTTAAAATGAACAGTGAACAATGTAAACCAGGGAAACTCCCAGTGTTTGAACTTTTGGCTGAATGTATTCCACGGACAGCATCATGGAAAGTCTAATATAGTAATTTGTACATGTCTTACATCTCAGGCTAATCCATTCTTATCTGACCTGGCATAGATTTTCTAATATCCATAGATTTGAAACAATCTCTCTATGTTGATAACAGCCTGGGGATTTTGTTGGATTAAATTCTTCCAGTCCCCAATCCTAAAAGCTCTGAGGAAGATACAAACTACTTTTGAAATAGCTTAGGTTATTGATTAATAATATAAATAAAAAGAGATTCTGGTTAGTCTGTTCAGTGTTTTAAGTTTGAAGCTATAAGGGAGAAATGTTTAGAAATGTTCTACAGGAGTGGGCAACTGAAATAAATACATGCTTATTTGTAATATTTTCCTATTTGACAATATCCTTTTATAGATCAAAAATAAAGTTCAACTGATAATTATATTTCAGGCTTTATGGGCCACATACTGTCACATATTCTTTACTTTTTTGTTTTATAACTGTTAAAAATATAAAAACTATTCTTAGCAAAGGGATCATAAAAAATCAGGTCAGAGGCCAGATAGATGGCTCATGGGCCATACTGTGTTGACTCTTGATTTTCTGAAATCCATATTTATTTTAGGATCAAAAATATAATAGCAGCACACCCCTGTGACTCAGCAGCTAAGGTACAGTCCATGTAAAGCCCCAAAACCCAGATTCAAGACCCTGGATCACGGACAGGATAAAACAGAACAAAATATAATAAGTAATTGATTGTTTTTATGAGTTACTACATATAAGCTATTCAGAAACTTGAAAGCTTAACGAAAAATGGAAACTTTCTGGGAAAAAATAGTATTTTTTAATAGAGACTAATAATAAAAAAAGGAGAGAGGAATTAGTCCCTGCAACAACCTTGTGAAGTATAGCCAAGTTAGGGACTTCTAAAATGTTCTGAGTGAGATAATTTCTTACCCCAACTTTTTTTCACTTTTCTTTCCTATAAACTTTTATCTCAGTAGCTCTAGCAAAGTCTTAGTTCCATAACAGAATTATTTAAACCTGCTGAGAAACAGAATTAATCCAGTACCTCTTAGTCTGGTTCAGACCTCTAGAGACTCAATTTAGAGAAGGAAACTTGAGAGATAACCCCTGGTCCAGTCTAGGCTTGAGTGTACACTGCTTGCTTAAAAATGAGATCAGCATTTATACCAAGTTGAATTCCTTTCATTAACTGATAGCAAAATGACTCCAGTAATTTAAAATATATAAACTATGATCTAAAGTTAACAATGTGACATGACTATTTTTAATGAATGTTTATGTGTATGTATGTGCACACACAATCATTTTCTGAGAATTATTTCTTCTAAAAGATTTTTATGGGAAGAACAATATGAAAGCACAGATCTTTACAAAATTTTACTTTTTTATTTCTGAAAATTTCCCCATTTACTTTAATCTTTTTGTTATAAAATGGGGAAGGGAAGAGAATTATTCGGCCATCAACATGTCCTAGGTCATCCTTGCTATTAAAGCATAACTTACATAGGCCAGCTGTATTGGCATAATAGAGAGCTTGTTAAAAAGGCATTATCTCAGATCTCATTCCAGAATTACTGCATCAAAATCTGACTTTTAACAAGACTCCTGTGTGAATCATGGGAACATTCAAGTTTACAAAGCTCTTCTCTAGACCAGTGCCAGTATGTGGGATTTAATCCTCATATTTTTCTGAATCTTCTGAGAATTTGCTACTTCTTACCATTTCGTTTCTAATCCTGCCTATAACTTTCAATTTTCACTTTTTCTGAACTTGTTTTGCTAACTCTCCTGGGTTATCTCCTGCCAGATGGAGACATTGTCCTACCCTTTTTTCATTTTACTCCATGGTATAAGAAAACAACTCAAGAGATCTGAGGGTAAAGAGAAGACAACAAACCCATTTCCATATTTGACCTTCTATCACCTCACCGTACATAGTGTTCAGGACATTTTTTTGCCCACAACACACCATCAATCATTTGTATAAAGAGAAGACAGTTTTTCTTTTTACAACAATCTGTATCCTGTCTACAAACTGAGGCCTAATGTTTTGTCACTTCCTTGAAGTCTTTCCCCAACTGTTAAACTAACAGTTATAGATATATGTAGTTGATGTTGAATATAAAGGATTGTTTATTTATAACTGAGCTCCTATCTCTATTACAACTATATGCAAAAATTCCATAGCCTTAAAGAAGTATACTCAGAGAGAGGAGCAGGTAGAATTAGGAAGAAACTGTATGAGGATAAGGTGAGAGCTAGTGTATAAGAAATACACACACACAAATACACACACACATAAGCTCTCAGTTGTTCTCTTCTTGACTTCTTCCCTTTTGCTTATATCTTCCATCTTAAAAATTCTTATTCCTTTAAAAATTATAAATGAATGAAGTTAGTGCTTCAAAAGAGGAATTCTTGCTTTACCTTTTACTTAACTGCTTTAACTCACTTGTTTCTTTTTAATCTTTATTATTCCTTTCTCTGCCTCTACTGACTCAATTCTTCATAGTTTGACTTTCCTACATGCCTCTTTGCTAAAACCACTTCACACAGGAGTTCAGTAACATTCGTTCTTGAAATTCCCTTTACCTAAAGTGCAAGTCTCTTCCATCTGGGATTCCTTAATCTCTGTGTTTGCTGGCTCTTCTTCATCCTTTCTCATGAAAATGAAGAGGAAAGTAGTTTGACAGTTACATATTTTAGGTATTCATTGTCATTTCAATTTGCCCCTTTAGATCTTCATCTACATTTGAAAAATAATTTTATATAAATTAATTGGGGATTTTTGCTGTTTGTGATATTTAGAAATGTCTCTGGAGTCAGGTACTCTGGTGTATAGAAAATACTCTGTCTTACACATGTACTGGTTATAGGATTTCTGTTTCTTTTTTTGCCAGATTGCACCAGACCATGTAGTTCCAGCCCCAGAAGAGTGCTATGTATATAGTCCATTAGGTTCTGCTTATAAACTTCAAAGTTACACTGAAGGATATGGTAAAAATACCAGTTTAGTAACAATGTGAGTAAAACTGCTTTTGGGAACATAACTTAAGCTGGATGTGAATTAAGATATCTGCTTATTTAGATTTTTATCTTAAAGTATTTGGAGTTAAAGTCAACATTTTTACTGCTTTTACTCTGTATTTTCAGTTTTATGATTTGGAATACCATGATGGGAACATCTATATTAAGTATTCCCTGGGGCATAAAACAGGTAATACAATTTTGGGCACACTTTTTAACCTGAATTTTTTTCCTGTTTATATTGTGAATTTTATAATAGAGGTTTTGATAAATACAGATAAAATTTACTAAAGAAAATAATTATATTTACTTCTTCATTAGTTGTCAGGTTTTTGTAATTGTTTAGAATAAATATGATTGCATATGAATGTATTCTAAGATAATAATATGTTGTTTTATATTTTTATTTTTAAATAGGCTGGATTTACTACCGGAATGTGTATCATCTTGCTGATGGGCATTTTAACACTTTATTGCTGCTACAGAGTAGTGAAATCACGGGCTATGATAAGTAAGAATTTACCACAGTGAAAATAGCTTAATGACATGGGTATTAATAAGTATTTCCTGTTGAGGTTAGATCACTATTGTGTATATATTGGATGTGTGTGTGAACTATTTTATGCCTAAGCACACCCCAGTGGGTGGCCTAGTCGTTTTAGTCCACTGCAGCGCAGTCCACCTACATCCCAAAGACCCTGATTCAAAACTTGTGACTAGGAGAAACAACCGAGATGAACAACTAAATAAAATGAAATAAAATAGAGTGCTGCTTCCTCCTGTCTCTTCGTGCCTGCCTTTCTACTCACCTTCATTCTTGCCTTCACCTTTTAAAAAAACAAAACAAAACAAAACCACCACTATTTTATACCTAGAGATTTACTTCTCCAGTTCATAATGATGTACTAAACTACTTCGTTAATGAATTAATGGCTGTTTTTGAAATTCAGGGAGGCTTGGAGCTCTTTGCAGAATATATTCACTTTTGTGTTAATTTTCTCATAAAAATGATTTACTGTCCCTTCTCCTGTCCTCAAGTCTTAAACCCAGGGCCTTGGGCTTTACCTGACCTGACCTGCATCTTTGCCACTGAGCCACAGGAGTGCCTCACTATTTTTTTTTTTAAAGTCATTATTTTTTAATAAGATATTTGCCAGAACTAAATAAATTCTGATTTTTATCATTTAATGGTGACTTATTTTGACCTATTCCTACTAAAAGGTCTATATGTTGGATTCTCTGAAAGTAGAAATTATACCTAGAAAAATATAAAAATATAAGCAATGTGTTCTTTATAATGAATTCTCAAAGTTGTACCAACATACTACCTCCAGTTCTCTCTCTAAATTCTGGGAGAAATAATACCTTTTTGGATTGTTTTTAAATAGCTCGTGACCTAAATAAACAAATTATTTCAATTACTCTTAATAGCTATAAATTAATACACTAGGCTCGTCCAGTGTTTTTCCTATTCTAAGCAGTGTTATAGTCTCTCTTATTTGTATTACTCATTTATATCCTTTGGTCATTTCTCCACAAATGTTCTTACAGATCTGTTAAGGTCTTTATTGATATAGGCACTAGCACTTTACCTGTTACTTCTTACCAATTTCTTTCTCATTCAATATTTGAGCAGTTTTTGTATTATTAGTTTGATTACATGCCTATCTTTTGCATTGTAATTTCCGATTCTTCAGTTGATATTAAAGAATAACCTTTCAGATTCTTTTTTTCTGTTACAGTTTGTCAAATTTTGACTCAGTTGTCTGTAATTTAAGTTGGAATGTTGTATAAAGTATGACTGAAGAAAAGTTTCCTCTATATTGTTATTTAAGTATGCCAGATATTACTGGATAATGTCTTCTGTCTCTTACTGATTGTTTTATCTAGGTTTGGTGTATTACATTTATTAATTGTAAAATTTCATAGATACTATAATCTATTTCTCAGAGTATCTGCAGTATTTCATTGACCTGCATTTCTTTTTACATGTTTATTCTGTGTTTAAATTTCTATTATTTCATGATAAAGCCTAATAGCTGGTGGTACAATACCCGTAACATTTGGCTAAACATTTTGAGTTAATTTGGGAAATGCAAATTATGAATAGAGAATATATAATTAACATCTAATCTTATTCATTCTTTTTCATTTTTATCTAGCATCAGTAGATACCACTACCTGGGAATTTCCAGATGTCTGCAGATACTATTTTGGCTCCTTTGGGCAGTGGTCAAGTCTCGTTTTCTCTTTGGTGTCTCTTATTGGAGCAGTGATAGTGTATTGGGTGCTTATGTCTAATTTTCTTTTTAATACTGGAAAGTTTATTTTTAGTAAGTATTCATATCATATGCTTTAGTATTTCATATGTTTTAGTTGCTTTAATATATAATAACTACTGTAATTTTTTAGTTTCAGCCTTAATTTTGAATTTGGCATAAAGTAAAAAGTAATATTTGTAATTCTGGAAAATATACTTGATTCAGTTTGTTTTCTTTGATTATGTTCTCAGATATATGTTCATTTCCAAAAACTCATTTTTAAACAAATACTTTTCCTTCAAATTCACTAATATAAAATATTTCTAAGTCCAAGGAGATATTTTAAGCATTGTTTGAATCTTCACCACAAAATTTTAGTTAACAGAAAAGTTTATGAAGTCCTTTGGTAAATATTGCCAAAGAATTTACTGTGTAGAGTCTCAGAGAAGCAGATTTCAATCACTTAGTGTTCAAAATATTAGACTCTAAAGTTAGGAAACAGTAGAATAATGGAACATATGTGATATGATAAATGTATTATTTGTGTAACACAGAACTGTAATTTAACCAAATTGGATACCTGAATTCTTTGTAAAGTTTGAATACTAATCTTTTATTCAAAGTTGCATCTGCTTAGTGGTTTATTTTTGTATATGGTGGCTGTACTCTTCAGAAGTTTATTTTACTTTCAGTTACTCAGTCTTCCCTATTATGGTTCATAACTTCCATATACATTTTTAGAATCAGTTTGTCAAATTCCATAAAAAATTCAATCCGACTTTGAATGTGATTGCATTGAATTTATCAGTGTACAATAATGTATCAACCAGAACCATGACTGAGATCGTTAGGGTACTGAGTTTAGGATTTGATTGTAATTATATTAGATTTGTAGGTGTGGAGAGAATTGCTATGATTAGGATACTGTCTTCTGCACGATCATGACCTGGCCTATTTCTTTTATTTAGGTCTTTTTAGATGTCATTTAGGATGTACACTTGTGACTCAGGTAGCTGAGACACTGGTGTGGGAGCGATAGAAAGCCCAACGGACCTGGTTTCAAGACCCAGGAAAGGCAAAAACCTTAAATAAAGCTACCTCTTCCTTCTCTCCATTCCTCTCCTCCTTCCTTCCTTTCTTTAACATAAATAAGTAAAAAAGTCTTCTATTTCATTAGATAAAGGTTTTTTATCTTCTTTTTAAACTTATTCTCAGTACACAATTTTTTGTAAATGCAGTTGTAATTTAATATACAAAACACTATTATTGAACATTTCAGACATACAAAATAAACAGCAGTTTAAAATATCTTCATATTCTCCCAAATTTCAACAATTATTAACATTCAGCTCTTAAATCATCTGTACTAGTGCTTTCAACCTTTAATTGTTGTTGTTTTTATTGTACCATTAAGAAGCCTTTTTTTCCTAATTAATCCATCCATAAAATTTTAATGCCAGATATATATATATGTATATATATGTATATATATATATGTATCTGTTCATGAACTCTGTGTGTGTTTATATATATGCTTTATATGTAAAAAGAGTATTTTTTTTCTGCACTAAGGAATTATTCCCCCCTTTGGGACCAATATTGTTTCCATTAAGAAAACATTATCTAAGGCTATATCTATTCCCTACCCAAATTAATGATTTTTTTATAAAGTTTATATGTATGTATAAATTATATGCATTAAAACACATAGATCTTTACCATAGAGTTTATATATATATTTTTAGTGTTGTAAAATAACCTCATATGTATAGGTTCCCCATTCCTTAAATACATGTCAGCACACCCGGCCTGCCACAAATCACCAAGTGTTCTTCACCTTTGTCCACTTGTCTCCGCCACCATTTGTCCCCGCGCACCCTACCTATCCCCTATTGGTAACCTCAGTTCTATTGTAAGCGTTCAATGGTTGGTTTTGTTTAGTCTATTTGCACTCCACCTATGAGTGAGGTCATTTGGTATCTATCTTCTTTTGACTTATTTCACTTAGTGTAATCCCCTCTAGATCCTTCCATGTTGATTCAAATGACAGGGTTTCATCTCTTCTAAGGGCTGTATAATATTCCATTGTGTATATGTACCACCTCTTCTTTGTCCATTCATCTGACATTGGGCTCTTAAGTAGTTTCCAGTCCTTAGCTAGTGTGAATAGGGCTTCAATAAACATGGGGATGCATAAATCTCTGCGAATGAGTGTTTTTGTATCTTTTGGGTAAATACCTAGAAGTGGAATAGTGGAATCCTATGGGATTTCTACCTTCAACTTTTTGAGGAATCTCCAAACTGTTTTCCATAGGCATTGCACCAGTTTGCACTCCCATCAACAGTGTAAAAGTGTTCCCTTTTTTCCACATCTTTACCAACATTTGTTGCTTCTTTTGGATGATAGCCAGTCTCTCAGGTATAAGATGATATCTCATTGTTTTGACCTGCAATTGCCTGAGAGCCAGAGAATAGAAACATCTTTCCATGTGCTGCTGGCCACCTGTATATCCTCTTCAAAAAAGTGTCTCTTCAATTCCTCTTCCCATTTTTGAATTGGGTTGCCTGTTTTTCTGTTACTGAGTTTTCTGAGTTCTTTGTATATTTTAGATATTAAGCCTTTGTCAGAAATATGAAATGCCAATACTTCACCTACCTTCCTTTTGGTTTTGGTGATGTTTTTTTCACTGTGAAGAAGCTCTTTGATGTAGTCCGCATTGTTTATTTTGGTTTTTGTTTCCCTTGATGGTGGAGTTGAGTCCCCAAAGTCTTCTCTACAGCTAATGTCATGGGAAGTTTTTCCTGTGTTGTCGTCTAAGAACTTTATTAATCATACAGTTTTGACAAATGGATACATCCATGTGACCTTTACTCAGTAAAATCGATTACCACCTCCCAAATAGTAGTGATAAATTTTATTTATAAAAAGTTCAAATTATTTTTTGCTTTTATAAAAGGGCCTAATTAATTTTTAATTCTAGAGAAGATCCATATTTGCTTCTTCCTAACTTCTGGTGATTGCTGGTCGACCTCAGCATTCCTTGGCTTATAGCTGCAGCACTCCAGTTTCTGCCTCTTGTCTTCACATGACCAACTCCCCTCAGTGGGTCTGTGTCCACATTTTCCTCTCATTTTTATGGACACTCATTATTGAATTTAGGGCCTATCTAGTCCAAATGATGGTACTTAACTTGACTGTATCTGTAAAGACCCTGTTTCCAAATGAGGTCACATGCTGAGATTCCAGGTAGACATGGATTTGGGGAGACACTGTTCAATTCATATACGTGGCATCAAGGTTTAATTAGCCTTATGTCAGTCTTTGGCATCAGGAATTAGATATGTTCATAATTTACAAAATCTTAAATCACATAATTTACAATCTTAAATCACTTAGAAATTATCTTTGGAGATATTGTAAAAATCTAGGACACTAAACTGCTTTTATTTTGAGAAACGTATAGTAGAGGTGAATTAATTCACATTTTTAACTGATTTTATGACCTCAAAATCTAACCCAACCATTTTTATCATCTCATTTAAGTTTTACAACAATACTTTTATTAATTCTTACTAACATCATAAAAGGTTAACATTAGCAGAATAAAGTATATTCCCTCAGGCTAGGAAAAAAACACGTAATTAGCAGCGGTTAGGAGCAAGTCACACATCCCTGGGTTTGAGTTCCAGGCCCGGGGGAAGCAACCAGTGTGAACAAATAAAAAAAATAAAACATTTAAAAAAGGAACCCAAAACATTATTTACTTATTTTCTCATTTGTTATATACTATGAATACTCAAGTATCTGCATAAACTTTATACTTTCTTCTTTATTATAATTTACTGGTGCTTGTAAGCCTAATTACTAATAACCTTTGATCTGTAAAAGCTCATATTATCCTTTAAAAATGTTAAGTGATTTTCCAGGTAAGTTTGACTGTTGTGAGTGTTGGTTTTCCCCTTTAGCAGACTTTAGAACTTTATTCTCTATAAGATACCACTATACTTATATAAATTAGTGTGAGTATAGGGAAAGATTTGGCATGCATTATCTTTACTTCAGGACTTTTAACAGTAACTCAGCCTTATGGCTGAATATTTTTAAAAACCCTCTGTTGTATAAAAATTTTCCACAGAGGGACGTGAAGCCAATGGCATTATCATTCCTGTAAGTGGAGAAAGTTGGAGAAGGTGAAGCTATGTTAACAATGACATTGCCAGTCTGATTCAGTGTGCAGGGTACTATTACCACAAAAAATCTTAAAAGAGTTTTGTACATAGTTATACATAGAGACTCTAAGGGGTGATCAATTTAGTACCTTTCATTCAGTATTAAACTGTATTTTCCCTTAATATTTAGATTTTATTCATCACATTAATGACACAGATGCTACACTGAGTACTAATGACAGCAACCCTGGTAAGTCGTTTGGAATTTTACATTTGGCCCAGTTTTTTATTTATTGTTTTGATTACTTATATTTAAGACAAACAAATCTGTATTCTATAGGACAATTAATTTCCTAATGAACAGAAGTTAGTAAATACAGGAAAATAAATGGACGATTTGGCCAAAACCTTTTTGCTTAGAAGTTTTCTTTAATTTATTTATTTATTAAAAATAAACTTATTTATTAGTGGATAGGTGCAGGCAGAAATGAAGGCAAGTAGGCAGACAGGTAGGAAGAGAGGAGGAAGAAGCATTTTATTTTAATTTTATTAAGTACACGTTGGTTGATCCCCCTGGACCTGGGACAGGACTCCGATTCCTTGGAGGGGGCTAACCTAATTGCTACTCCACCAGGGTGCAGCAAAAAATAAACTTTTGTGACGTATGGTTCATTTCAGTATGGCAGTCACAAGGAATGTGAATATAAAAACTAATGTAGTCACGTTAATAGTTATGCTATTAACCTTGAGCATCACCTAAAGTTTTTATATATTTAAGTTCTAGAGACACTAAACTGATGTTATTTTGATGGAGGTTCACTCTAGTCACTAAGAGGATAATTCATTTAATATACGTTAAGCCTGTTATGTGTCAGGAACTATTCTAAGTTCTAGGAATTTAATGAATAGACAAAAGTAGCCTTTCCTCTCATGAAACATAGATTTCAAAGTTTGCTACTCAATTTTTATCATGAATACTGCTATTTTGCCTCTTAATTAAATTTATTAGCCTGTCTGTCGTTAAACTAGAAAATGAGTAAGTGAAGTACTTTATTCTTGTAGGTACACACAAGCATACATACATCAACACCTACCTTTGAACAATTACGCTAAAATATTTTAGTAGAATTTTTAAATATATCCCTTGCACCCTATCCTTTACCTCAGAATTTTTAAAGGACCAAATAACATCCTTGTCTTAAAATTTTTTTAATTTTACTATAGTTATTTTGATAACAATTGGTGAAGCTAGTTTATTAATATTTAATAAGATTTCTTCAGTTCAGAGTCAGTTCTTTGTTAACTTTATAAAAATCACAATTATACTAGTGATTTGGAGAGCATCATCAGCAAAGTCTGTTTACTTTGCATGAAATATCTTAAGCCGATATTAGCATTTTTATTATGTTTTTTGTTTGTTTTTTTGGAGTAGTATATTAAGTAGCGAGTATGAAACAATCCATTTCAGTTAATGTAAAAAATTACAGACAACATTTATTGAGTCCTTGCTATGTGTGGGCATTGGACATTTACCTTCACATTCTAAATTCAGAAACCAACACAGAAAAATTAGTGACTTTCCTAAGGTCATATAACTATAAAAATAGTTCACCTGGCACTAGTGGGTGGCCTAGTAGATAAAGCCACAGAAATAGTTCATGTACATCCCAAGGACCTAGGTTTGAGACCTGGGGCCACGGGGAGCAACCAAGATGAACAACTAAATAAAATATTTATTTCTTATTCCTCTCTCTTCCTACTTTCCTGCCTGCTCTCCTTCACTCCTGCCTGTTCTCGAAATTTAGAAAACTCCACCAAATATTCCTTGGTTCCACTGTCAGAGACATTATTCTTATTTATACAGTGATAAGAGAACTATCATTCAAGATAACTATTTCTGTGCTAATAGCTTGTTCAAAGGCCAAAGAACATATTTCTTCCAAAAATAAAGTCAGAATTCTTTTTTTACTCCGTAGTCTGTATTCTTTGCCACTGTAACTGTTAGCACAAGAAAATTTCTTAAGTGCTAAGTCATAATTAGATTTTGACCAACTTTTTACTACGAACCCATACATTTTGTTTATTACTGGAAGAAACACGTTATTTGGTCTTTGGGTTATTAACACTACAGTTATCTTGAATGGTATTTCTTATATTATTGTATAAATAAGAACAAATACCATCCAGTACAATATTTTGTCTCTGGCAATGGAACAGATTTGGTAGGATATTTTGTAGTTTCCAGTAAAAATTAAGACTATCCCTCAAAATTTTCTAATATTCTGACACCTTTTATTATTCATCATTAAAAGATTCCTCATATTTCTAAATATAACCCTCTATTTTTTTTGCAGGAAGGCGAAACAGTATTCATGATAAAAATTGAGCTTGGTAGAGCAAATGTCAGTCTCTGAGTAGTAATTTTTCTCTTCTTTGTGGTGGTCTCTAATCTGATGCTTTCTAATTGCAGTGATTTGTCCCAGTGCTGGGAGTGGTGACCATCCTGATAACAGCTCTATGATATTCTATGCCAATGGCACGGAACTCCAACAGTTTGAAAAGTGGTGGAATAAGTCCAAGACCGTGCCCTTTTACCTCATTGGGCTCCTCCTGCCACTGCTCAACTTCAAATCTCCTTCATTTTTTTCAAAATTTAACATCCTAGGTAAGCCAAGGCATGGTGTGGCAGAAACTACTGCTGTGTGGTAGATTGCAGGCTGGATTCTGAGGAAGTTCAGTCCAGCTGGGGGAGTTCATCTCCTTCTAGGCCTGTTCATCAGAGATTAATTTGTTCACTCATGTGTTACCCTGTTGAGGGGTTTTTTAAGGAGTTTGGCACAGGTTAAAATGTAGATAACCATTTCAAGTCCAACTTCCTCTTTCCTTTTGACAGGATTTATTGAGTTTCCCATTCTGTTCTTACAGAAAAGCTCTTCCTCATTTCCTCTGAGGGTATAAGTAGAAAAAATAGACTAAGATTTCAGGAGAGAGCTCTAACTTAGATATTACAGGATTCTTAATTCTAAGAGTTGGGAACGTTAGAACTTATTAAGGGTGTTTCTGGAATATTTTTCCTTAAAATTTTTGCTTAAGAGTGTAGCACAGGATTTATTATCTGACTTTCAACCTGGGATATCATTTTCTAGCTCAAGCTCCTTAAATTTATTCTACTTTTGTTCTCTTCATCAGTGGTTTATTTTCTTGAAACATTGGTATCTCCTTAACGGAATAGACTTCTTTCTGTGAGCCCTGTTTTTTCAGAAATTTCTGAATCACTTTAGGAATTTTTTGACCCTATCTTCTTTTATAACACTGAGCCTTAAGATGGCAAAAGGAGTCCTCAGTGAATGCTTGGACCTGCTTAAATAAGGATATCATTCATAAAGAATTCATAAATCCAAATAAACCATAGGGTTTCACCTCCTCCCTATGGAGCTGATCTCCGCATAGATATGCCTAGAGTATAAAATTTAGATTTTTTATCACATCAAGGAGGTAGCTTTTGGGTTTCCAGAAGACCAAAGGAGAAGGTGAAGATACAGTTGGCCCTCATAGCCACAGAGGCCACATACAACTGTACATAAAAAAATACAGTATGTTCAGGCCTCCACTGGTTTTATATGTGCTGAATATGTGAAGATTTTTTTCTTGTCATTATTCCATAAACCATATAGTATTCCAACTATTTGCATAGCAATTATGTTAGTTATTATGAGTAATCTAGAGATGACTTAAAGTATATAGGAGGATATGCATAGATTGTATGCAAATACTATATAATTTTATAATAGGGACTTAAACATCTTTGGATTTTTTAATCCAGCTGAGGGGAGAGGGAAATCCTGGAATCAATCTCCCATAGGAGAGAGGACTGAATTTCTCTCTACCTCTCCAAGTAATGACAGGATTCACTAAGAAATGAAGTATTGTGGTTTATATAAGTTTTGTCCCCTTATTTTCATCCTTTCTGAATCAGTCAATCTCCAAACCTACAGTGGCGCTCATATAGCTCATTTGTGGTTTCCTGATTTATTTATGGTTTTCCTATGGAACAGATCTTTGAAAGTTAGCAGATAAGCTTTTAGAAGAATTGTTCAGTTGGGCAAAACAGTCACAGAACTTCAAACCAGGTTGTATATTTTCCACCTCCTTAAAAATATTCTGCTGTTGTCCTTTCTCTTGGTGCTAGCCCTTTCTTAAAAAGCTATAGCTTCTCTAGAGTAATTAACATTTAATTCCTCTAGAAGCTTACCAGATTTCCTGACTCCTACTCCATAATGACTCAACTTAGCTCCTTAAAAGGAATAATGCTCTAACTTTTAGACTGCCAAAAAATTCTGAACGTCTACTTTACTCTGTATAATTCTTATGAATAGATTCTGAAATCTTTCCATTTAGCAAGTAGCAAACCATCTGGATACTAGATCATAATGTAGATTATATTGCTCATGGCCTTTCTGAATAGGTTTATAATTCACAGTACTGCTTTTCTCTCTTTACTGTCTT
The DNA here is from genome assembly GCA_004363575.1 of Solenodon paradoxus. Classification (NCBI taxonomy): domain Eukaryota; kingdom Metazoa; phylum Chordata; class Mammalia; order Eulipotyphla; family Solenodontidae; genus Solenodon; species Solenodon paradoxus. The sequence continues at coordinate 92,792 of RJWH01001340.1, read as the reverse complement.
TTATTAAATGCTGTGACAGCCTTTTGCAACTTATTGACTGTCTTTAATACTTCTAATACAAAGAATAAGAGACATTTTTATAGGTTTTTGTTTTTGTCTTCTGTGCCTTTATAATTTTGTAATGGATTCTGCAAGTTTTCAATCAGGATAATCAATGAAGGTAATTTTCTGAATGTTGCTGAAATTGATTTTGCTGAGCTTGATCTTAAAATAGTCTGTAAAACACACAAGGATGATAAATGGTTTCTGAATTTTTTTTCTCACAGGCACAATAGCTGTTCTTTATTTGATTTTCCTTGTCACCTTGAAGGCTATTCTCCTGGGATTTCATATGGAATTTCACTGGCTTATGCCAACAGAATTTTTTATACCAGGTGAGCTATTTTAGCCAAATAAAGAATTAATAAATTACAATACAGTGATCTTTAAATTAACTATTGTTAACTATTGCTGTTCTAAAACAATTGTATTTTTTATGCCAAGCATTCTTATTAATACTATCAAGCTAAAAACAGACGAATAGTTGTAATTACTTTGGTTTTCTTGCAATTAAGGATAACTAGGATGCTTTGTCATTTCTACTCTGGAGTTGAAGTTTACTGAAGTTACAGGGTAACTGAAAAAATCAGGAATTCATTATCTAGGCTTTTCTGAGAAAATATATCCCTAGAATTTCAGACTTAAAACATAGTCATTGGTTAATACATGTGGATCATACAGCTTATTCATATCCTTGTCCCCTAAAATGGGAATTACTAAATGTTCTTCCCATCCCTTTCTTCTTCTTCATGGTATTAACTCGACAATTTCTTCAGTTTCCCCCAAATTTACAGAACTTTAGACCTGATGAAAGCACCATGAAGCAATGAATGAATTATGCTAAATGAGACAGATCAGAAAATTGAGGTGACTATTACACTAGTCTCTTGAAAGCAAAGAAGAAAGAAATACAAAATTCTGTGGTTGGTTTAGGAAGACTGCTTTCTTTCCATTTGTCTGCTGTTAAATCTGGCAGTCAAGAAGGCTAGCGTCTGGTGTTACTCTCAAACATCTGCTGTTGTAGTTGTCTGCCACCCTTTCATTTCTTTTGTTAGAACATTCTTGGATTTTCCAGGCATATTGAGTTGGTGGACATTGGAAATTATGTTTATGTTACCATAGTTACTTTCAGAACATTTGGTTTCATTTGCTTTGATTTTTTCATTTTTATTTAAAGTCCACAAAGACTGAAAAGTCAGTAAAATTCAGAGTAAAATAAATAACTGCAGCTTGAAAGACATCCTCTCTCATATAGTATTTAAAGTTGGACACTGGTGAAAGTGACAAGTTTAAGCTGGTTCTACTGCTGATGAATAAAAATAATCTTAGGAATTATTTTCTAAATGAGATCTATCATGATTTATATTGAGTCTTGGTGATAAAAGTTCCTGCTGACAACAGAACATTAGAGATAGATATAAGGGAAAGGGAGAGGATAAAAGTTGTTTAAAAGATAGAAAGTAAAATAAAACATTTAAGTAGATGTTAAGCTGTTTATTTCACTTTAATTTCTAAGTTATATGATAGAAGAATCATGAGGACTAAAAGAGACTTGCATTAATAACTAGTGTCCTGAAATGAATTAGTATAATATGGGTGAAGAATTTCTCAAGAATGAAAGTATGTTATAAATCTTTTCAGTAAAGGCTAATTAAGAATCAGAAAACTGGGTGTACCCTTGTGGCTCAGGTGGCTAAGGCAGCTGAGATATGGACCATGTAAACTCGAATGACCTAGATTTGAGACCCCGGGGCAAGGGAACAACTAAATAAATAAATAAATAAAAGTGCTTTTTCCTCCTCTCCCTTCCTTTGGGGTGGGGAGGGGGAAAATCAAAAAACTTTGGAGGGTGTAAATGTTTATCATCCTGATTAAGAAGTCACATAAACTTGTAGTTCTAATTGAATCTTTATCTTTATCTTTATCTCTTCTATCTAAAAATGTCTCTTTCAATGCAGTAGATCCCATCACCCTCTCTCCAAAGTAATTGGAAAAATAATGAGGAAAAAACCTACGCATGAAGTTCCTCCTATCCTTTCCTGTCTCTCAAGTATTTTTCTTTTGCATTTATTCCTTCATTCTCCATAATCATGAAGCATGGATTTTTTGCTTCACTGAACTGTTCCATTCTCCCAGTCTGAAGATAAAAACTCATTACTACACATTTCCCTCTAGCTGTTACTTCCAGTTAAAGAAAAACTGCCTCCACTTCTTCTGCCTTGCCTTGAGCTCCCTTCTGTTAGGCTTTTTCCCCAGTCACTCCACTGATGACCAGTGGCTTCAGATTGTCAAATCCAACAACTAATCTTCACATCTCCTCTTACTCAACCAAATCCAACAACTAATCCTCACGTCTATTCTTACTCAAACTACCGGCAGCCTGGGCACATTTGGCCCTTCCATTGTAAACTCTTGGTTTCTAAAGTCCCATTCTCTTTTGATTTTTTTTTTTTTTTTAACCTAACTGGCACTTCTCGTATTTCTGACCTCCAGTGTGTCGCACTCAGACCTCTTTGCTCTCTGGCTTTATTTCCTAGTCACTTAGGCTTTATACACTGTCCATATAGTGACTAGTCCCAGTTTTTTATCTCTTGCCCAGTGTCTCTGCTGAAACCCATACTCAGGATATTTACTAGGTATGTCAAACTTAAATTGACAAGAACCAAATAGTTGTTTCCTTCTTTATTCACCTCCAAACACTAATGTGTTAACCTGTTTTCCCAGACTTCTTTATCTTAGAAAATGGCAGCTCCAGTTTTCCAGTTGCTCAGGCCCAAAACTTTGGAGTGGTCTTTAACTTTTTGTTCTCCTCCACCTCCCACATCTACAAAGTATGTTAGTTCCACTTTCAAAATAGTTGAGAATCTATTTCTTAATATTCCCATCAGAAAAGACTATATCAAACTACTATCCTCTCCCCTGGATTCTTACTGCAGCTTCTTAACTAGTCTCATTCTCTCCACTCTTGTCTCCCTTGCCATAATCTGTCCTATACCTCGCAGATGGAGTGATGTCTTTAAACACATCTTCAAGTGCTTCTAATGGTTTCCCTTCTCATTCAGGATAAAGGCAGGCTTTATCATAGTCCACAGACCCTGTATGACCTGACTCTTGGCTTTCTCTCTGATTTTACCCCCCGTTACTTGCCCTCTCATTGAAACCTCTAGCTATACTGTTACACAAAAATGCCTAGCACATTCCCATCTCGGAATCTTTTCATTTACTCTTCCCTCTGCCTGATCTGCCCTTCTTTTTTCTCATCTATCTGTTGATTAGTATAATTAGAAAAATCTTCCTGGACTTCTGCCCACTCCAGCCCCACCTTTCTTGTGCCTTATTTTTCTTTAGTGCTCCCATCCCTACCAAACTATATATGTAAGTATCCCTGGCTATCTAGTCTGTTAAGTTTCTGATCCTGATAATGAGATGGCCATGTTTTGAGAAATGTCTGTTAATCTAATCTAGTTGGTTCCTGAGGTTTAATAGAAAGTAGCAGAAGTTAAGATAATAAGGGAGTTATCTAATCTACTTGAATTTGGATAGTGACAGTTTAGATAGTAAAGAATCCCTGTACTCATTTTTTTGCCTCTAAATCTGTCTCTATTAACTGGAATATTAGCTCTCTAAGAAAAAAGGTGTTCTTATTTTTTGTTTTTTATATTTTCCCATTATTAATAGTATTCCTAAGGCTTTATAATACTTGCTGGCATATAGGTAGTGCTCAATAAATAATTCATTGAATGAATACTCCCTCCTAAATTCTACTAAAAAGAAATAAACAAAATAAAAGTAGGTGTGCTCTGGTGGTGTGGCAGTTAGATCCACCACCTCTGACTGAACAAAATTCACATACATCCCAAGGATTGCGGTATAGTCCTGAGGCCAGGGGGAACAACCAAGATGAACAACTAAATAAAACATAAAAGAAAATGCTTCTGCCTCTCTTCTTCCCTTCTTAACTACTTACCTTCATTCTTGCTGGTAACTTTCCTTTAAAAAAAAACAGTAAATATCAAATACAAATAGGTATAGGAAGGAATAACAGATAGCAACATTTTTAGAAGCTGGCAAACTGGATGGTTGGTAACTGAGAGCAAAGCAGAAGAAGCTGAAATGTAAGTACCTGAGAGAAGGATTCTAACACAAAGGAGGCCAATTCGATCTAGACAGTCCTTGAAAACCTTAGCATTAGAGGCATTTGGAAACTGAAAGCAAGGGAAAGGAGAAGGGTCTCAAATGGGAGAATTTCTTGAAAGTTTTTGTCAGGAATAGATATAACCTTACCCTCCCTCTCCCTTCCTCAACCTAGCAAGAGGTGGATATAACGCAGTCAGACGGGCTCTGAATTTGGGCTCACTAGGCAAGCAGAGTGGGAATAAGGCACAAGTATGAATACAGAGATTTAGTGCAAATGTATATCCTGAATGGTGAGACCATACTCTTGGCCTACTCTTCCCATTCTCCTTTCATTACTATGTGGCTCCTGAGAACACAGAATAATAAAGGATTCTCCTTTGGAGAAACTGAAAAGCCCAAGATGTAAGACCTGGAGTCTCAGATACTTGAATCCAACCCAAAAAAATGGCAGGCACCTTCTTTGTCTCTGACCATTTAGATGTCTACTAAGTATGCGTTTTTTTGTGCTTCACTTTTAAATATAAACACAGATGACTACATATTTATAGAGAGCTTCTTATATGAAAGTGAAACGGAAGGGGAAAAAACTTGAAGGGAAAAGTAAATAAGAGGAAACAAAAGAAAACTTTAAAAAAAGATATATCCTTAAAGTGACAAAAACAAACAAGAAAATAAAGCAGGAAAACCCTGGTAGAGTAGCAGTTAAGTCAGTCGTCTCCAAAGGAGCACAGGCCACATACCCCTGGGTTCAAGTTCCAGGTTTGGGGGTGGGTGGGGGTGGGGGAGAATAACTAATGTGACAACTAAATAAAAATAAAATAAAATGCTTCTTCCTCCTCTTCCTTCCTCCCTGCCTGCCTACTCACCTTCAATCCTGCCTGCATCTTTTCTTTTTTTTTAAAAAAAAGCAGTGATATATTTTTTGAACAGTATTTGGATGCCAAAGAAGGAAGGAAGGAAACAGGAGAGAGTTTAATCTTGGAAATAAAAAGTATATTACAGAAATGAAGAATTCAAAGAAAATTTAAAAGATAAAGCTAACTTCCCCAAAAGCCTAGAAATCATGGATGGATGATGGAAGGAAAATATAAGAGAGAAAAAGATAATAAAATTACAAAATTAATCCAGATGACCCAATATCTAACTAAAATTAGAAAAGAAGAAATTTTTTAAGTAATTTAATAAATTCCCCCAGAACTAAGGCACGAGTTTCTAGACTTAAGAAACAAAAATGCCCAACTGAATAACACCAAATTATATAACATAAAATTTCAGAACACAAAGGAGTAAGAAAAGACCCTCAAAGTTTACAGAGACAAAGAATCAGTCTAGACAGAAAAGTCTGGAACCAGAATAGTATCCAACTTTTTAACAACCTTTCTGAAAAGTAGGCAACAATGAAAGTCATCAAAGTTCTCAGAATAAGTTATTATAACCCCAAATTCTAAACCACACCATACTTTCATTCAAGTATTAGAGTGTTACGAAGTTATTTACAGAAAGTAAAATCAAAATTCTACCTTCCGTGCACTCTCTCAGGAAAAAGCTGTGAAAAGAAATACTAAATTGAGAAACTTCCAAAGTGATGGTGACCAGCTCAGATTACAGCAGGTAGACAGGTCGCTGCAGGAGTCACTTGTTCCCCAAGAAGAAGATAAAATGGGAAAGGGTCTTCAATAGCTTGCATAGAGTGCGATTGCACCATTCATTTTGGAGAGTTGGGGGAAGAATTAGTGTTAAGTAGAAAATTAGTCATCCAAAAGAGAAGTCATTTACTACTGCCAGGAAAACTGATCAATAAAAATATTCTATATAAGAAAGAAAACATAATCGTAATACAGTCTAACTATTATGAGTAATGTATAATAATCAAAATTATAAACATTAACTATTGCTCTTGTACAGTCAAAATTATTATTATATTAAGGGATAGGAGATAAGAGCATGCAATGGTAGTGATATAATAGTCAAAGCTTTTCTGGTGGGAAATCAGTGGGTTATAGTTAAGATTTTTAAATAAAGGAATATAAGCATATTAAAAATAAGCTTGATTATAAATTTAGAATATGCTAAATAGTTATGAGTTAAAATTAGTGACCTTTGAGAAAGAGGATTCAGGATGGGAGGTATGAAGAAAGAAGTGGGTTTTTTTTTTGTTATGAGACTTGTAATGCTACTTAACTTTTAACAAGTAGTACACAGGTACTGCTATTAAGGTTGAAGTTTTAAAATCAGCAGTACTGTTAAGTGCTTTGAAATAGACTTCAAAGAGACTGGACCTTGATTGTGGAGTGATATTTCATTTTGATAGCTACATTGCATTCATCGGCTGTGAGAAAAAGTCATTTTCTAATCACATGTGCTTTGAATGGTTTTGTTACTTACTTTCTGTTAGGTGCAGTCTCCATTTTACCCTCACTCTGATAGTTAATAGCGTCACCAAGTAAAATAAAATTTATCTCTATTTTTCACATTATGCTCAAAAATATTTTACTTTTGAACTTTCTATTAAAAGTATAATTATATACATATACAAGCTTGCACAACTCCTAAATATACAGCTTGATTTTCACAAACTGAACACACCAGATAACCAGCACCTAGAAAAACAGAAGTTACTAGAAGGGAATGAAGTATTCTAATGATGATCGCACAACTCTGTAAATATACTAAGAATTATTTAATTGTGCACTTTAAATAGGTGCCACATGTGAATTAAAAATTGCAGGTTTTTAAGAAATGTGTTCAAAAATAGTTTTGATTGGTTAATTAGAAGAAGCTGGATAGTTGCTCAGTCTAAGTTGACAGAAACAACCGTGGTATCACCTGCCTTAGAAAAGGATCAACTAGCAGGTGGTTTCATGATGCATCTTGGAGTTAACAGAGGTTACTTGCTCTGAGAAACAGAAAAGAGCTGAATTAAAGTGAGTTTATTGAATACTAATAGCTCTTAAGAAAAAGCAAAATCATTCTGAAGATTAGTTTAAAGTATACTTTTGATTGCTTCCTTAGCTAAGAGTTCTTTATTCTGAAAGCAAGAGTGCCTCTCAGTACGTACCTTTCCAGAAGCCATGGCCCACTGCGTTCCAGGAGCTCAACTGAGCAGTAAGACCAATTTGTGAATTAATGATCATAGTGCCAATATATACACAAGAGAGATAATCATATAGAAGAATTTTCTGTAAATAAGAATTAGGAATCAGAGAAGGTTCTAGATAAAGAATTTTTTAGGGGCAAAAAGCAGTTCTTTAAATGAAGAGTTGGAGAAAGGGATATACTAGGTCAGGGAGCAGCATGCTTAAGCAACAGTTGAAGCCTGAGATAACATGATCCATTTAGAAAGTTGTAAGAATTTGGACTGCTGAAGTGAAAGAATACTTGTTGGGGAAGTTATAGTAGATACTAAAGAAATAAGACCAGATCTTGAAGCACCTTTTGTGTTAAGCTAAAAATAATTCTCTGGTTGTCTCTGAGACTCCTTTCTCCTTATTTGAAGGTGGCTGAACTAGGATAGGCTTTTAAATCTTCAGGAGGCCAATAAGGTAGAATAATCCTATAATCAACTGCCGAAAAATAGAATTCTGTGTGGAACTCAACAAATACCAAAAAAAAAAAAAAAAAAGAGGTAAATCGAGGCCAGAAGTACTATGCCTCATTTATTCACTCTCTGAATCAACAGAATATGTAGAGAAGCAGTATAGTAAAAGTACTGTCGGAACCTTGGGATAGAACTACACACTGTTGAGATGGTAATTCAAAGCTGGGTGATGGGTGATCCACTGTCCAAGTCCCGTCTTCCGGCCTGCTTTCTTCGACACTTTCAGTACCAACGGTGTCATTTCACGTTCACCTGTAAGCAGGCACCAAAATAGAGTGAGAACTGCAAAGATTGACAGTTGCTGCTCTTCAGTCCAAATAAATATATTGGAGGGATGGGGCATGCATATGAAAGACAGAGGGAGAGGGAGCAGGAGTGGGTGTCTACATTAGACCACAATGTAACTCAGATGTAAAAGCAGGAAAGGAGAATTAAGGAGGGTGAGAATCAGGTCTTAGCCAACCCATCGTGAAGCTCTAGTGCAAAGATTGCCTGTACAGGAGTCCAGGGCAAAAGTGGTCAGGTATGCTGCTGTGCTCAGTCATTGGCTGGTGCTGCCCTGGAAAAGACCTCCGCTGCAGTAACTCAGCTGATCTCAAAGAGGTTGCAGCCAAAGGCTGGCTGTTAGCTGCACTCCTTGCATCAGCTCCTTGAAAGAGAATCTGAGCAGCACCTGCAAAGCTGACAAGGTAAAGTCTCAAGCCCAGGGCCCTGGGATGGTGGGGAACACACCCAGGTGTACTGGATTGCCAGGGCGTCAGAGCATTCTGTGTTAATTTCAAATAAAGTCCATCCGCCAGATCCCTCCAGTCTTTAAATACATACACACACACACACACACACACACACGTGTGCGTGCACACGCTCTCTGACTCATGAACATTTTTGTTATAGTTAACCAGTCTTCTCTATGTAGATATTTATGTTATTTTCAATATTTTAAAGTTGTGATATAATTTACACATAACATTAGTTTCAGGTATACAACATAATGATTTAATATTTGTGTTTATTGTAAAATGATCTCTATAAGCTACTAACATCATCACTACAATGTAGATTGTTGTTTTCTGGTGTTGAGAACTTTTGATATTTAATCTTTTTGCAGCTTTCAAGTATGTAATACAGTGTTATTAACTATAGTTACCATTACTGTATATTACATCCCATGAGTGAGGATTTATAACTGAAAGTTTTTCCTCTTTTTATTTCCAGTATTTTTAAGTAATGCTTTTTAGGTTAATCACTGAAAAATGTTTAAAGACCAACTCTCCCTTCTCCTAATTTTAGATACTTTTCTAGTAAATATAAGTATTAGAAGAGGAAAGACTACTTATTTTATTTTTTTAAAAGAAAGGTGAAGGCAGGAGTGAAGGTGAGTAGGCAGGCAGGAAGAGAGAGGAGGAGAAAGCACTTTATTTTACTTAATTGTTCATCTTGACTCTTCACCCTGACCCCAGATCTTAAACTGGGATCATTAGGATGTATGTGAACTGCACTCTTGGCCAAAGGCAGCTGACCAAACCACTACTGCACCAGAGTACACCAAGGGAAAGACTAGAGTCAGACACATCCTGAATTTGAAACCTGCTCTTCCATATTCTAGTTACCACACACACTGTTCCTCAGACAGGAATAACAGATATGAAGTCCCCACACAGAGTGGTCATTTCTTTATTCCTTTTCTCTCTCTTTCAAGTACTTTGTTCAACTAAAAAAAATAAAATATAAAGACGTTTTAATACTCTTACACCTTGGACAAAAGAGAGACAACTGATTTTAATAATCAGATGTTGGCTACTAGTACTCATTTCCTAGTTGTCAGTTTTAATATATATTTTTCCGCCTTTTCTTTTACTCCTAGAGATAAGATTACAGTTTCCACAGCTCACTGGAGTGCTTACCCTTGCTTTCTTCATTCATAACTGTGTTATCACACTCTTGAAAAACAACAAGAACCAAGAAAACAATGTGAGTAATTACTTAAGAACTTGGCTTTTGTGGCTGGATCATAATTTTTAAATTTAAACCATAAAGCAATAGTCAGCAAAATTTTTCTGAAAGGCAGAGATGGTATTTTAAGCCTTGCAAGCTACATGGCCTTTGTGACAACTACCCCCGTCTGTTGTTGGGATATGAAACCGTCATAGACAATGTGTAATAAAATGAGTGGAGGCTGTCTTTCAATAAGACTTTATTTACCAAACCGGAGAATGGCTCACATTTAACCTATGGGTCATAGTTTGCCAACTTCTGCAGTAGAGCAATCATTTGAAAAATAAAAAAGTGTAACTAATAGCCAATAGTGGTGATAAAATCTTTAAAAATACCCAGGTAATTGAAAAGGAGCAGAAATAAGGGAACAAGAAACAGATGGGAAAAATAGGAAATAGATAGCAAGATAATAAACTTAAACCAAATCATATTAATAATTATGTTAAATATGTATAATCTAAATACTGTGATTAAAGATGAAGATTGTTAGACTAATTAAAAAAGCAAAACTTAATAAAGTGCTGTCTGTAAGAAATGTACTTTAAATGTAAAGCTATACCTTGCAGACAGTAAAACGAGAGTTTTAATAGCAGACTTTAGAATAAGGAGTATTGCCAAAAATAAAGAGGTGTATCGCATTATGATCTTTAGGGATAAATTCACCAGGAAGAAATAAGCTATGTATGCATTCAGTGAAAGAACTTCCAGATAAATAAAGCAGCAGCTATCAAACTGAAAGGAAAAGTAGACAATCCACAGATGCATTTGGAGATTTCATTACCCTTTCCTTAATTGTTGATAAAATCGAAAATAAGGATTTGGAAACCATGAAAACTCTAAAAACCTTGATATTCTTGGCATGTAATAAAGTCTTCTCTCAGACAGCATCACAATGAACTTTCTTTTCAGATGCACGTGGTATTTACCAAGATTGACTATACGATAGGTCACAATAAACAAATCTCCTTAAGTTTAAAAGGACTGAAGTTATAATAACTATGTTCTTTAAACACAGTGAAATCAAATTAGAAATCAATAACAGAAATTTGGTAAATTGACAATAATGTGGAAATTAAACAACATATGCCTAAATAACCAGTGGGTCAAAGAAAAAGAAAAATCACTAGAAAATACTTTGAGATTACTGCAAATGAAGACACAACTACCCAAGTGTTTGGAATGTGGCAAAGCAGGGTTTAGAAGGAAGTTATAAACATCTAATTAAAAAAGAAGAAAGATCTCAGATAACCTCACTTTCTACCTTATACACTGAAAAAGAAGAGCAAGCTAAATTTAAAGCAAGCAGAATTTAACCAGTTACTTGTGACTTTGTCTGCAGGTTTTGATCTCAGTTTGATGGCATCTAATCACGTAAACAAAACTCATAATGAAGCTCTAATAGAGGTCTATTCAGTTGTTACTGAAATATACAGAAAAAAATGAGTTCTCTGTGCCTAAGGATTTTGAGAAAGCTGCTGCAAGTAGTATTTGGCAGAGTCATTATGAAAGCAAAAAACTTTCTAAGTAAAAAGACGGTATAATAGGGTATAGATATAAGTCAAATTCCATTTTCATATTTCCTGTTATCTGGTAACATGCAACATGTGATTGGAGTTGGAATTGAATAAATCTAAATTTTCTAAAACTCCTGACTTGGTGTACTTCAGCTACATTTTCACATGCAAATAGCATTATTTGATTCTTGTCTCTCAGGGTTATATTCATAATTAAATATTATAAAATAGGAAAAATATTTTACATGATTGGTTGGCTATACATTAGGAATTAAAATTTTTTAGTTTCTTTACCTCTGTTACCCATTACCTGATGACTTATACAGTATGCGACTGTTAACAAAAGAAAAATATCTTCCCCTTTATTTGCTTTCCAGTGCTTTTAAACTTGTTTTGCAATGAGAATATGTTAATTTTTCTCCAGGATTCCTTCCTATGATGTTAGTAAAGTAGATCCCAAGAAAAATACATTATTGAACTACATAAATTGTTTTCTTTCTTTCTTTCATCGCTGTACTAGGTTTTAATACTAAAAGTAGCTTTTCACTATGGATTCCAGAAAGCCATATGCTAGGTACATCCCTGTAAAAGTCAATGAGTGGATCCTCATCTGGAACCCACTGGGGAGTTTTGTGGTGACTCTCAGTTTGGAGAGGTATCCACGTTGCTCCTTTTTGAGGTTTGTTTCCTTTGTGCCTCTGAGCAAGCCAGTGTGCAACTTCCCCAGGAATTTTACTTTGTGACTGATTAAGATAATTCTCATTTAGTGAACTGCCACCTCCGCTTCTACTGGAATTAGTAAATCCTGGTTGCAGCAGAGCTTCCTGACCAGCTTGTGTCTGGGTCAGAGGGAAAAGTGTTGGGGAGGAGCTGAACGATGCTCCTCCACTGCAGCTGCGACCATGTCATCCTCCAAGGGGTGTCCCAGCATTTTTATAGTCTTATGCTCAAAGAAGACGGTCTCTGTTCAATATTTTGCTTCCTAAAATTCTTGAATAGAATTGCTTTTCTGGAAAGTCGCACCTGTTTGTCTAGAGATATATATGCCTCAGTGTGAGAAGCTCAGGACTGGATAAAGAGATGGGTGTCACAGCTCATGACTCCTCAAGAAATGTAGGAAGTCTCTGCCTTTCTTACCAGAACACTCTTGGGCCTTGAAATTTGTAGTTCAGATTTAAATACCCTAAAATGAGTTCTTATTTCTACTGAATATTGGTACTGGCACCTTGCAGAGCTAATATGTTAGGTTCACTAATTTTAACATTTGTGTAAAAACTTTAAAAACGAATGGCTTGAAAGCGGAAGTTCAAATGGATGACATTTTCTTACTGTCTCAATTGAAACTAGGGTGTAAGTGGGATCCCTCTTTTAAAACATAGTTATACTTCCTCTTAACTTCTTAAAATATGAAATTTTATTCATGATAAAGCAAACATTTATAAAGGACTAAGCCTGAAAAATTCTAAATACCTTAAATATATGTAAATATATCCACTGTCTCTTTGATTATACTGAAATAGGTCTATATATTTGCATCAGTAGCTAGATGAGTGCTATAGTCTGAGAAAAACTTTGTCATTGAGTTATCTAATGATTATACTTTTCAGGTTTTAGTAAGTAATTTGACTCATACAGATCTTATCATTATCATGATACAATATTTTCTTGAGTTTTAAGTCAGAATATTGTCAGGGACTACAATTCTTAATGATGATGTTGGGTTAGTCATTTAGAGCTCAGAAAACAAAAGTTTGAAAGTAGAAAGGAAGACAAAAGAATAGGAAAGGCCTCCTCTTCTGTGTAAACTTGGATCTGAAGATATTTGTGACAAACCCTGAAATAGGTACAGTGATCACACTTTCCAAATTCAGCTGAATTTCATGTTTTCCCCCACTAAACGTTTTTATGTGTATAACTAAATAGGATACAGTTTATATTCCTCAGTAAGGCATACTTAAGTGCCCTCCCCCTTCACAAAGAAGTTAGTGTTGAGGATCATCCAACAGGTTATTGTCAGAGTATATAGTCTCTTTAACCATCCTTGGTATGTGAATTAACCTTTTGGTATTTCCTCATTATCTTTGAATCAGAATCTATACAGTGCTGTTTTTGGTTTTGGTTTTGGTTTTGTTTTTTTTTGTCCTTCTTTACATCTGAATTTATTGGCTACTTTTTGCATATTTATATAAATCTGTGTTGTTTAATTAACTCTACATTAGCAGTTTTTCTGTGAATGCTTGGGGTAGATTTATGTGGTCTATTTCTGCCATGTCAGTGCCTCACTGGGTAGCATTCTCGCTGTGAGTGGTATACAGAACAAATTATAAACCATATTTGACCCACTCGTGCCCCATTATAAACCCAGTCCTCATTCTGAGTTGGCATTTTTCCTGTCATGATTCCCTACCATTATCCCTGCAGTCATTGCTTATTCACAAGGCAGCGTCACTATGGGATTCTTGACATATTACCAATTTATATTATTATTTGTGCATCTTTTTAAAAGTATTTTTTACTTTCACCTTCATTTTTAAAAGACAACTTTTTCCACCTTTTTCCATTAAGTGAACTTTTAAAAATATTGAATGTTTTTAATTATTTTATAGTGTGAATTAAGTACTTTTTAAGATCCTGTATCTCTCGACCTTGTACAGTAATAGCTTGGGTTCAATCCAGGGAATAGCAAAATCCACATGTGTGCCTGCTATTTATAGGTGGCATGTTTCCCAGGATCATGCTAAACTTCAGCTGCTTTTATATTAAAACATCATTTCTGTTCATTAGAGTATTTTCAAAGGAAGACAGATATGCAACTGTTTTACTGAATATACATTTGGACTGTTATGAAATTGGAATTTTCTGATTTTTGTATTTTTCTTGTCTCTGTGTGTCCTATTATATCCTTTCTTAGTTATAACTTGCTACTTTCATTATGTTCTTTTTATCGTTGTTTATTAACCACCATGAATGCATTAGAGAAAGTAAGCTCTTCATTCTGGAAGATAAGGGCATGCAGTTTAGAGCCAGGAAAACTTTGGTTTGAATATTGACTTCATCAGCTATCTTTGTAGCCATGAATAAGTTTCTAACCTTGCTGCTCTAGTTTGCTCAACTATAAAATGAAGAAAAGTACTGAACCTACATTAAACGAGATAATATGCATAAAGTGTTTAGCACAGAGCCTAACATCTGTAAGCACTTGATAATTGCAGCCAACGTGGTTATTGTTTTTTATCTACATTTGCTAAGTTTCTGCTGTCTGCCAGATGTTGTCCTGGTTCTTTGAAGACATAAAACATAGGTCCTGTCCCTAAGGATCTCATAGTCTATGGAGCAACTTAGATATAGAAAAAGTAAAATACCAACATGATATAAAACTTAACCTTGACCACTTTTGGGGTTTCAAGGTACGTTTTCTTTCTGTTTGAGATCCCTCATATTAACAACATGATAATAAAAAAAATAATGACAATTGTGATACAGTCTGACAGTTCATGTATTTTTATCTATGTGTATTTGTTTATAGTGCCATAGAACAGGGAAATAGAAAGAGAAAACGGTCTTACTAGAAAGCCCTTTCATCTTAGCCTTTGCATCTTTATCAGATTTCCCCCTAAAGTTTGCAAAGGTACACATCATTGTAGGAAACTGGACCAAAATAATGTGGTCTTCAGGTGCTAGATAGTCTAAAAACTGTCCATGAAATGGTAGCTGTCCCTCTTTATATATAGCTCTCTCTGGCACAGCCGTTGTGGCCTCCCAAGACTTTGCACTTTACAATACTGCCCCTGTTCTGGAATGGCATTGAATAGGTTGAGGGCGGAATGACTTCCAAACATGAGAGTCTACTGCTCTTTGAAATGAAAATAAGAGTTGGTGGTTCATTTCTTTTCTTCCTATGCAAGTTCATGAGGTAACCCTAGGTGGTGACTGAAGTCTAGCCAGAGTTGTCCCTCGAGCTTTGTGTATTAAAGAGGAAATACTGAACTTCAACCTCCACCCGGGGTTGGTTAGCCTCACCTTTCTTAACCTTAAACAATAAGAAGCTCTTAGAGAGGACGAGAACAGTGCGTAAGATCCAGTTTCCATAAGCCTACCCACTGTCTAATTTAGAGTCTGGAATCCCAAGTTTGTTTTCAAGCTTCTTGTCAACTTAGACCCCATGTTAGGATTTCTCATAGCTTGCATCTTTTTAAGTGAATTGTCAACATTCAAGTTTATAACTCTATTGCTTTAGCCCATTTAAGGAGGAAAGTCGCCCCAAAGTCAAACTAAAATAACATTGTGTATAATGTTTCTCTTATCTGTTTTCTAAGCTTTCAAAGTAATTTGTGTTTAAAATGAAAAAATAATGGGCTTATTGCCATAATTTAGTTGTGCTGAATTGTTTGGCCATAACTTTAATGGTGATGGAGACCAGATTTGTGAGCTGTGGTATCTGTTCTGTTTGGATCTGACAGCTGGCTGCATAAATATCTGGAGCTTTTTACTTTGCATGGGAAGTTGGGAGGGTGGTCACAGCAGTAGAAACAAAAACTATTTTATTTAATGTCCTGCATTTATTTACTGATCCCAATAATAACATTTTGCAGCTGTTTGAACAGGGGCTTTTTTTTAAATTTCATTTTGCTTACTGTTTAGATTTATGAAACTTGCTTACTGTCTGTTCTTTAGCTTTCCCTCTTTATTAAATATATTTTAATATGTACTGGTCTCTTTTGGTCTAGGAATGCTTTGATGATTTAACAAGTTAATTTATTAAAAGAAAATATTTTAAAAATCTGTAGGTTATACTGAAGGTGGTTTATTCTTGCTTTCTTATTGGTTTTATTATTTTAGTTAAATATTTTATAATTTGGTAAATAAGTTCTGAAATTAAGTCAGAATTTCAATCTTGTTAAACCACCATTTATATTAACTGTCTGTGTCTGTCAACATGTAGTTTGTTTAGACTATACACTCCAAGATAGTGAAACAATAAAAAAATACCAAACTAATTATATAGTATGTGAATTTCATTTTAACTACTTTCTGTGAATAGATTGAATACTTAGAAAGCCCATATATAATTCTTTTATTTATTAGTTAATTTTCTCATTTAACCTGTTCAGACAGACTTACTGCAAATTTATTCAGTATTATGGGCATTTTTTTCTCTGTTTACAGGTGAGAGACTTGTCCATTGCTTACATGCTGGTGACATTAACTTATCTCTATATCGGAGTCCTGGTTTTTGCCTCATTTCCTTCACCACCATTACCCAAAGAATGTATTGAACAGGTAAGACACTATATTCTCTGTGTGTGATTACTTACCACTTCATATCTGCATTGCAAGCATGGTGATACAGTAGAAAGATAATTTACCGGACAGGCCTGGGTTTGAGCACCATTCTACAGTTTACATGTGGAAATTTAGACAACTTTCCAATACTTTCTGAACCTTAGCTTCCTCTTCCATTAAACAGTGTAATACATATGCTATGGATTTTATGATGGACTTGAGAAAACACACTGGGTACCAGCACTTCGTGGTGCTTCAGTAAATGATTCCTGTTAATGTGCATAGTATTTCTCTTTGTGTGGACAATTGCTACGCACAGAAGTCATGAATTCGTAAAACCTCCACTGAGAATACATTCAACTCTCTTATCTTCCAAAGCCCAATTCTGGAAATGTCCTGGATATTCCAGTGTCTTGGTTCATCAGTCCCAAATGATAAGTCTGGCACTCATTTTGGTACTGTGTGATAAGCAGCAAAACAAAGAAGGACTGTTTGACTATTGGAAAAGATAGAATGAGATCAAAGAAAAATTATTTTACTAAAATTTTGCCATAAGCAGTATTTTCTTTGACCTCTCATAAACTTGGAGTAGTATAGTTACTAATTAAATGTGATTGAAGAATTTCTCACACAAAACAGCATTTCATAGGTGGCTTTCTGGTCAGAAATTCCTCTAGACTACAATAGAATATAAAATGTTATTTATTACAAATGAATTATAAAGGCTTTTTCAGCATAATAGTGTTAATAATCTAATATTTATAAGAGAAATAAGTCTGAGTTATTGCTTGTTGTGATAGCTTGAAATGTTCTTCTCTGAAAATCAATTTTTGATTCCAGAAGTTTCTTTGTTGGCAGCCAAATGTTTGCTGAAAATTCCCCTGATCTGAACAATTCCATTTAAACCCACTCCCTTTGGAATAGGAATATTTGTGGTATTTGTATTTGAAAGGAAAAAAATGTTCTCAGTGGTTAACTTTCTTTTTAATACCAAACTAAAAATGGAGAAAAGAATCATGAAAGGAAATAGATTGTGAATAATGATAACAGATGATAGCTATAGATATACCTTTGCCTTAGTCTCTAATCTTTACCTGGAAGTGCCACAATGCCTCAGGGGAAGAAAAGCAACAGAGCTAATGAGGATGAAATATATTGAATTAAATTAGCCATGCAAGGATATTAAAATAAATTTATGCTTGAACATTACAGAACAATGCTTCTCAAGCTACCTGATGAAGGACAAGGTTTTCTTTTGTTATCTTTTCAAATTAATTTCATAGTGATACTTTTGAAAAATAATAGAAACGTAGCAATATCAAATTTCTCTAAGTTTCTAAACACTTTCAATTTCTGCTCTTGTTGTGAAGAGCAGTTAATAATGCGCAGAAGAGCATCAGTCCACAAAGCAGTTTCAGTAGCTTGTGTTCAAAGTAAGCAGAAGACATTCCACTTGATAAATTTATGTGCACTGAATTTGACTTTTAACTCTACACTGTCTTTCTTGGATTAGAATTTTTTAGACAACTTCCCTAGCAGTGACATCCTGTCCTTCATTGCAAGGATATTCCTGCTGTTCCAGATGATGACTGTATACCCACTTTTAGGCTACTTGGCTCGTGTCCAGCTATTGGGCCAAGTCTTCGGTGACATTTATCCTAGGTAAGGGCTCTTCTCTTGACCAGCAGGATATGCCAAGCAACAAATGACTGTGCAAAACAGGTCAGTTTAAAATATGACTGATCCTTTTGCTATAAAAATATGCCTTATGAAAATGGTTACTAAGGATAGATCACTAGTGTTCTTTTTCCCAAAGAGCTTTAAAAATAGAAGCCACTCCCTTGTCCAGAATGGTTTAAAGTTAAACCCTTCTAATATAGTTATATTATCTCTGAGACTGGTTATATTTATCTTATGATTTAGTTGCTATTCCATGTTACCAAGAGGTTCATTGTATTTAGTACTTGTTTTAGAAATGGATAGCTAATGAGAAACAACTCTTTTAGTTATTGGTTATTATATTTTACTTGTATATTAATATTCATGCATTTTGCATAAATAAGTTATCTAGACTTGAAGATGAGCTATATGACATATTTATTAGCTTCTGTAATTAATGCTGTAATTTTTAACCTCTTATTGATGATGGAGGAATTGTGAGTCCTTCTGAAAATCTGTGGAAAGCTAGTCACTCTAATCCAAGGAAAATTTTCATTTACTGTTACAGGATTTCTCTGAAACCTCTTTGTTAAACCCAGGTCAATTTGTGTATCTTATCTTATAGATTCATTCTTGCAAGACCTTATTTCTAATCCTAACCTTAACCTATTTTACTGAGAATAAATGACCATAAATGAAGAAAATTTTGGATAAACTTTAAAAAAAATTACATTTAAAAAATTACAGTATGTCCCCTCATTAAATGAATAGTTATAAATATGTTGTTTTCATTTCTTGGAAAAAGCCAATTTCCCTTTCATATTCACATTACATTTTTTTCTACCACTAAGAACATACTAGCATTTATCCTACAGTTATAAGTACTCTGTAGAATGCATACTTTGGAGCATTCTTTTTTGATCTCAGGGTCTCTTTACAAACTTAAAGTTTATTGAAGACCCCTATAAACTTTACTTTATGTGAGTTTAAATCTAATAATATTTAACACATAAAAAATTACAACAAAAATTTTTAAACTTTGGTTAATTTCTTTAGAAATAATAAAACTATTCGTTGTTAACATAAGTAATATATATGAAAAAGAACTATTTACCCCCCAGATTTTTATTTTATATTTTCAAAACTCTTTAATGTCTGATTTCCTAGTAGATAGACTTTCCTACCTTCTTCTGCATTCAATCTGTTGTAATTTGTTGTTTTTGTTTAAATATGTGAAGATAATCTACCCACATAGACATGGTTAGAAAACAGTACTTTATGAGCTTTTCAGATAATTGTAAATATTCTTCTTTAGTATTTTGCCTAAAGTTGGCAAATGGTAGTTTCTCAAAAGTCAATTGAATTGGAGATTTGGTTACATTTAAATCTAGTGGTCTATTTGACCCATACATGATTTTGTAACATGTTTAAATATTTGAAAAATGTTGGTTCACTGCATAACTTCATCCACTAGAAATTCATTATGTAACTTCATTATATATTATTAAAACCCACATTTGTTAATATCACCACCAATTTCATTATGAACGTCTTTAAAGGTTGGAAAACTTTTGAGCTCAGGGTGTCAAATAAACTCCAAAATTTTAATTTTTAATTGAAAGTTTAGATTTTATCATTGACAAAGCTTAATACTTGCTGTTTTCTTGATGTAACAAGCCCATATCTTATTTGTTTTCAAGAAAATGCCTACAGTTACCCAGGTCTGAATAACCATCGTTTGTCCACCTTTCAAGTAAAAATATCTGTCCTTGAGAAAAAGAGCTAAGCTGTCTTTGAACTCAGTTGCACAAACCTCAAGACAAGTATTTACCTCAATATGCAACAAATCTGCTTTGTTACATACTTTGTCTTGATCACGTAGAATATTAAATACATGAGTTCAGGGCATGAGATTTAAGAAGACTAATAATTTTTAGAATGTTTGACAATAAAGATTACACTATACAACACAGATACAATAGAATACAGCTGCCTCCTGCTAATGGTGGCGGGTTCTAGCCACCTTTGCTTTTGTAAAACAAGCATTGTTTCATACGATTATGGAAATAATGTCTACCTCAGGGACTTCTGAGAAGCTATTAGGTCCTCTCTGGGGTTTGTGGTTACACTTTGAGAACCACTAGTTTGGAAAATACACAAAATTTTTTCCTTTTATAATACAGAAATAGCAAAGTCCCAGCAAATGTCTCAAAGCTCTGATGTAATTTTAAGTTGGAATTTCTTGATAAACAGTAAGCCCTGGAAGCCTGACTGTCTTTTAATTCGATAAGATCTGTAACTGACCATTCGTGTAAATGCTTTTTCCTATTTTAATTCTCTCCGTAATTTCTTTCTGGAATTAATTAACTAACCTCTGACAACTTAGGCTCAAAATGTTGCTTTAATGTATAAATTTTACTTTTGAGAAGCTTTTATTTTTGAGGGGGAGAAGAAATAGAATTATTTCTTGAGCATTAAACTTCATCTGCATTACTTTTGTGTCCAAAATTGATTCCCAAACCTTCACTCATTGTTAACATCTACTTCATCTATTTCTTTGGTGGATGTTCTATTCATGATAAATTCTGAATAGTTTTAAGTTACTGAATCTGAATAAGAAAAACCTGCCTATTTTACCTTTCCCTTAACATTATTTTGCGGATTATAGAATAATCAATTTATTAAAAAGCAAAATATTAGAAGAAAGCTACATACCAGATGACCTCACTCAGTTACTGCAATAAAAAAGTAAAATATTATAAAATATGAAAAATTGCTAAATATAGAAAAGAGTAAACTTACCCCAAATCACAAATCATAACAAAATTGCTACTGACTTTTCGGTGTATTTCCTTCTGATTTGCTTAGTAATTATTAATTAATATATTTCATAAAGCAAGTTTTATTTTCTTAAGATATTCCAAATTGATTCATGTATCAGTGTGTACTCTGATACATACTACCAGTTTGCGCCTACAAAATTTAATCTATTTATATAATTGCACAAAAGGGCCAGTGTCACTGTTCCAGACAGCATTGAGTACTATTGTTGCCTTCTATTTTTGTCACATTTGAGACATTCTCATTTTAAAGCTGTTAAAACTGATTTTTTTTCTCATATTAATGTTTAGAGCTTGCCTTTTTTATTTTTTCCTCTAAACTCTCTCCTCATCTTCTAGCATTTTCCATGTGCTGTTTTTTAATCTGTTTATTGTGGGAGCTGGAGTGATCATGGCCTGTTTCTACCCAAACATAGGAGGAATCATAAGGTACTGCATATTAAGGAACTGTATTCCTTCATATATTGGTTTATTCTTCATTTTTTTTTCCTCTTGTTGTTGTTGATTTAACTTAGCTGTATGAAATTCTTATGAATATTTAAAACTGATAACATTAAATGTCCTTCCCTGACATCAGTTAAGGTGCTCAGTATCTTCCATTTCTACTTATTCTTATTCTTGACTCTAGAAGCCCCATTATCCTTCAGCCTGAGGCACCTTTTTCTTTCTCTTTTTCTGTTATTCTTCGTATACACCTGTATTCCTTTCTCTTTATCTGAAATAAAAATGTTATTTTTAATATATAACATATAACTTCTCTTAGAAGTACATGGAAGTTCTATTTCCTAACTTCCTTAATCCATTTCTACTCCAGAACATATTTTAGTGTCAGTTGTAGTCAGAAACAGGTTAGATCCCAGACGATGCTTTCCTTAAAAATCTTTGTCTAAAATGCTGTGATAGGTTGAGTAGATTGGTAATAAAATTGACTTTATGGTCAGCTTCTCATATAAAACTGGGACTTACAGATAGGATAATCTGATTTATCTTCCTTAATCTACAGACAGCAGAGCTGAGTCACTTTTTTGAAGATGCTTATTGACTATAATGGATTTACAGATTCTGAGTAAGCTGAACATAGGGAAAGGGAGAAAAAGTGCAGATTTCTGAGTCTCATGTGTAGGTATTTGTTACAATATTATCTTTGATAGTTTGCTGACTGCACTTACCTGTTCTCATTTTTAGGCTAATGCTAGCAGTCTTTCAAAAACTCAGAATGCAAAAGTAGTTTATGAAAGATCAAAGATAGGAAACCCATCTCCATATGTGTTTGAGGAAGTAGCCACAATCACTGAGACACAGAGGAACTGTGGAGATTTGAGAGATGAATACAAAACTCCTTGTCAAGCACATGCTAACAAAGATGAGCAGGAAATATATTTTATATTAACTTAGCCAGTAAAATAAGTTTTAAATTTGAATGCTTTATGTCAACAAAGGAATCCCAAATCATTTTCTTGCGGTGTCAGACTGAGGATCATTCAGATTTTAACTTTTGCTTTCATTGTAAATCAGAAACCACAAAGTGTAAGATGACTATTAACCCCAAATTTATTTTACAGATATTCAGGAGCAGCATGTGGCCTGGCCTTTGTCTTCATATATCCATCTCTCATCTATGTAATTTCCCTCTACCGAGAAGAGCGTCTGACCTGGCCTAAATTAATCTTTCATGTTTTCATCATCATTTTGGGCCTGGCTAACCTGATTGTGCAGTTTTTTATGTGAAGTACTCTATCTGCTCAGGATCTTTGATGGTATTTCGAACTTTGACAGGAGTTTCACATAAATTTACTTGTAAATGCTGTTGTTGCCATAATTCTAAATATTCTCCTAAGGTAATTTGAAAATAAGGGAAATAGAGGTCTATTAATAAGTGATTTTGATTAGAGCAAGGTGGGGAGAGGGACAATAAGAATGATCTTTGTTTACTTTTTCATATTTGTCCACCTCATCATTCTTATTGTCTTTTCTGGGTAGAAATGTATGCCTTTAGGAAGAATCATGCTGGGTTTTGCTTCTAGAGATAATAAGGTAGGTAGGTTTATTTTGGCTACAATGGAGATTCTCAGGGTGTCACAGTAACTATTGCCAGATAGTTTTTCTGTTTCAGTATATTCACTTTCCTTTTATTATTTGCTAGACTCTTTCTCAGTTTGCCCAGACTTTTACTGTTTGGGACAATAAATCAAATACCTCATTTTTAAAAAGAAGTCTCCACGACATCACTGTTAATAGAATGAATTCTTAATTGTGTCCTTAATCTCTATTTAAAAGAAAAGAAAGAAAATGCCAATACAGACCCCAGGGTCATGAAAATGATGCAAGATAAATGAAGTAGGAAAGTTCGTTGCTGTCTGCTCCTCGCTGGCTTCTAATCCAGTACCAGTAATTTAGGTAGAAATTAATTATAAATTCCTTCCACCAGATTCTGCATAGGAATAAGTATGAGTGTCCTCATAGACCCAGGAGACTCTTTTGCTTTTTGGATCCCTAAACGTTGCTTAGGATGTCTTGTTGGACCTGTCGGGAAGAGTGTAGGAAGCCTGGCAGATAGGGATACATAAGGCTCAGTGGGGGAGCAGGAGAATGGAGAAAGGACCAAGAGGAATGAGGCCTCCTTCCAGTATATTCTCTGAAAGTAAAAGTGGTTTCTTTACCATAGGAAAAGATTAATTCTGTTTGAGACATGACTCCAGAAAGAAAATTTCCCTGCTTGCTTCTGTAACTGGCAGCGTAGAGGGTTAAATCCTCCTAAGAAAATTCCTTAAATCTAGGAGTAAGATTATGAAATCTGAATTCTTGAAATTAACAGTATTCTCTTTTTTTTTTTCAAGCTAAAAGCTAAAACAATTCAAATCCGTGTCATACACCCTCCAAGTTTAGCTATAAATGTTAGACTTCTCTAATGTTTAGGCTAATGTTAAAGTGTATTGTGTGAATACACCTCCAAATCCCAGGATAAAGTGTAAATTTATGTTTTCCTTCGTTTGAGAAGGACCGGTGAAATGGGTTCTTAAACCTGGTAAGAGAGGCCCAGAGTCACAACCAACTGTAATTTCTTTTTTAATTTGTTGCTGCTGTCATTGTTTAATTTAAAGGAAAGTGCAGCGAAGAGTGAAGGCAAATAGGCAGGCACTGAGGAGGAAGCGTCTTGTTTGGTTTTTATTTAGTTGGTCACACTGATTGCACGCCTTTTGTTGTTGTTCTGGAGTTTTATTTGTTTCTCTCCCTCCCTGCCTCCCTTCCTCCTGGGTCCCTGGGTCCCCGGGCCTTCCAGGGTCTCTGCCTTAGCTGCCTGAAGCACAAGGGTGCGTCCAACTGTAATTTCTTTCAGCAAAGCTTTCTGTCCAGTTTGTACACTCATAACTATCTTGATTAGCTGGGTTTCCTAAAATCCTTTTTAAAGAAAGTCTCAGAATTCTCAAGCATGCTAAAAGTAGACAAAATAATAGGATAAACCCTTTATATACCCACCTAGATTTAGTAATTGTATGATATTTGCATCCCCTATCTGCTCTTTTTTTCTTTTCCACTGAAATATTTCAAAGCCAATCTCAGACCTTAGGCCACTTCATCTCTGTAAAACTTTGTATACACTAAGAGCCTTTGAATTGAATTACATTTATTGATGGAGACAGTTTCAAATGTTTTGTTAGGAGAAACTACTACTAGAAGTTAGGTTAATTAGAAAATTCTAATTAGGTGTCTGGATCCCTGTGTTAAACTTTCTTAGAACAGTGGTATAATTTAGGGGCCAGGAAGAGGGAGGCCTCCTTTCAGTGTATTCTCTGTGGGCAAAAGTGGTTTCTTTACAAGAGAAGATTAATTCAGTTTGAGACATGACCTCCTAAAAGAAAGATCCAGAAATGTTTTCTGTGCTTGGGAGTCTCTGTGCCTTTCTGACTTCACACTCTTGTTCAGTGAGAGACATAGGAGAGCACCAGGAGAGATCTTCCAGACTAAAATCCCTGTGTATCATTCCTTTCCTCCCTTGACTTTAAGAATTTCAGTTTTCATTTCCTCACTTCAATAATATACTCCAGTTTTTAACACATGGAAAAATGTTCTACCATCTTTTTTCTCATTTAAAAATCAAATTGAATATGACAGTGAATGCATGATGTCTAAAAAACGGTGTAATACTTGTTTGTTATTTCCTGTAAAATACTTGAGCTCAGGCAGCTAAGGTGAAAGCCATGTAAAGCCCATGGACCAGGGGTCCAGTCTCGGAATGGGAGGGCATGGGGAATAAAATCTTAATAATTTAGAACTTAAAAATCCTATGTTAGACTTACGTTGAATGAGTTTGCTTATTCATTTGCTTTTTTAGGTTTCTTTCCTTGGGCCTGTTCCTTATCTTAGTCAGAAAACTCTTTGAGCGTGTATGTCCTGTCGCTCACATTAAAATGATGAGATGAATTCATCTTAGACATTCTCTGTTATCGCTTTGAACTTTAATTCATTTCCCTTTTTGTTCTCTTGTGGTTAACCTTAGTTTCTTTGCATTCAATGTATTTAACCCGCAACTGAGTGATGCATTGTTTAGAGAAGTTTTCCTTAGAGAGCATCTGGATGGATGTGTTTGTATGCTAATACTCAATCAGAAAGGACAAAGAGATGTTCTTTGGCATTCAGTATCTATGAATGAGCTTTTGAAATCAGTTTCATCATAATACCCCAAAAATATATTGGAGTAGAGGATAAATTTACCCATGAAAAGAGAAATGTTTTATTTACATGGAGCGTAGTTTACAAATACCTTATAGCTACTGAGGAAGCATAAGAGTTTTTGTTTCCACTTGGAGTTCATTAGGAGAAATTTTGATCTGTATGTTGACTGGCTCATTTCCATAAATCATTTAGTCAAGTACCATGTTTAGTGCTTTAGAAGAGGCAAAGATATATAAGACATCATTCATATCCTAAAGGACCTTTTAATCTAGTAGAGGGACTATGTATATAGTTAACTATAATAGATGAACTCTTAAAGGAAAGAAACTGATCCCTTTCATTTGGGATCCTCAGGGAGGGCTGGTGAGAGACACTGAGGAGAAAGCAGCGAGGGCCCATTTCCAGGCTCCTCCTAATAACTGTCCTAATTTTTAGACATTTGATATACTTACCATCAGATTGTATAATTGCTTTTATTGTGATAAATATCCTCTACGTTTTATATGAAGAGTTTGCTGTTTCTGTTTACTTCTTGTTCTCTTTGCATTTTAAAGATGGCATATTACGGCATGTTGCTGCATCTTGTACCAGAAAGTACACTTGATCAGTAGGGGGAAGCCACTAGGGACACTTTTGAGCAGTACTGACAGAAAGGTTCTGTCAAATCTTCTCTTCAAACACTTGACTTATTTAAGTATCAGTATTCAAAATGTCAAATGTTAGAGCTCATGGAGAAGAATGGAAAACATTGATGCTGTTTTCTTTGTAAAGCAGTGACTTACTGCTTTTTAGAATCAAGTAGCTGTGGTTTGTTTTCTCATCCCATTTCCAGTGTTCAAAATAAAATCCAAATCTGGTTGACACCTAAACAACAGAATGTTACATTCGTTTGTAATCCAAAGTGAAATGCGCACAAGGCAGCCTGGCTGGCCCCAGTTTCACAGCCGGCTGCCTACTTTGCTTCAGATTGTGTAAACATGTGTTGCAAAACATCTCTGACGGGAACCTCTTAATTTAAACAGTATTCTCTGAAATGTAATTTGTTGTCTTTTTATATAAAAGAAGGAATTAAGTTAAAATTATTTTGAAGAAAAACAACTCTGGGATTGTGTTGAATTGCATTTTGTTGAGAAATGCTCTTGCCTAGTAGCACTGACCCCAGGTCAGAAAGAAGCTGGAGTCCGTCTTTTGTAGAGTCAGACCTCTCAAGTGACTGGGCATGTGTGACATGAAGTCACTCGAGTGACTGACCTGTCTCTCACATGAGGCCAAAAGGAGTCCTCCGTAGTGTTTTGATCCTAGAGAAAGGAAATGCTCCTTTATGTTAAACTAAACCTTTTGGATAATTAACTGTTTTGACCTCTCCCTCTCAGAACATTTTAGAATTATTTGACACTTCGGAGAAGTGTAGCTCAGTTTCTGGCAAAAAGCTGGGTGTCCTTATCTTCAAGAACTATTTAAGGCAATAAGAGTTCTCATTTTCTGCCTTCCCACCAGTAAAACCTCCTTTTTCCCCAGTTATTTTTCTCTATTTCCCAAATCTTCTAGAAAGGTAAAATATGACTAGGTCTTTTTTAAAAGATTAAAAGCTTCTCCCTTCATCCCAGGCCATCAAGGGCAGGAGTGGGTTAGGAATTGGAAACAGCACACTGTTCAGTTTCTTCCTCCTTTGATTCTGTCTTGTTCCCAAGTGATCCCATTATGTTGGGTCATAGAAGGCGCTTAAGACGCACTTATTTACCCAATTAATTAATTAATTAATGAGTCGGGAATCTACTTTCATGGAAAATAAAGTAATTGCTGTTTTCTAAGATTTTGTTCCAAATCTCCCTAAAAAAAAAAAATCAAAACAAAATTGGTTCAGCTGGGTTCAAGATTAGTCGCTCAGTCAATATATATGTATTTACTGGACAACAGACCCTGTGCTTAGCGTGGAGCACACAGTGGTGAGGAAACTGCACATGACCCTGACCGTTCAGCCTGTGCTCACTCTCCTGAGCACCAGCAGCTGGTCATTTTCCTGAGACACCCCTGCAGTGCCAGGCTGTAACCCTTCCCCGCTGCCCTGCCTCTGCTGAACGCTGTGAGGTAGCCACAGCAGTCACATGTTTCTGAGAGGAGCATGGGATGGTGTGCAATAAATGCAACTTTTAAAGGGAACCATGTTCAAGATGCAGCTTGTTTAAATCCTAGGGTAATTATAGTCATATAAAAACATTTAGAACTGTGGACATAAACTCAAAAAAAACACAGACATATGAACATGAGAGACCTGGGGAAATGATGGGTGAATCTGGTGAATCATTTATGTTGTTACTTTGTTTCACAAATTTTCCAAAAAGATGTCTAGGATAAATCATAAAAAGAAAGCTTATAGCAGTATATCTACACTCAATCAATGAAGTAAAGAACGAACCTACAGAGAACTTTTGAAATGGGTACAAGAGAGATCCTTTGTTTGCAGAGACTGTTTTGTGGGGCCAGAAGCTTATATAATTTGGAGTTCTCTCTTAAGTGAAAATAGAAAATTTGGAAGGAGCCCATACAAGTGAGGAGCCCTGATTTAGCTTCTTCAGCTTTAAGGTAAATCATTCACAAATCACTCCAGAGTTGGCAGATTTAGAACATAAAGGAGGTATAATAAAAAGTTTCCAACACACTGATATGTTAATTTTTGAGTTCCTTTGCTACCTCTAAGAATTGCAACTTTTACCACATCTAAGCTTTTATATTCTGAAAGAATTAAACTGATTTTAGCAAAATATCATTGGATACAAATTTAGTAATGGTTAATTTGGGATGAAATAGGATAATTTTCATTTTTTGATTAGAAAGTTTTTACATGGGGATGAGTCTTACAAGATTCTTTTTTCTTCCTTTTTATTTTTACAAAGAGTTCAAAGAATACTGTTTAATTGTCAATTCACTGATGATTCTTAAGAATGCAGAATGTTTTAAGTGTCTTGATGCAGAAAACAAGCTACCAAAAGCAACATTAGAGTAAGACAGCATTTATTTATTTATACTCCATCCTATTCCATAAAGGATCTATGTCAACTCCATTAAAGTAAAATGAACTTTGAAGGATTCATTGAGGATATTTTAGAGAATAAATTATTAATTTATTATACCTTTTAAGGAGAAATTAAATTTTGGTTTAATGATACTTGATTTCATGTTGTAGTCCTTTATTATAGGTTTAAATGTCAAAAATATGTTTATAAATGTAAATGAAGAGATTACAATTATATATGTATAAAATTTAAAATATTTGTACATATATAGAGAGAGCACTAGAAGTGTATATAACAAATATGAACATTAGGTACCTGGGTACTAAAACTAGGGTTTACTTTTTGTTTAATCTGTATTTTCTAAAGTTTTAAAGTAAAATGTATCATGTTTTATGAAATATAAAAGTTTTAAAGAAAAGTTTCTTTTTCTGACTTTTCATCATTTAAGGCTCTAAGGATTCCTTTGGGTATTAATATCAAAAATCCCTTGGACCCGGACACTATAATAGTGCTTCCAGAGTTCGACTGATTTAAAAAAAAATGACAAGAGGCTACTATAACTTTTGTATGTTGTTAAGTATCTACAGAAATTTAGATACTATACCATACCCATAAACACAGGTTCCAGGTTCATTTTCACCATCTACACTACAGAGCTCTTTGACACAAATCTGTGGTCTCCAAGTTGGAAGGAACAACCTAGAGAATAAAGTCCATGTCCTTTAGCTTGGCTTAGTGTAGGCCCTTTTATTACAATCCTAGTGCCTTTCCAATGTCACCTCACACTAGTTTCCATGAAACCTACTTATCTGCTGGCTGTGCCCTTGTACCCCATCTGCTTTTGTACAAGCTGTGCTCTTCCTGTGTACATTTGACAAGTTTTATCTTTAAGGTCATTGGTTGAAATTCACCTTAACTGCCTCCCAGGTAGTTCATGTGCTTCCTTTTCTGTGCCCTGCAACACTTCATATATGTTTCCCCAGCCTGATGAAGAGCTTCTTGTTTGTTTCTACTGGGTTTAGCACTCTGATTGCAACAGAAGAGATGCTTGTAATACATTTCAGTTGAATGAATGCAGAGAAGGACCCAATCCTTGCCCTTAAGGCGTTCATAAGTGGGGAGACATACCTCAAACATGATGAGTCTCATAGTAAAAGATGTGAATACACACAAAGAGGGGATAGTGACTATTTTTGACTGAATGATTAGAAATTACTTCCCCAGAGTAGGATTCATTTGAATTAGACTTATTCAACAAGTTGAGAAAGAAAGAAGAATAAAAGCCTTAGTTCCCTTCCTGGACTTCAGAAATTCATTTTATGGAAAAGTGGGCATGTTTCCATGAAACTCCATCTCCCCAGCTCTCCTTAGCACTAATTGGGCCTGACTCCCACTGCTCTAACTTCCTTTTGCTCTCAGCTCATTGTCAGGAGTCACTGATAGTGAATCTGCTTGTTAGGATGTTCTGTCAGCACTGCCAGAGTTTACTTACCTGCCAGATATATGCTGGGGTGGTAAGAAAAAGTGCTAGGTGAGACCCAGAAGAACTGGTTTCTAATCCTGGCTTTGCCATAGATTCACTGAACTCGAGCTGTGTAATACAGAGTTCTTGAGCCTTAATTTATTTTACAAAATTAGTGTGGTTAAAATAATACCTCTCAGTGTGCCTTGATGGTTTAGAGGCTAAGTCCATTACCTATATATCCCACACACCATCCCAGGGCCAGGAGGAACCACCAAGATAATGTTAAATAAATAAATGAATGAATGAATATATAAAATAAATAAAAATGCTCCTCTCCTCCTGTCTGCCTGCCTGCTTGCCTTCATTCCTACCTACACCTTTCCTTTCAATAAATACATAACACCATCTCTCTTAACCTAACACAGTGTTGTTTAGAACTTAGAACACTATATATAAAAGCTCTATTAAATTGTGATGCACTATACAGATGCTTAGTTTTAGAATTACATGATTATATTCCTAAAATGCTACATGAAATTTTCCAGACCATTTCTACTGAGGGGCTTTACAATGAAGAAGAGAAGCATGGCAGCGGAGTGGGAAAAGAAATCTTGTGCAGTCAGCTCAATGTTTATCTAGTAAGTGTGGGTGATAAAACATCTGGAAATCATAGAAACAAATGCTTGTGTAATAACATCAAACAAATCAGGACTAGTTCTAATTTTATTGGAAACACTGATTATATTACATGTATGCAAATAAAAGATAACAAAGATACCTTTTCTCCAGGTCTTGACTAAATCCAAGCCCAAGTCATTTCAGCCCTTTATTGACTGTTAAGATTCGCCAGAGAAACAGGACCAGTAGGAGATGATAGATCAATAGATAGATAGACAGATAATGAGGAAGAAAAAGTGAAAGAGAAGGGAAGATTTAACTTAAGGAATCAATGCAGATTTACATGATTGTAGAAACTAACAAATACAAAGGGCAGGCTGATGAGACTGGAGACTCGGGAAAGAGATGATGTTGTAGTTCAAGTCTAAAGGGCTCTCTTCCTTGGTGGATATCAGTCCTTTATGTACTGCCTTTAAATTGATTAGATGTGACCCATTCACATTATGGAGGGTGGTTTGTTTTAGTCAAAGTCTCTTTGATTTAAGTATTAATCTCATCTAAAGAAACCCAGATGTATTTGACCATGTATCTGGGTACCATGGCCTAGCTAGATTGACACAAAATTAATCATCACCTTCCCCAACCCAGAAACCACAGCTACACATTGCAAACAGCCACCACCAGCCCTCGTCAGTCTTCCAAGAGTCTTCTAATGTTTATGAATGTCCAGCTGCAACGCTGATGTCAGGGAGACTGCATGTCATGTGATAGTAGTTTCAAGAAACAGTGTTTCTGAATCAACGAGGGATGAGACCCAACTGGGGCAGTGTACCTGGGCCAGCCAGCACTGGGAGCTGGGGCGCGGGCCAGGACCAGACCTGCTGCTCAAGACACAGCAGCATCCCGTGCCCTCACGAGGCAGTTCTAGTCCCTGTGCACTGAGACCAGCCCCTCCCCAGACTCAGACTGACCCCAAAATGAAGTGTCAGGGGACAGCTCTCGTGGACCTTTCAGAGCCTTTCTTTGATTACAATTAAGATTGTCCTTTTTTTCTCTCTCACATTTACTGGCCATTCTGAGCCTTCCCTTAATTGTTTATTATGCAAAGGCTGAGTTTAAATTTTCTCAGGTAATCCTGCTACTCTGCATCCTGATTTGAAATCTTAGTGAAGGTTTATTTTGTTGTTTTTCCTAGGCCTTTTTATTTATTTATTTGCCTTTTCAGAATAGCTTTTTATTTTTTTAATATTTTAATCTATGTTATTGAAGAAATACTACATTTTAACACTAGCTCGGTTTAAGGTATACATGATAGCAAATTGTAGAGGGAAGGTAAAAATGAAATAGTGGTAAATTACTGTATTGTATACAGATATGAATTTGCTAAGTTTTTTAAATAGTTCCCTTGGTTCCTTTATTTCAGATGACTTTTTGCCTAGTAGCTGGAGGATGATTAATACTCTGTGGTTAATCACAAAGGCTGCCGCAGAAAATGTTTTAGTTTATTGAGTTCAATCAAGGGGAGTCTCAGAGAGGAAAGAAAAAGCTAAGATCGTAGAGGTGCCAGTGGTTCTCAGTCCTGTAGCAAGAACAGCCAAACCACCTTCCCTCCGCGCTCCTCGGCTCGCTTATTTCTCCTGCGGCTTTATCCTTCAATACCTGTGCCTGGTCAGACTCAGATGGGAACTCAGGAAATACTTGCTGAAGGACTGAATAAAATACCCAATGAAGTAATTCATTGCAAATAAACGAAACTAGAAACACAAAAGAAGAAATTATAGAATAAGTTACTACAATTTAAAAAAACGAAAATGAAAATTATAGGCGACTTTCTCTCAACTCTGTAAGGAGAAGAATGGTCTTAAGAGCCATGGAGGAAATCACATAGGGAATAAAAGCTATAGATTTGATGATATAAAACTCTCATTTCTATACACCAAAAAAATCAAAATTAAATATCAAATTGGCAACATAATCACATATATGACATGCCAATGTGCTTATAAAGGAGAGGTGATTTCAGTTCAAAAAAGAAAACATGAAAGCACACAATTCACAAGAGACAATGTATAAAATGACTGACAGCTATAAAATAAAAACATTTTCTAACCTAACAAGAAGAAAACAGTCACTAAACTGACTACATGAGAGTGAGTTGGGCCACTCCTTCGTGCTTGGCTTTTGATCTTCAAAGTTGTTTTGTTTTGTTTTTAAAGGAAAGGTACAGGCAGGACTGAAGGGTAGCAGGCAGGAAGAGAGAGGGGGAAGAAGCACTTTTGTTTTACTTAGTTGTTCGTCTTGGTTTTCACTTTGGCCCCAGGTCTTGAACCTGGGTCCCTGGGACGTATGTGACCAGAGCTCTCTGCAGTGACCAAACCAGTACTCCAACAGAGCATGTCCAAAGTTTAAAAAACTCAAACCTAGGCATTACTTTTTTTTCCGTTTTAGCTGTGCAGCCCCTACCGTAGGATCAGTACGTAACAGAAGTCCTTACTGCCATAATAATGATGGGAAAGGGGTAGAGGTACAAAGAACTCTAGACAATAATAGTTTCATATTTAGGTATCTATTACAAGTAGGTAAATAGTAAATATCAAATCTATTTTATTAATTTGAGAGGCAAGAGTTATATGTAATTCACCAACAGTTTATCTCCTCTTACCTTCAGTGAGTCATCAGTGACTAAGGTAATTGTGAAATTAGTTGTTTACCGCTTTTAATTGAATATTGATGTCTCAGAGGTCAAGCGAACATCGTAGAATCAAGCATCAACCCTACAGTAATGCAATACAAATAAAAATATATTTCAAGGTGCGCCATGGTGGAGTAACAGTCAAGTCAATCGCCTCTGAAGGAGCACAGGACACATACCCCCTGGGTTCTAGGCCTGGTTCTGGCGGGGAGAAACCTGTGTGAACAACTAAATAAAAAAATAAAATAAAGATGCTGCTTCTTCCTCTCTCTTCCTGCCTACCTACTTGCCTTCATGCCTGCACCTTTGCTTTAAAAAGAAATAAATAAAAATTTATTTCAAAAACTATCCATTTGTCCTCTCCAAATAAGCTCTAATAAAGATTTTATTATTAACATGACCTCAGAATTGAGAAAAATTAGAACTCATGTCATTTTTAGATTCTTTTTTTTTTTTCCTTTTTTTCTTGTGAGTCACAAAATACAATGTCCATTTCTACCAGGACAGGATGCCATGTCACAGAAGATCAGTCTGCATTAGAATCTCTCATTTTCCCTGCATGGAGAACAGATGTTTTTTGTTGAATCAGGACCACAGTTTGCATCTGGGGGGACAAAGGCCACATTTTCTTCTCCCGTCCACACACAGAGCTGCATTGACAGCAGGAAGACTTGCTCAGAGATAGCAGACTTGGCTCAGTCAGTGCAAAATTCAGCCTGACTTTTTGAAAGTAAATGATCCAGTTAACATCTAGTGAAGAGCAAACTGGCTCATGAATTTGGAAGTTTCTTCTGAAATTTCTTGAAATTTTCCTTTGAAATTTCCAACTCAGTGTATGAAATGACTCCAGACTCTAAATGAGCTTCAGAGGTCTCTCTGGCTGCAAAAAGAACAAAACTGTCTGTACTGGGTCCAGGACTTTCTGAAGCAATGGGTAACGTATTGTGATGTCCTCTGTCCTGGTTTCTACTCTGATCAATGTGTTCGTTCTCTTTTGTTTTCAGAAGACTTTTCCAATAGTGACCTTTTTTTTCAAAACTGGCCCTGAGAGATGAGTCAGAAGTTCCATACCTGCTTTCCATATGGGGAAGCTGGGACCATGAAAGGTTAAACAAATTTCCTTCTGGTGCAACAAGGAACTCTGGGTTTTAAAGCGGTTATGGAAATCTAGTCAAAATGGAAATAAAACTTCTGCTTTCTTAGGTGATCTTTCCTGTTCCTTTAAAATGAAGTCCTTCCATTTCCCCAGTTTCTAGGCAATTGTTTTTCTGGCACAAGCACAATTGAAATCCCCTCTCATTAAACTGATTTTCTCCAGGACACCTCAGTCAGAGATTATTCCTCTCCTTGAGCTGTTCCCAGATACAAACACAGCCCCCTTCGGGCTCAGCAGATGGTGTTGAGAGTTCTCATCAAGATGAAAGAGATTTTTAGAGAGTGATGTTTAATTATTGACTCCGGAGTATACTGTCTTTGAAACCCACACATTCAGGGTTGGTTTGCTTTTTTTCTTCTTAGTAGCACTATTTGAACATATTTACCTTCTGAGCATCCTTATTTTTTGTAGGTTCCACAATGTTACCATCATCTGACTAGAAAAAGGAAGCAAATCTAACCTTGAGGAAGGAGAAAAAGTGGAAAGGGGAGGAATTAGGCTTGTGAACTTGAAATTTTCCCAAGGAAAAAGCTGAAAAAGGACAATTCTATTTTTTAAGAGCCCAAAATTCTTGAGCTCTGTAACATACTTGGATTTTCATAGAATGATGCTAGAAGGAATCTTAGTGATTTTATAGTCTATCCTCCTCATCTTACAGATGAAGAAACTGAATTTGAATAAGTTGTAACATCTTTAGAGTTAACCGTGTCAATATGTATACCTTTCTTACATTCTTTTTAAAAACTCTATAACATTCAGAAAGGCGCCACCTTAATTTATTTGGCCTTTTTTTTTGAGGACTATTTTGGTTATTTCCATTTATGCACGATTATAAACAATGTGGCAATGAATAACTTTGACAAGTGCTTTTGTTCAATGCTTTAATGTTCTTACAGAAAATCAATCTAAAATTTTATTAGAAAATGCCCTCCGAAAGTATACTCATGACTGTGCATTCTCCCCAGGTTTTGAACCCAGGTTCTTGGGATGTGTGTGGACTACAACTGGCGAACTTAATTGCTAAGCCACCAGGGTGCACCGCATTTAGAGATTTAACGATGCAGGCTTTTAAGCTTCTGAGGACCCAGATATACTAGTGACTTGCGGACATTTTAAGATAATTTTAAATACAATCTTTCTTACAATGACTTTTACCTTGCGTGTTAACTGTACTACTTAGAATGCCCCCCCCATACTGACAACAGATTACTAGAGCATGCTGCCTTGTGACACTATCATTTTGTCCCTCACCCACCACCTCCAAGGATCTTATAAAAATATTCCTTAAGTCACATGTATACACATAAAGTATGTTCTTGAAAATACTTTTTTCACCTCATTATGTTTGGAGATTTGAAGTTTTCCAATTTTTTTTTTTTTTTTTTTTTAACTCCTTATGGGTTGGTACCTATCTTAACCCATAATCAACCCACTTTTGCCCCCTAAGGTTTAGAATTCTCAATGTGCCAGTCTGGACAGCCTCTAACAGTTGATCAGTGTTGGCACGTAGGTGAAATCAGTTTGTCATCCGTGGTCTAGGTCATGTTAGTAAATGTCCCATGGTAATTAATGGGAGATTCTTATCTTGAATATATTCACTTTAAACACTATAATGTCCATTAATAATCTCATCCACAGATGTGAGATGAGGATTATTAGACATGGGATGACCGTGGAAAAGTAGGATGTGACTCCATGGGGAAGTGATCCTTCCGTTTTTTCTTAAAGGGTTGAGGTGAGTCATAGGTCTTCCTACTTACCATATCAAAGGGCAGGACCGGAGATAAGATTTCAAATCAAGAGTTCAGAGATTGCAAAATGGGATGTAGCAGATGCCCTTGGTGCCCCATCCACATCATCTAGTATGCATGTTATCTTAAAAGAAGTTTGCTTCTGTGACTATGTGAAGACTTGGTCTGGCTGCAGGACTTCCCAAGGCTTGTGCTTCCCAAGGCTTTAATTACCTGACATTTCACTCTTTGCATGTCTTTTCGTGAGAACATTCTCAGCTCAGCCACTATCATTTCTTGTTATGTCCAACGCTGTGTTCCTTATTTGCTATTAATGGTGCCTTTGGGTTCTGTCAATTTACGATTATGAATGGGCTTAACTTTCATTTTGATGGAGGTAAGCCATGGCACTTTGTTATTGGAGGTGACAAATGCTGGGCAGTTCATGCCCTTAGGACCAGAGCTCAACCAGTAACAGGTGAGAATGATGTACACCTTCCAGTGGTCTAACTTCAAGGGGCTTCCCAAGGAGTATTCATGGGTTGCTTTCCCTTCTTCCAAATGACCTCTTTGCACTCCAGTTCTTGTCTCAGAATCTGCTTCTGGGAGACTCCCACCTGAAATGGGAGGGATATCACTTTTGTAGAAGGAAATGGCCTATCCTTCTGAAAACTGATAATAGCTAACAAAGCATTCTAGAAGCTACCTGTAAAAACCAATTTTAATTCTTCATTCTAAAGAGAACTGAAGATTTCTGGGAGAGGTTTTTGTAGAAACAAGGGAACTACACAAAAGGGAGAGGATGAGTCTCAGGGCAGGAAATCCCTATCATATCTGCCACCATCTAAGGGAAGCAGTGAGCATTCCTCCTTTTGTTATATTTGATGTCGTTTTAACTCTTTCCAGATCAGAATTTCACTCTGTGGTGAAACATTGATTGCAAATTTTCCAGTCACTCCATTCCTCAAATATATTCCTCCAATAACAAAGTGCCATGGCTTACCTCCATCAAAATGAAAGTTAAGCCCATTCATAATTGTAAATTGACAGAACCCAAAGGCACCATTAATAGCAAATAAGGAACACAACGTTGGACATAATAAGAAATGATAGTGGCTGAGCTGAGAATGTTCTCACGAAAAGACATGCAAAGAGTGAAATGTCAGGTAATTAAAGAGATTGAGCAGAAGTAATAAATATGAGGCCACTCCCATAAAAGAGAATGACTCTTTCTTAGGCTCTGAGGAAATGAATTAAAGAGAAGCAACTTTTAAAACTGAATAAATGGGGGTGAATAGGGAGCATCTTCCTACCACCTCTATTTACACATAGCATGGAAGAACAGAAACTTTGCTCTTCAAAATCTGACAAATTTGGCTTGCCCTGGTGGAGTAATGGTTTGATCAGCCGCCTTCAGCCAGTGCAATCCTCATACCTGTCAAGGATCCAGATTCATTGGGTGGGGAGGACACAGCAACTCAAATTTTAAAAATAAAATGCTGCTTTCTCTCCCTGACTGCCTGCTTCTGCTCATCTTCATTGCTGCCTGCACCTTTCCTTTAAAAAAAACCAAACTTTTGACAATTATCCCTCTTGGGAAGTATTCTTGTTTTCTGTAAATGGTGACTTCATAGCATATCTTTAGTACAGGAGGCAGGGAGGCAGGAGACCTAAACGGCTTGGTCATTCTAGAATTGAGATTCCAGGTGTAATAGTAGACTAGCGCTACTGTACCAAATTAGTACAAACAGAATTTGATTGTCTCCCAGTTCCGGAGGCTAGCAGTCTGAAATCAAAGTGTTAGCAAGGCTGTTTTCTTTTAGGGGCTAGAGGGAGAATCCATTCCCATACTCAGTCCTCGACTTATTGATGACTGCCCGCATGTTCACATAGCATCTCTCCCTATGTGTGTCTCTGTGTCCACATTTCTCCATTTAATAATGACACCAGTCACATTGGATTAAGGCCCACTTCAATGACCTCATTTTAATTTAATTATCTCTGTCAAGATGGTATTTCCAAATAAGGTCACATTCTATTACACAGGGTGTAAGTACGCCAATAAGTTAATTTGGGAGGAGACACAATTCAACCCACAACGCCAGGCCACTTCTCTGGCTTTGGTTTCTCATCTTTAGAGGAGAATATTGGCCTTCATCTCCTGAAGAGCTCTTTCAAGTCCAGCTTTCCAAGATTTGCTCAGTCCTTTCGAAGCTGCCAAGCCTGTCCTCCCAAGTCACAGGACTATAAATATAAGAATTTTCCCTACCCGGCCTGCCAACCAGTCCTGGAGGATGGGAAATAAGTGGGGAAATGCTGTAAGGGTGGATTTTTCCTTTAACCTTTTATCATTTGTATAAATGCTGCCATCGGACAAACATGCAGGGCGTGGTGGAGTGGAGGTCCCAACAGCCTAAGGCAAATGAGCAAACTCAAATGACATTTGTTCTTTTCCAAATCCTGAGGTTTTATGTGTTCCAGCTATAGATGACAGAATAGTTCCAGGAGAGCTGCAGTGTTCTGTTCTCCCTGCCAATTCATTAGCAACAGAACGGTTGCTGGGCTGTAATCCAAGCCTGCTGACATCAGTCCCCAGTAAAAGAAGGACAGAGCTGGAGCTGGGTCTGTGTGGCCAGCAGGGATCAGGAGGGCTCAGCTGTACCGACACGTTGGCAAAAAAAAAAAAAAAAAAAAAAAAAAGGAAAGAAAAGAGAAGAATGGTAGAATCAAAGAGGTCACCTAGCTTCTTCAAGAGACTCAGACAGGAAGGTAGGAAGAGGGAAAACTATGATGACAACACTAATTAGTGTCACACCAGTATTGTCACTGGCCAGTGAGTATTATGAAAAATTGGGGTTTGCTTAACCTCTAAATAAAAGCCATCAGTTTTAGAAAGCTAAACTAAGACGAAAACAAGACAGAAACCTATATAAGGAAGCAGAGCTGACCAGTAGTTACGAGAGGACTGGGAGCAACCCACTTCCTTTCTTTGTGCCTTTTTTATTCATCTCTAAGTGTAGACATGGTGATACCATTTCATTCTTCTCAACTTAAAAATACTTTTCCTCCCTATCACCTGACAAGTGCCCCCCCACCCCCCTGTACACTGCTTATACCCATTAAGAGATCTTCCAGAGCCACTTCACCAGGCCAAGAGCTTGCTGGAAGCTTCCAGAACACCAGACACTGAGCACCATCCATAGCTCATTCACTGACATTTCACTGTCCTTATCCTAATACAGTGCCAAACCTTTACATTTAAGTTGTGTTTTATTAGAAACTTCCTGGCCTTTCTTTCCATGGCCTGACTCCATTCCTACTTTTGTTCTTTCCTCCCAGCTTTTTATGATTTTATAGTGAGTTCTGGATGCCACTTTATAGCCTTTGAGAAACCTGGATATTATGAGTCTTTCCACATCTTGCTTTCTATTTCTACCATGTGCAGCCGGGCAGGGGAGGAAGAAAAATCATCATGGCCCCAGGCCCAGAAACTTGGAGGCAGAACGTGTGTCTGGTGATGCAGGCACGCTCGTGCCTACACTATGGCTGAGCGAGAGATGTCTGCACATAGGAAACAAGACACCATGGAGTTCATCATAAGAGACTAGAGTTATGTGGAATGAAGATGAATTATAAACCATTCAACAACTAACTTGATTTAACCCCACTTTCCAACTGGATTATCCTTGACTTTTGTATCCAAAGTGTTACATTTTGTCCTCTCTGCCCATCTATTCTTTCAGACACTGCCTCCTACATCCTCTCAAGTAAATTGACCTCTTGAATATTAAACTTGACCCTGCCTCTTCAGAAATCATATCCATTTATTTATTCATCCATTTATTCAACAAGGAAGATTGGATGTCTCACACCCACCAAGCATAGTACTCAGTTAGGAGGATGTTCAGAGTCATAAATAGACAAGGTCTCCTTCAGCCCATGTGCGCCTGGATTTGGTTGACTTTGATTGAATTTTTTCAGCTGAGAATACCTGTGCTTCCTTTCCAGGGAAGAACTTAGTTTCCTTGCTAATGTAGAGCACTAATAGCTGCCAAATCCCTGTACTCAACCAGACTTCCAGTCCTGACTGCTCCTGGTTCTTCCTGTCTCTGTCTGAAGCCCGGTATGGGCCATTCCTTTGCCTGGAATTTCTATTTGAGTTTCAAAGTTCTGTCCACATACCGAACTTATATGCCAGAGCCTTTGGGCCTGCAGAGCACCTAAAATGTTGTTTCTGTGGAGTCTCTGTCCTGTCTGTTTCCTTTTGGGTCCATCCTCACCTTGACTATCACTGATCTACAGCAGTGTTCTCTTAGCCCACAGTTCTGAGAGCCCATCTGAGACAAATGAAAGTAGGAGCCAAAGGAGAACATTGAGCTGTGTCTCTTCTGAACCAATCCAGCAAGTGACTGGTCAGAGTGCTAGCCACTGGCAACAGCCCAGCCAGATACTCTGAGAACACAGGTCTGCCCACCACTCATGCCGTCCGGTGGGAGAGGTGGATACTGAGAAGAGGAAAGCAAATGGGTGTTGGGCACAATCTGTGGAGTCAGACATACCTATAACTTATTTCTGCCAAAAAACGCTTAATCTGAATCTAACTGGGAGGAGATCATCAGGCATCCTAATTGTGGACATCCTATAAAATAATTGTCCTGGACTCTTCAAAATTACCTACAAGGACACTTTTCTCAATTAAAGAAAACTGAGGAAACATGACAATTAAGTGTAATGTATGATCCCTGATTGGATCCTGAGTTGAAAAAATATATATGTACCTCCATAAAGGGCATTATAAAACACTTCTAGATGTGTGTGTGCGTGCGTGTGTGCATGTGTGTGTGTGTGTGTGTGTGTGTGTGTGTGTGTGTAGAAAGAAAGAGAAAGAAAGAAGGAAATGTGGCAAAATAAAAATAAGTAAGTTTAAGAGAAAGGTGTGTGGCGATTACTCATTGAACCGTGTCTCAACTTTTTGGTAGGGTTGACATTTTTCTGGATAACAAATTTAGAACTCTAGCAGTGGGTGAGTGGCAGTAAGAAGGAGAAGATGGCCTTGAGGCACCACAGCCCCAGACAGCTTCTGCACTGATACTAGTCCCAGAGAAAAACCAGAACCAGATGAAGCACTAGGCAGGCGAACTGGCTACAGCACAGGGAATCTCATGCTCACCTGGAAGCGTCCAGTCAGCATCCCCATCTGGGGAGCAGATGTGGGGACATCGGACACATTCCAGGCCCACTAATAAGGAGAGAACTCCCAATAATGCCACGTGTTACCTTAGGAGGCTCAGGACTGAGAAGCATTGAATGATTCAGTGCTTGGCCATTGTTACAGAGGCCAGACGGGATTGAAGTCAGCAGGAAGGACACGTGTGCCTGTTTCACAAGAAACCCAAAAACCTGAGATGGGGCCGGGGCACGTCAGAAGGCAGGGGTCTAACTGGGTTCTGTTTGCTCTTACTGGCTACATTTTGCACTGGCAGATTAAGTTACTGATTAAACCCACAGATGTCAACCTAATTTCCTTTTTACCCCCATCTTTTCTGTCTTCTAGTCTCTATTTGTAATGTTTTCAGGCTGTACCCGTTCCTCTCCTGGGTTTCTGCCGTTATGATGTGAGGAAAACATTAGAAGACCTCTCTCCAGTGTCTTAAACAAAGATGCCAAAAATACCCCCCAAACTGATCAAAGCTGGTTTTGGACTCAATGATCTGACACGTCATTTCCAAAGGTTAGGGAGCTGAGTGCTGAAGTGACCATCTTCCAACCCTTCTGGCTTTGTCATCTTCTGGCATTTCCAGACATTTTCCAGCACTTCAAGGAATTGCTGACTTCTCCTTTCTGACTCTTCATCTCAGCTGCCCTCAGCAAACCTTCCCAAATTCTGGACAGGACCCGCAGGGCAGCCCGCTCCTCTCAGGGGCTCCTGAGTTTCTCCCCCTGTATGTGGAGATGTACAGTGCAGGAAGTCAGCCAGGGGTGGGG
This sequence comes from Solenodon paradoxus, assembly GCA_004363575.1. Lineage (NCBI taxonomy): Eukaryota > Metazoa > Chordata > Mammalia > Eulipotyphla > Solenodontidae > Solenodon > Solenodon paradoxus. The sequence goes on along the minus strand of RJWH01001340.1, from coordinate 50,393 downwards.
GTGACGGATCCAGCCAAGGACTCTGCTCAGTTTCCACCATTCGGCTCAGTAACAAAGCAGCCATGATAAGCATTGCCAAAACCATGTGCAGGGAGCCAGGAGAAGATGAATTCCCGGTGTGAATAAGGAAAACAGCCACGGAGTTTGCTACAACTGTGATTAACAAGCAGGCTTCATCTGGGAGAAGACTTCCCCTGAGAAATCATAACATTTGCAGAAGTGGGTTGAAGCAAACCCCAGTGGTTTTCAAACTCAATTTCTCTCTCGTTCTTGCTCCTGGTCTCTCTCTATTCTGTTTCTTTGAGCGGCAAATCTCTATGGTCAAACATGAATATTAGATAAAACACAATATAAAAAAAAAATCAGGATTCAGTCAGAGCAGAGGGTGGGGAGAGAGTCTCACCGAGATATTGTTGGCATCACCACTAAATCAGGGCTTAAAACCAGTGCTCTAATCTGTCTGGACAAAAAGGGAATATGGCATCTTACCTCCTCATTCTTTCTCAAGCGTTCCTCAAACAATAACCCCCACCTCTCCCTACACTGATTTTAGTCTTCAGCACTGCATCCCAAAAACTTTATCAGATGACATCTGTTGTGTTTCTTCCTTAAAAGTCTGGAATGTGTCCACTGATGGAAAATTACTTGATAACTCAAGCTGTCTTCTAAAAAGTGCATTGGTCTGAACTTAATACATTCTGTCCTACTAGGAAAAAAAAAAGAGATGTGATCACCTGATTTTATTTCCATGGAGTTGAAGAAGTAGTGTCAGGGATTCTTCCTTCACCTCCCTCACGGGATGAGGGAGCCCCAGGATACAGTCTCCTCACCAGTTCAATTGCATTGGCTCTGTTAACTCAACATCTTGGACCCAATTGAACTCACTTCATTTTTCTATTGTTCCACCAGGAATCAGCTGCTTACTTCTCCTGCCACTGGCCGCTAGTTACATTTTCATCTATAGCCTCAAACATCATGGGATAGAAAACTGTGGGAAAGTTCATCTCTAAAGCAATGGAAAGTTCCCAGATGTGAGAACAACATGGCAACCTATGATGGGAAAGGCCACTAAAGCAGCTTTATTGCATCAGCTATCACAATTGCAGACTCTTGGGGTAAGTGGAAAATATTTTATTTTATTGGAGTACCAGTCATCCCAAAAGAACAATATGTTCTTAGTCATTCATTAAAAAAAATTTGGCTTATTCCTCAGCTACCTAGTTATTTTCACTTGATTTCATTAGTGGTTAGATTCTATTTCCCTAGGCCATCACAGTCAGAATGCTGTACACATTTAATCTACAAATGGCAATGTTCTGTATCTCTGCTGCTGTTATCCTCACCTCTAGTCCCTATCAATGTCCCTTCTGGGAGCCCTCAGAGAGCATCTCACCTGGACTCACAAAAAGTTCAGGACCACCAGGCGCTGCCACTGTTGTCTTATGTCCTGTCCCTTTATTGGGATGTCAGCTGCCCAGGCCATCACTATCCATGCAGCTATGTGAAAGTTGCTTTCCATGTCCCCAGTCAACCACCACTACAGGCCATTGCTACCGCTACCCCCACTGATACCCAGATCTTCAGTGTGCCAATGAAGAGGTGAATGTTCTGGAGGTCATGAAGTTCTTTGACACAATAAGTGACAGGCTCTCTCCCTTTTGTGTAATAGATCTGTATGAGTGGATTACCAAGGGAGTACTGTTTCATCTAGTGTAGTTATTTTTTTGTTTTGTTTTTGCTTTTCAAAGGAACAATTCATACATGAATGAATGCAAGAAGGGAGGCAGGTAGAGAGAGGAGAAGAAACGTTTATTTATTTTATAGAGTTGTTCATCTTGGTTGTTCTGCCTGGCACCGAGTCATGAACCTGGGTCCTTGGGATGTATGTGGACTATGTCGGGTGGCCTTATCTGCTAAACTACCAGGGTGTGCCTGTCTTAGAGTTTTTAGTGAAAACATGTGTCTTGGTTTATTGGGGCTGTTATAACAGAAATGCCATTTGAGGGTGAAAAGGAAAAGGAGCCCTATGTACTGTTCTAGAAATATACATTGGTGCAACCACATCGGAAAACAGTATGAAGGGTCCTCACAAAGTTAAAAAATAAAACTACAATATTATCCAGCAATTCCATCTCTAGGTATTTATCCAAAGAATAAGAACACACTCAAAAAGATACATGCACCGCTATGTTCATTGTTGCACTATTTACAATAACCAAGAAATGGAAACCACCTAAATGCTCATCAGTAGATCAGTGAATAAAGAAGAGGTGGTGTAGATACTTAGTGAAATATTACTCAGCTATAAAAAGGAGGAAATAGTGCCATTTATCATAACATGGATGGAACTAGAAGGGAGTGTGCTCAATGAAATGTCAGAAGGAGAAAGACAAATACTAGATGATCTCACTCATATGTGAAATATGAAAAAAAATGCAAATGAATAGAAAAAAAAACAAACCAAAATTAACTCTTGAACTTTGACTACAAAACTGAAGTTACCAGAGGGGAAGGGGCATGGAGGATGGCAGGGGAGGGGAGCGGTGGGCGAGGGGACAGTGGTGGAGAGTTACTCGAATTTTAGTGGTGGTTGTGTTGTGATATACATTTGATGAATAATGAACTATGATCCTTAAACTTGTAAAACAATGTTGTAAACCAATATTGCCTCAGTTAATAAAGCAAAAACAAAAACAAGAAGAACTGCCATCAGCTGAGTGGCTTATACACAACCCGGTTCTGGAGACTGGAAATCCAAGGTCAGAGTGTCAACATGACCAGGTGCTGGGAGAGGCCCTCCTCCGGGCTCCAGACTGCTGACTTCTCACCATGTCCTCACTTGGCAGAAGGGCAGAGGGAACAGAGTGTATTTCTCTTACAATAGCACCAGTCCCACTCATGAGGGCTCTACCCTCATAATGGAAGTACTTCTCCAAGCCCCGACTTGGAGGTTATGAATTTTAGGGGGCCACAAATATTTAAACCATAGAAGTAATGCTTTTAGGTTTTATACACAGGTCTTTCTCTTCTGGAACTCAACCCTGGGTCCAGGGAGGCAGGAAGAGAGTTCGGAGGAGTCTCGTGTATTTGAAACTATGCCTCTCACCAGAAGCCTGAGCAAGCTTTATGTTTTAGTCTCTCTTCCTTTAAATGACTTCTCTCTCCCAAGTTCATTGGTCTCTCTTAAAAATCAGTTTCTGGCAGCTCAGTTCACCAAAAAGGTCCAGAAATGTCTAAATCCCAGCAAGGGATGGTTTAGACCTAAGCTAAGGCCACTGTTGCATAACTTTCAAGTTTAAATTTACTGCAGGCTCTCAATTCAATGTTGTTTTTTTTTTAAACAAATAGCTTTGGTTCTATCAATCATTCATTCCCAAGTTAGTCATTATCTTTTTCTTTGCCTTGTCCTTATGAACTCTTGGACGTCAAATGGCAGATTGCTGAAGCCATTACCGATTGTCTGATATTATACATTAACCACATGAGTATGAAGTATCATTCCTATATCTCTCTGTCATTATTCTGTTGGCCTAAAATAAATTTACTCAAATGGATCTTTATTAGAATGTGAAGAAATTGGAACTCACATGCATTGCTGGTGGGAATGTAAAATTGTGTAGCCACTTGGGAAATCAGTCTGGCAGTTCCTCATATGAGCAATTCCTCAAAAAGTTTACACATCGAGTGTAATCACATGAACGAGCAATTCTACTCCCAGGTATAGACCTATGAGAATTAAAAATATGTGTTCATGCAAAACCTTGTCCACTAAAATGGTTAGCAACATTATTCATCATAGCCCCAAAGTGAAAACAATCCAATTGTCTATTAATTGATGACTAAATAAGCAAAATATGACATATGCAAGCAATGAAATAGTATTCAGTCATCTAAAGGGGGAAAGTACGGACATAAGCTCCTGATGGAACTAAACCATGACACCCCAGGTATCTCTGAATTGTGCTCCTGTAGGTACCCCACTGTGACATGAAAAGCCAAAGACAGGAAAGGACAGCCCCTGAGGCAAAGGAGAAGCTCCTGTTCGTCTAACCCTATAGCTCTTCCCTAAATCAAAGAAGCTGTCTTCCACTCTCTGAGCCTCTCTAGCCTTCTTCTAATTAAGAAATAATCTCTTGTTCCTATTCTCTAGAGGAATGTAGAAAAGGGGAGTTATTTATCTATACTTTTAGAGTAAGAGTAGGAATAAGTCATTTGTCTTTGCCACATGGAGACCCACCCTCCTCATTCACCTGTGTCCCTAGAACTCCTTTCTCAGCACAGGATTTAAATCATTGGTCCACCCAGTGACCTCAGAATTTACCACCACATAAATTCTCCATATGTATGTTATTATTAAATCTCAGCTTTTCTCTTACTAATTGTGCCTGATGTTAATTTGTTAATAAGTCCAGCCTGTGAAGAACCTCAGAGAAATGGGAAAACTTTTCCTTTGACCCTCATAATTTGACAACGATGAAGGGACATCTCAAAAAGTTGGTCGCCAGGATGAGTGCAGGGGTTCAAGAACCGGGACTTCTGAAAATGCCAGCAAAAATCGATAAAGTTTATTACTGTTAGGCTGGCCCAGAAGGACAAAATGGCGGCCCAGAAGGACAAGATGGCGGCCATACCCGGGAAAAAGGAAGCTGACGAAACCACACCTGGAATCACAGGACCAATCCCCAATCGCGACGTATGAAGCCCGCGAAATTCTTTTGCTTAAAGATAGCGCTTCCCTTTGTTCAGGCGCGACTTCCCCGGCCCTCGTTCTGCGGACCGGAGAACCTCGCCCAGGTGCGCAAACCCCAATAAAGCCCTGGCTATTCGACTTTTTGTCTAATTGACTTTCTTTCCTCGCGGAGCTCAGAAAAAACCTTTCAATTACCACATCAGAACTCCAGATCTCATTCCCTCTATAGACATCAAAGAAAGCAAAGTGGTGAGAAATATTTTTCTCTCTAAATTGATTAGTAAGAGAAAACCTGAGAACACTAGCTTCTTGGGTATGTGCTCCAACTCATTTTGGTTTAAGGATATCATTCTTCATTTTGAGTAATTCTCTGGTTAAGAAATAAAATTCCTTTGGTGGAGCCTTGTTGCCCCCTGTGCGTGTTTGTTTTTGTCCGGCAGACTCTCATCCCGAGGGAGTTTTTCTGATTTCATGGCCTTTTCTTTTTGGTGCCGGACCCCTTGAGATTTTTTGTTTTGAATCCGCATTGTAAGATTTTTTTCTCTAAACCTTGTTATGGATAGTAAGATCTGGTCATGTGTTTGTTTGCGTCTAGTGTTTGTTACTGGTAGTAAATTTTTGGATCTATGGTTAAGTTAAAATGCTTATTAGTTTGAGTCGCTGTACAAATTGGACTTGAAAGAAAATTTTTAGAGAGCTCTCAATTTGAGTTTGACTTATTGGCACTTGTATGAAAATAAGTTGGAAAAAAAATGTAATGAAAGTATGTTGATTAGCCATAAGGAATTAAAGACTATGGCCTTGCTTTAGAAATTCCTGTTTTGCTAGGCCCATTACACTAGAGATGATATAAAGTTACAATAACCATTAAGAGATTTGAGATTCGAAAACAAACACCAAAAAAAAAAATGGAGAGAGAAAAGATATTGAGTGAGAAGCTTATTCCATTGTTGCACTGCTATTTTAAAGTCCTCCAGGAGATATAAGAACTCTGAATGGTGTTCCCATAGAATATACTTTGAGGGTCAATAAACATTTTGAAAGAAAATAAGTCTCCTTTTCTTATTCTCCTTATGCCTTACCATCTCTTAACTGTCTTTTGAAATTTGCTCTTCATAAGAAAGAAACCATAGAGTTGAATGAGGTCTTTTCTTTCCTTTATCTCAGAACTTGGTTTGGCATCAGAATCTGGTAAAACATAAATGTGAGTGGGACTCTGTGTTGAAAGTCTGTTACCGGCCCTCGGGGGAATTTACTGAAGTCTTTCATTTTGTTCAAAAAATGCTTTTGGCCAAATTAGAGAATGAATACAGAGAATGATAGAATACTTTCTGGAATTTTCCTTAAATTACAGGAAAAAAAATCTGAATTAGAAATTTAGTAGACAACTCTGTCTCTTGAGCCTCACCTTTATCTTACATGAATGAGATAAAGAACTGAAGAAAAAAATACATAGGGAAAGGTGGCTGGTTTAAATCACCTATGAGGGATTATTTTGTGTAACTTACTCCAATTGTTATTTCTTTTATAATGAGAAAGTCTTATTTAACCTGGCACGTGTTTATAATTTTAAATGAAAATTAAGAAAGTTGTTTGCACATTTGTCCCTATTTGTATGTGTTATAAATGGTACGTTTTATTTCTAGAATTTGTTCATATGTCATCGGATCATGAAAGGCTCTTTCATAAATTGTTAAATTCAGAAATAACAAGATAATCTGAATGTTTCTCTAAGTTCAAATGATTGAGGACATTTTTGTGTAGATAAAAACTAGATTATTCAGTTTAATTTACACAGGTAGTCTTTAAACAAACTGAATATAGACGGGATAAATCTTATAGCAGGGAGAATATAGTTTGATGGCAAATGGGACTCCAACATTCTGAATGAAATCTTATTTCAGAATTATTCAAAATTGATTTGGATATTAAATCCTGGTGAAGGTTTATAACTTAACTACAATTTGGGCCTATTATTCCTCTTGAACTTTACTTGAGTACTTTTCTTTATATCTACAGTCTAAAATTTACTAAATTAAGGAATGGAAATTGCATGAGTATCTAACAAGAAAAATAAATAATTTTGCATCATGAAATTTTAAGAAGTAATAACAGAACCAAGATGAAACTTTTTGTTTATTTGTTTGTTTTCACTAAGCCCTCAACCCCAAATCTAGTTTCACCCCAGAAATGTCATCCTGGACCTTCCTGGTCAGGATAATTGCTTAGGAAATCTGTAACAAGAGATTTTATGAATCACTAAAATATTTTTAGTAACTTGAATCTGTAAAGAGTTTTACTGAGTCATAAATAATGAGAACTAATTAAAATGTTTAAATTATGCTACTGGGATATTAATTCCTGAACTTAAGTCAACTTCTGGTGAAAAGTTAAGAGTTTGGGTTCATAAACACATATCTGTGTCATCTTGAAAAACTGTCCTGTAAGGAAGCATGTCATTTGTGAATTCTCTAACCTGGAAAAATGTTGATAAAATAAACCATTGTTTTATTTTACTTATGATTGCTTAAAATTAAGGTTGTAAGCATTAAAAATTCTAATAAATGGAAGAAATTTAATTAAAACAAGCCAAATATATCTGCATCTAAAGAAACCAACATGTGTGTGAGGAAGTGAATTTTAAGGTGAAATAACTCATTCCAAAATGTGGTCAAACTGGATAAAAACAAATCTATATAAAATTAAACTGCATAATATATGTATGTAAAATCAAACTTTAAGTTCTCTACTCTGCCAAAAGGAAAAATGTATTCTTAAATTGTGTTCGACTTTTTTTTTTTTTTTTTTGTGAGGTGCAGGCAGGAGTGAAGATAAGTAGGCAGGCAGAAAGAGAGAGGAGGAGGAAACATCTTTATTTTATTTTCACTTAGTTGTTCACACTGGTAAAGGTATATGGCTTGCTCCTTCACAGTTGATTGACCTAACTGCTGCTCCACCAGGGCACACCAAATTGTGGTTAACTTTTGATAACTGGTTGTAAATTGTTTAAAAGGTTTACCTAGAGAGAATTTGTCTCAAAGTTATCTCTATCAGAAGTCTGATAAAAGTGAGGGTAAAAACTGAGACCTATCAGAACTATATGCCTTTGGCTAAATGAATAATTAAATATTATCATTACTATGTATTGTTAACTTCCTTAGGTTCCAAAACCTCCCTAAAAATAAAATTTTGAATGAAAAGATTTTTAAAGAAAAATATGGAAAATCTTAAAGAGTTCCAAGATATCCCATATGAAGAAATTTTTTCTTTATAGAAATGAGAGATTAAACAAATTAGCCTTATTTGGTATGGTGAAATCTTTTGAGAAGCATTGTCAAAATAGAAAGTATTGTTCAACCATCTTATCATGTATCATGTGGAAGTTTTATAATTGATGTGTGTTATAAAAATTATAGGAAATTTCTAAAAAGTCTAATGAGTTTGTTTACCATTTGTTCATTTGTTAGTGTATGTTTTTGTCAATTGTGTTATAACCAGATCTTTAACTATGGTCATTTTAAAAGTCTTGCTATTTATAGAAACTTTTATTTACTGATATTTTCATGTTCAGATAGATTCATGGAAAGGACTTTAACAAGTTTGTCATAAAACTAAACTGGGTAAGGAATTGCAGAAATTATAGAAAGCTAATTCATAAAACTCTTACATAAGAGATCAAGATCGAGAATTCAATAGGACAGAATGAACTAATAAGAATGACTTTTTCTATGACTTTTTGACTTAAAACATCATAGGTTCTTTTATGCTTTACCAAATTAAGGAAGTTATTTTTGTCTTTTAAGCAATTCACCGGCAGCAATCTTGAAAACTACCTTTTTTGTAGCTTTTCGCTGATACTGTGAGAATATGAAAGCTTTTAACTTTTTCTGGTCATGCAAAATGTAGATGAAAAACTTTATGAAAGCTGTTCTTTTAAAAAATTACTGACGTTTGTTAAATCTTTTGTTCAAAATGATACACTCATTTTTAAATACTGACACTGTATCTCAGTCTATATTTCACAACACACCCACCACCAGAGTTCCAGTGTCCTTTGCCAACACCTTTCCCCTCTTTCTTTCCCTCCCCACTTCTTCCTCCCTGATAGTCATCTTGTGTCTGGAGAGTTTTTGCCGGGGGTGTGGGGGGGTGGG